>CM053617.1:51520164-51679649 GCA_028646535.1 Procyon lotor
CTTAATGTAAGAATAATAAGAGGATTCTGACTGATGCAGACTTTGCCTCCTTTTTAAACGTTTGCTATTTGTTGTAGGTTGTGATTGGTCTCCTTTATTTACCCATGCTCTAGGCTATTTGTGTCCACCCCTTAAAAAATCTAATCTTCAAGGTAATGTTATTTGGAGGTATGGTCTTTGGAAGTGCTCAGGTCATGAGGGTGGAGCTCTTGTGAATGGGATTAAGTAGTGCATTTATAAAAGAGACCTCAGTGAGCTCCCTCACCTCTTCTTCTGCATGAGGACACAACACAAAAGATGGCTATCTACAAACTAGGAAGTGTACACTCACCAGACATCAAATTGCTGGCACCTTGATCTTTGATTTCCCAGCCTCCAGAACTGTGAAAAATTCATCTCTTTTATTTAATAAGCCACCCAGTCTATGGTAATCTGTTACAGCAGCCTGTAAGGACTAAGACAACCCATTTCATAGCCTTAACCTCTGGTCAGTCATCATCATTTTTCTGGAGGAATATTTCATCTGATCTATTTTATCCCTTGGCTACAAGTTCCTTGTGACTTGGAGCTAATACTTTTGTTCAGGCATGCCCTCAGTATTCCAGCCCTAGTTCATTTGTCTTCCACTTTGATTCACAGCACATACTATACAAGGAGGATGCCAAAACTTCCACTATATACTTTGGCATTCATAGGATCCGGGTTATGTTGTCACTGGTAGCATAGAATCAAAGGGATCAAAAGGAATAAAAAGAAATGTAGGACAAAAGGAGAAATGGAAATAAACTTGAAACCTACTAAAGTGATACTTTCATATGCAGTGATGGTATGTGTTTATGAAACTTGATCCCCCTTCAATGGCTCCTGCTTTTCTACAGACTTAAGACATTACCCTTAGCAATTATTCAAGGGTCTTAGCATTTAGGCATTTTATCTGGTAGGTAGAATAACATCCCTCCTCCAAAGATGCTCTCCCTCATCATAATCCTAGAAGCTGTAAATATGTTATTTAATATGCAAAGGGGACTTTGTAGCTATGATTAAAGACCCTGTGATAAAAAGATTTTACTGGATTACCTGGGTATGCCCAACCTAATCACATGGGTCTTTAAAATTCGAGTACTTCTGCTATAATTAGAGAAACAAAGAAATGGCAGCCTAAGAAAGACTTCACCTGCTGTTGTTGGCTTTGAGAATGAAGGAAGGGGGTCATGAGCCAAGGAATCCAAGAACTCCAGAAGCTAGAATAGGCAAGAAAACAGATTCCCCTCTAGCCCCAAGGAAAAATGTGGACTTGCCAAATGCTTTACTTTAGCCCAATGAGGACTTTTAACCCACAAAATTGTAAACACAGCGTGTGCTGTCCTTTGTGTCATTTTAAGCCTGTAAGTTTGAGATAATTTGTTATAGCAGGTAAAAACAATCTATCACCCAATAAAAGGCTCACCATTTCCCTTAAAACTTCTTTAGCTGAACTGTTAAACAAAGTGTGCATACTTCCTCCAAAAACTTTGCTTTGTAGAGTTTTGAAACTTTTGATCACAAATAGTTTAACCATTTGACTTTCCCACGCTGTCTGCCTCTCCATTTAATCATATACTTCCTTTAAAGTCCAAAGTTCTACCTTCTTTATTAACCTCACTCATATTACATCAAGTGTTGTGTATGTTATTCAAACTTTCATAGTACTGTATTCACCATGCAGTTCACCTTTTTTTTTAATAAACTTATATTGGTACTTTGTCAGTATTTAACTCTTTAAAAAAAACGTATTTTTTAAAAGGCAAATTCTATTTCATAACAATTTAAAATCCCAATTATGCCCCCAAGGGAGGTAGAGTAGGTCTGTATTTAAATACTATAAACATTTGCTATAAAACCCCTTCACCTGAGGACAGAAGTCTAATAAAAAAAAGTATTTAAAGATAAAAGATGAGAGGAAAAAACATTTTATGACAGCTACTTAACCAGAGGAGAGAAGGGGATGATGAATTACTGTTACATAATGCAGAGGGGAAGTGTGCTTGAGAAATGCTAAAGCAAATGACAAGACCTTGACTGGAAATTCCATCTCCTAGAGAGCAAAGCAATCTAGGAGAGCAGTGGTTCTCAACGAGGGTAATTTAACTACTAAGAGGACATGTGACAATGTCTGGAGACAATGGAACTGGAGGAAGGTGCTACTGGCATCTGGTGGACAGAAACCAGGATACAGCAAAATAGCATGCAATGCACAGGATGGAACCTCACTACAAAGACTTATCCAACCTAAAATTCATTAATGTTGAAGTCGAGAGATTTTGATGTAGGGAAATGTACTTTGGCCAAAAGGCATATTGATTAGTGATATAAAAGCAACACAATTCCCCAATGGACTTTGAAATAACAGTTAACTATGAAAAAAATTAACAATTTTCCTTGTTCAGCTCTAAGGAGCTGATCCCTAATATATGTGGCAGTGAAGCCTGGTGATCAAATGATTAGCATAAATTTTTAAGTAGCCAAATTTTTCTATATTCAGGTTATAGGAGAGATTGCACAGCATTTCAGTCTGGAGGATGATGGCTTGAGGAGATCATGAGGTTCTAAGAAACATAATTCGAAGTCATAGGTATAAAAGGTACCAACATAGGGAATGTAGTTAATAGTATAATAGGGTTCGGGGCGCTTGGATGGCTCAGTCGTTAAGCATCTGCCTTCAGCTCAGGTCATGATCCCAGAGTCCTGGGATCGAGCCCCACATTGGGCTCGCCACTCTGCGGGAAGCCTGCTTCTCCTGCTACCATTCCCTCTGCTTTTGTTCCCTCTCTCGCTGTGTTTCTCTCTGTCAAATAAATAAAATCTTAAAAAAAAAAATAGTATAATAGGGTTCTATGGTGACAGGTGGCAACCCACTTGTGGTGAGCATAGCTTATTGTATGGAGTTGTTGAAACACTATGTTGTACACCTGAAACTAACACAATGTGTGTCAATTATACTTTAATTAAAAAAAAAAAGAAAATATAATTCTGACCATGCAACTGTAAAGGACCTCAATGAGACAGAAAAAGGAAACCAGAGTGCTTACGTTAACAAAACAGATGAAATGATCAAATGAGTGAGGAAATACAGAGACTATATTAAAAAAGGATATTGCAACAAACCATGATGATCATTGTCAGCAAAACCAAAACGACTTTGTAAAAAGTATTAAAAACTGAGAAAAAAAATTGTTTTAATGCTGGTGATTGACAAAGATACACTTGAGCTATTCCACACCTACATTTCCTGCCTTCTCTGATGAAGAAAATTACCACAAGTAATTGTGGTAAATGGTTAGGAAAGGTCTAAACTGGGTAAGGAGACTGAACAAGATTATAACGATTCCAGGCTGAGCTTTAGAAGGACCACATCCTGGGATGCTGAGGGACATGAGTTATCTGATCTACAACCAGGATCTTGGAAGAATCAAGAATGAGAATGACACAAAAAAAGTGGAGATGGGCTGATGTCTCTGCAAGACTCAGAAGAAATAGAGTTTGAAATTTCTGACAGGCAAGCTTTATGTAATTTCCAGGAAAACTTCAAGAAAGATGTTATAAAGTGAGCACTGGGAGGTGAGGGAGTACTGGGTGAGTGAGCACTGGGAGGCAGAAATGGGTTTGTTAAATATGTGAGTATTTGAAAATGAGCAGTATCATACTAATGACATTCTATTTTTGTCGAGTTGAGAGTTAAGTTAGATGTTATACACATGGGATAGTTGGGTTGCAGAAAAGCATTTGGAAATCTTTTCTTGATATCTATATGCAGTATATAAAATGAGTTTGAAACAAGGAAAATTTAGTAGATTCATAACTGATTAAAGTTCCATGTTTAAAGCGTCACACCTAATGAATTGATTCTCCACTGGGCTTATCTTGATAAATATTTTGGTCAGTGACACTGTTGAAGGAGTTGGAGACCCTATTTATCAAATTTGCAGTGGCATAAGCCTGAGACTGTTGTGACTATAATACATAAAAGTATCAGGAGCTAAAATTAACTAGATAGAATCCTAGAAGAAAAACAAAATAAATGTTCATAAATTCATAGTGTATTGGGAATGGAAAAATTTTTGGTTGAAATCTTCATTTTGAAGGCAAAGAAAATAGGCCATAGAAGGGTAACTTTAAGTAGTTCACATATGGCTTACGGGAGCAACCCAATATATATAGGAAGATAAATATAAAGGGCTGATTCATTTAAAACACACACACACACACACACAACAGGGCTGATTGTCTCAAATAATTATTTACACTTCAATAATTCGTAGCACTAGCAAATACAGCAGAAACAAAACAAATTATCAAAAATCAAAAGACCTACTGTATCTTATTCTGCATGAGTAAAGCTATAGTTATTGATGATAAAAAGGTAACCAGTTCCAGATTGCTTCCCCTTAGTTTCAGTACATTTAAAAACAGTGTACTATAGCTATTTATAGACACTAAAAAGAGAAATCAGTCCCCATGTATACTGAGGCTTTGTTTTTGAAAAATGATCCACATGGGGCTAAATATATAAAAAATGCCTTTATAAGGCAAACAGATGTGCTGGGGGAAAAAAAGAAAAATAAAACTTTACTGTTAGCAATGCTTATTATAGAAATGAAAACAAACTGTGAAATTCTGGGTTCCTGCATTATGTCAATAAAACCTATGTGCTGGCATTAGAACTTGCTGTCACTACCAAATAACATCAGACCAGATGATGATGTTCATTTATTTGGGTCAATGTGTGTCATGCAGAAACCAAAAGGTCATATATGGGCATCATAAGGACAAGAGACAGGATTGTGACATCCTTACTCAAAAGAAATGACTGGCACTTTTATGGCTATCCCAGAGAATCTCAAGCCAAAGAAACTCAGTTTATGAACCCACAAGGAAGAGAAAAGAAAGCTCCTATTGCCAGCTCACAGGACTAAGATTGGAAAGAATTGAACATTAAGAACAATGGTGATTATATCTGCTGATATAAGTAAATATTATAACTGCATGAGTATCAGACTTGGTGAAATTAATTAATTTACTCATTTATTTCTTCCTATCTTCATTCAATAAATTTCAGTGAATGTTTACAAGATGTCAGGCACGGCGATGAGCACTGAAGATATAAAGACAAATGGAATTCAGACCTCAACTTAAAGATTTATAGTCTTTTAGGAGACACGTAAGTCTCCAACAAAATTTTACAATGAAGCATGATATATCGTATAAGAATCAATTCTATTAGGGAGGGATAAACAGATTAATGAGGTAAGACAAGGGTTTACTAAGGGAAAATCAGCACAAAACCAGCCATTAATAATCTCGGAAACTTCTAAGTTTTATAGAAATCTCTGCTTAGAACAAAAGAGCAAAGTTCATTTTTTTCATGATACCAGGGTATTAACTGTTAATATTACCTGCATTTCTATTAGGTGGAACAATAGCCAGAAAATCTGAAAATACCCAAGCCCAATCCTGGAATGCATCTCTACCCCCAATTTTCTCAGGATAGCTGTATAAACAACAAATAGTAGTGTCACAAAGTATAATAGCAATGTATTATGATGCCCAAACTATAAGTATAGCTCCAACCCTAGAGAAGAGGCCTCCTTTCTCCATTGAAGTGAAACACGAATCTCAGATATTGCTGAACTCCAGCTTGACATTTGGGTAGACAACCACAGAAGGAGAAAGACGAGGTAATGGAAGTCAGATCCTCACCGGGGCTGAATCCTTCCAGCACTCAAACCACAGGGAATACAGAGCCTGAGAAAGCCAGCTATACCCAGGCACAATAATCACAGCTTTGCAAAACTCAGACCAATTCCTAACAACTCCTCCTTATATAATCTAGGTGAGGATGAGGACAAGTGTGAAACTAGATGACATATTCCTAGAAATCCTTCACTCAAGGGGAACACTGACCAACAGAAGAGTAATACCCTATCTACCTAAGTTGTAAATTCAGAATGTAACTTGGAAGTATAGTCCATCAACCTTTTGTCCTACAGTATCCTTACAGATTACAGTCTACAGAATAGAAATACGGAATTCTCCATTCATTTCTTTAGTTCTGATTATCTAGAATAGCATCCCATAAAACAGCAGTTTTTGGTCTTCTGCCACCTATAGACTTTTTTCAAATGGCATGGAACATAAAGGCATTTGTTTTTAAAAAGTATTCAGGTAAGAGTGTTAATAAAACAAACAAAAAACAGCAACAATCACAATCCTGAACAAGTACCATCATAATATGCCATAAAAGAAATAAATTTAGCTGGGTTGTGGACATTGGGGAGGGTATGTGCTATGATGAGTGTTGTGAAATGTGTAAGCCTGACGATTCACAGACAGGTACCCTGGGGCAAATAATTACATTATATGTTAATTAAAAAATTACATTAAATAAAAAAAAGAAATAAATTTAAAATCAAGAAATATGAAAGGGAAATATTAAAGAACCATCTAAAGTTAATGGCAATATCATTAAGAACTGACAGCATTCTCACTTTGCTACAGACCAGTGAAAGCAGCACCACCAATTTATAATGGGCCAAGGCTGAGTATCTGGGGAAAAGTGCTCTGTAATCTTCATACCCCCTACTCAAAATCATACTGTCTAGAATAATCATCTTAAATATTGGCGAAATTATATCCTACTGTACTGAATGTAGGAGACCTTAGCATTTCATCCTTTCTTTGACAGAGGGAACTCTGTCATTAAAAGTCAGTACTGTCACTCAGATTGTGTATACTTAAAACAATTCTTAAACGGGTAGATTTACGTCTTCTCATACAAATCTAAATCTCTTCAAACCTTACCAGTCAATGTGACATGTTGGCAGGCAAGGACACTGACTTAGTGTCTGAGGAAGATGTGTTAGAGCGTGCTTCTCTTCAAAGACCCTTAGAACTATTTCAGTTATTAGAGATTATTTTGTCGTTGTCAGTGTTGAAATGTTTTCTATGGTAAAAGAATGGTAAATGTCACATTAGCTACAGAATTAGGAGTTTTGCCCAAAATAATGAAACTGAAAACAGTTTTAAAAGTCAGAAAAAGTTTTATGGTGTAAGCATATGGCACAGAGCTGTCAAAATAAGAATAATTTCTGGGGTGGGGGAAGGAAAGAAAAAAGAGTTCCTTTAAGAAAGATTTGTAGCAAATTGCATAACTCAAAGCATGGCTCTCAAGATCTACTGTCCCCAAAGTACTAGCTGAATTAGTTTTCCAGTGTGGGCATCAGTTGGGAATTCACTTCATCGGCATGACTTTATGCGTAGTTAGAACAAGATAGCTTATGAACAGCCACTTACAGAAAGGGACAGGTGATCCTTTACTACATTAAAGACCTCTACTAGGAAGGAATTGCCAGTGTCCATCCAATCTTGATGCCACTGAAGGGCTAGTGGCAGAATTCTGTAGACAGAGCAGATCTTTTTTCACAAGTTTTTCTCTTCCAAAAAACAGGCGAGTGTCCCAAAGACAAGCCCCACGTCATACATCATTCTCATCAAGCTAAGTTCTAAATATATTTGCTATCTACAAAAAGAGACTAACTGGATTTTAGCCACTAAGCAGGACATAAGGACCTAGTTACACAACACTGACTTGGTAAAGAGAGTCAACTAAGTCTCATTTAAAACTTGAAATGACTGTTCACTTGAAATTACATAAGGCTTGACTGAGTTACACATCTTATTTCCATCCTTCACGCTCAGTGTATGTGTGTGGTAATGAGCCATCTTTCCTTATAAGAGACCTTCTGTATCCCTCACTACATTTTTAAAATATACAAGTGGATTCTAGAATCTGTCATGGTCTAAATATTTACCCTGTAGCACTACAACTTATCATCCCAGTTCTGTATTTATGTGACACATCTTGTTTACCTCGAAAATCACATTACTTCATTTCAATCTACTAAAATCATTAACTAGTAATCATTAACCCCACACCTTTACTCAACTCATTTAAACAACTTGTCCCATAACACTAAACAGAAAATTCCTTGGAATCTCTACTCAGAAATCCTACTTCTCTCCTACAAATAATGTATGTATACTTGTGCCTCTGTAATCACACACATGCTATATTGCCTGGCAGAATGAGCTATTTTTCGTGCATCATTCCAAGCCATGTCATCTTAGGGACATCCCCTTAAGACTACCTTGAATCTCTGATATACACTATAACATATTTGGCTTAAAAGAGTAAGAAAACCAATTCTGCCAAAATATGCCTATTTATTGCTGTTAGACAAGTAGCTATATAACTGCTGGGAAATTGCAAAATGGAAACTGTTTAATGTTAATAAGATCCCAAACATGAAATGACTCTTCCCTTCAAAGAGTTAAGAAAACTCTACCATTTCTAAGTGTTGACATGATAGTTGGGATAGACACACACAAAAAAATGTAAACTATGATTTTATGTGTATAAAGTAAAAGAAAAAAAAAAAAAGGTAAACTAATCTGTGGTGCCCAAAATCAGGATGGTGGTTGCCTTTGAGGAGAAGCTAGAAAAGGATGACTGGGAGTGGTTTCTAGAATGCAATAGAGTTCTGTCTCTCTTTTGTGGTGGTTACATGGATGTGTTTATTTCATGATAACTCATTACGCCTTTCACTTATTATTTGTGAACTTTTTGTGAAGGTTAGATTTCATTAAAAAATTTAATATACACAAATGCCTAAGCCTACTTCCAAGCAATTAAATCAGAATCTCTAGAGATGGAGCCTAAGCACTGGTGATTTTTCAAACCTCAGAGTGCTGATTATGCTTCATTTGCTTCCCCACTCCTGGACATTCTTAGATTTGTACTGTGGGAGGCTGACAGCTAAGAACAGCCTTACCCAGTTTCCTTGCATGCTACACCCCCAGTGGATTTGGGAATAGAAGGAATCTGGAGAAGGGGAAGGATTTGGAGGATTTGTTCCTTCCACCATGCTGTCCCAGTGACTGACTGACTCTGAGTGTGGCAGTGTTTCCTCAAGTGACCATGACAATGACTTTCATTAGGCTTAAATTGCACTCTTTCCTTCTTTTGCCTCCTCTAATCTAGTGTAATAATGGCATCTGAGAAGTCTGGCTACTGGTGAAAAAACCTATGTGTGAGTTTTCAGGCCTGACCATAGACAATTACAAGTGCTTTACCTGGATGGGCTTCATGGGGGCAAGTTGCTCTGCCCACACTAATGCATTCCACTCCCTGAAGGGAATTGAAGGCAAGGACTCAGGCCTCTCTGCCTAGATAGGTTCTTAATACATTTACATTTCTATACTTTGTGACTTCATTCCCAGGTCTCTTCATCTGAGGGCTTGGACAAAGGTCTTCTTCAGGTGCCTCCACTGAGACCTCTTTATTGGGGGAGGACAGGGAAAACTTGAGATGTTTGCCCACCCTATCTCAATACCTAACACTTTTCATTCCTAGTCCCTCCCCTTGCCCCACTCTCTCCCCACAACTCCACAACTCAAGGGTCCATTAAAGGTGCCACAGGCTTTTATTTGGGGCTCCCTCAACATTGAGATGACCCCTATTTCCGGGCTAATCCATTTGACTCTTGACTGGTATGCCATTCCATGGGAAACAATGAATCACTGAGAGTCTAGACTTGCTCTGGTTTTAGACTCTTGCTTGTTTTATCACCTCAGTCACTGACTGAAGGTTTAACTCTCATTTTTGGCTTGTTGCTTTAATTGGCTACTCTAACAGTTGGCAGTTCAGCTCTCACTCTCCTGGCTCAAGGGAGCTCCTGACAACATCTTGCTGCTAATGCTGCTAGAAGCTTCACCATCATTTAGTGGTTCTCATAACATTGCCCACACCTCCGTAAATAATAATTTCATTAAATCCCCTCCAGTTACTCCCATAGAGCATGCCATGTGTCCTGAGATCCTAAATGATACACCAACTAAATGGTTCCAGCATGCAGTGTTCAACAGTACTGACTGAAACCTTATGTACCATTAGAAGGAAGAAGCACTTGACCCTTGCATGTGTTTCCCAAGTCTGCCATAACAAGGTTTCATGAACTGGATGGTATAAAAAACACAAATTTACTGTGTCACAATTCTGAAGGCTAGGAATCCAAAAATCAAGATGTTGGCAGGACCATGCTTCATTTGAAGCTGCTAGGGAAGGATCTGATCCAGGCCTCTCTCCTAGCCTCTGGTAGCTCCTTGGATTATAGCCACATAAATCCAATTTTTATATGATGGTTCATTGTGTTTGGTTCTTTGTTCAAGTTTCCCCTTTTCATAGGGGCCCACCCTTCTCCAGTATGGCCTCACCTAAACTCATCCTGTCCACAATGATGCTATTTCCAAAAAAAGCCAAATTCTGAGGTAGGAGAGGTTAGAACTTGAATATATAAACTTTGTGCAGGGCATAACACAGCCCACAACATCCCTATAAGGGAAATGAACTTCTGATTTGTTGTGGTTGCTCTTATTTTTCATTTCTCCCTTTGGGAAAATGACCTTAGTGGATGTGGTTCAAGTGGTGTTGATACCATTCAGTGGCTCCATGTGCAACAATGACCCAAATCTGATTACTCAGAACACTTCATCTGATGGGCTGCACTGACCATTAGTTCAGGAATGGCAACCAACTCAGGAGAGGCCAGAGAGAGCAATCCCCCTCATACTCTGAAGCAATCAGAAAAAAAGAAATGGTCCATGACAACTATTGAAGCCTAGAGATGCCAGTTCCCCTCTTTATACATAAAGAAGTTGCCTATATTAGAAATAACCTTGAGGAAAACAGGTCCAAGAGCTCAAGAAAAGCACTGCTATAATGATAACATTTGAACTCCAGTGCAGTGAGCTATACCTTTGACTTCCCAGACAGCGGAACCGACAAAAATCCTCCTGGTTTAAACTAATTTGAGTTCTTGACACTCACAAAGAGCATAGTCGTGATATATATATATACCCAGGATGACACAAATAGTTGTCAATTTTAAGGCATTGGTTCTCAAACTTCAGTGAGCATCAGTATTACCTGGAAGGCTTGATTTAAAAAAAAAGAAAAAAAAAGAAAAAAAAAGAAAAAGATTCCTGGATCCTGTCCTCAAACTTTCTGATTCCATAGATTTAAGGTATTGGGAATTTAATTAAGTTATTATTATTTACTTGAGAAGTTCCTTTTTGCAACAAGTTCACAGGTGATGCTAAAGCACCTGATGCTGGTGATTCAGGAACCACACTTTGAGAACTACTGTTTTAGAGAGATCATTTAAGTAGCAGTTTGGTGGATGGAATAATTTTAGCCAGGAGATTAGAGAATTATATTACTTTTATTGTTCTTATCAGTTTTAAAATTACAACTGATTCAATGAAAATGTTATTTGGTATCTGGAATCATATAAGTGTTTCTTTTCTTCAGTGATGTCCAAAGCAAATGCAGGTCCCAGGCTCCAGGGCTTCATCTAATTTCAATGCAAAGGACTAGATCTGTGGGTTGTTTTCTCGGTATCAGAAATCATTTGCACACCTCTTTCAGAGTAGTACTTCATTGCTACTAAGTGGATGAAATTTTCCATGGCAGGACTCAAGCTGCAACAAATCCCTTGAGGCCAAAGGAATTTATTATTACCTAGCATCAACACCAACCGAAAAATGTAACCACATGCTGCCTGTTCATGTATGATGGATCAATTCTGACACCAGGCACTAACCTATGACCTCTCTAATGTGAAATCACCCCTCCAGGGATATTCATTTCGATGACAACCTCTCTTGAACCTTAATAAGGTCAAAGGCTTTGATCACTGAATACATTTCTGGATTCAAAGTGTACAGGCTGTCAGGGAAGACAGGAGAGAGAATGTAATGACTAACACTCCAAATTCCCACAGCCTCAATCCTCAATGGCACGGTCTAAAGGATCTAAGATCTAGGAGCATAATACTGGCCTAGGAATCTAGAGATCCACCTTCAGAATAGTTTTAAAAACACTGGAGTGAATTACCTTGGAAAGTTACCTAACTTCTCTGAACTAATCGGAAAAGACAACAAATCAAAATACTTGAATTCTTGAATTTGTGTTTTGCCTATGTATAGTTTTGATTCCAATAGGAGAGGTGACATTCTAACTACGTATCCCATTAGATAAAGGGAAAGCAGGCTGAGAGAGTTCAGAGAAAACCAAACCAGATCTGGATTCAAACACAACTGGCTCTGAATCCTGGCTCTGCCACACAACTGTATAAACCCAGATGCATTTTGCAAATTACTCTGAGTTAGAAATTCCTCATCAGTAAAACTGAAGTAAAAATACTTACTTTGAGGGTTCTTATGAGGATTAAAGATAATATATGCAAAGCACCATGCATCAGTTTTCAATCAAGCATCGTATAAATCACTTGGCATCTTAAAGAATTTCTGGAAGTAGAAGCTTCAGAATGTGGAACAGGTTTAAAAAAAGAAAGCGAAAATAAAATCCAGCGGCATCAGGAACCAGCCCAACAGACTTGGGTTTCTTTGTTCTGGATGAAGCGTCCGAGGGGTGCTAGGTTTGACCCACATTGGCTTTTTAGCTTGTGCTGTTGCCTTGCCCTGAATTATTCTTACTCTTCAGCCCTAGCTTTGCTTTGGCTTCATTTCTATTTTCCTGTTATGGCTGGCACCTGTCTCGATTCTCTCCAGCTTTGGAATTCTTTAAATGAGAATTTGGATGCAAGATCCTGGCTTACAACACGGTTGCTAGCTCCCTGGATTCTGCCTCAGCCTTAATTCTAGCGTGCTTATACTGACACAAGTTTCTGTAACCAGGATTCTTAATAAAAATCAACTAAAATGAAACACCGTGTTTGCAGCTTACTGAGTCCGCAGCACCACTATGAATGTAAAAGAGCAAAACTGCTGCTGTGACAGCAGCAACAGATAATGGAAATAACCGGAAAAATCAAAGCGAGACTGGAAGAGAGCTTTAGAGGCAAAGGCGCTGGTGCCAACACAGGACAGCACGGGGGGCAAATCTCCGTTTCTAAATTTAATGGTGAGAGACAGAGACATACATCTCCAGGGAAAAGATTATCTCCTATAATAAATAACAAGAGACTGGTGTTCCCAGGCCCTGGTCACCAAGTAGGAAAGGGTTCTGCAAAATAACTCTAAAGCTGGTAAGACTTTGAACATCTGAACGTAGCAGTCACTCTAGAATCACCAAACCTAATGTTGCATTTCTGATAGCTATGAACAAACTAGAATTATTCAGCAGGGCAGTCTAAATGTCTGAGCCACTCCTAAATCGGCCTAGAGGTAGGAAGATGATCTTAATGATGTATGACAAGACTTGCACTACAAAATTATTTCAATTACTGGGCACGTTAAAAAGCCACTTCGCAGCTGTTAGAAAAATTTACAAACAGACTTTAAATACATCTAATGCAGAACAGGCTTTAACCTTCCTGTTCCAATTCTAATTTCACTGTAACCTGCGGAAACAAGTTGGAGAACGAATGCTTGGATGAAGACAGGGTGCTCCCGGGGACTCTGGGGTGAAACAGAGGCAAAGAAAGCCTTCCTCCAACTGAGAAAATGCTTCCTTATTCTGATAAGGACCAGATGAAGAGGTCTCATTACTTATGTTGTTTCAAGTTGCACCAAAATCCTAAGTCAACTTAAAATCCTCAATGTGTTGGCCACTAAAAAACTTCTTAGAGACCCTTCCGGAGAATTCTCACTGGAGTACTCAACTCTCTGTGAACCAGTTAGCCTGTGCAACCTTCAAAAGTGCAAGCTATACGCTAACACATGAGGTGCATTTTTACTTATCACTGTACCCTGTCAACCAGGACCCAGGTAATTCAGACATATTACAGAACTGCACAAAACCTAATTTTCTGGATTGTAAACTGGAAATAAAGAGGTCTAATGTAAGTTCGTTTTGAGATTTGACAAAAACCACATTCTTCAAAGGACTGACCTGGCACATTATAATAATAATAGTTTCTGTTATTATGGGACATCCTCCCATGTGACAGTTCCGATCACATTAGGCTATTGTTCTCCAAAAGCACCAAAGTTTTGTTTGCTCCTCACCAAAAAGATTGTCTTGAACCTTCTGCGAGTACACACTGCCTACCTAAGCTTCAAGATCTAATTCAAGTCTCCCATCTTCCATGAATCCTGTGCATACCTAAACCATATTGATCTGTCACTTTCCTAAACCATCAAATTCAATGATCCTTCTCATTTTGACAACTAGGTAAAGCAGTTTCCCCCATTCAACTGCTTCACGTAACCAATTCTATCTTCCCAACTAGAAGTGAAAGTTTGGGGCGATAAGATGTTTTGTGTGTTATGTTGTTTTTGTTTGTTTTCTGAGTAGCATTAACACAGTATTACCTTGCTTTCAGGTGTACAACTTATTGATCTGACCTAGTTTTTAAACCTCTGTGTCATTCCCTTCAAGCCCCAATGCCATGAGATTTACAAAGTAATATAAAAAAATAATTCTCAATTATATATCTATATTTAATAAGTATTTTCTCACCACAAAGACCGCCATAAATACAACTTAAAGGCCAATACAAGTAAATTTATATTGTAGCATAAAAATGAGGTTATGAAATTCATTTTCCTTGATTGCAGTTTACAGGTTCCCACAACTAAGAGCCAGGAATAGGGACAATGGAATAATATAACCTGGTCTCTCTCTGTCCACTGGGCCTGTTCAGCTAAACTCTCACTCTCTTTGTGTAGAGATCCAGGCACTCAGTCTATCATGATGAAGCTGGGATAAACAGAAAAGAGTGCTTTTCTCCCAGCAATCCTAATAAAAGTCTTATTCACTTTATTGATTCTGGTTATCTGCCTATCAATGAACCAATTATCTGCCTATCAATGAACCCAAATACAGCCAGGGGCATATGATAGTCTCATTGGCCAGACTAAGAAATATACCCACTCCTGGAGCTGGCAACTTACCAGATTCCAAAGAAAACCTACAACCTAAAACAGGTGGTTTCCCCCAGGAAAACCGAAGCGCTAATACAAGAGGGAACAGCTTCTGGGTCATATGAATAACACAGGGCTCTGCTACAGATGCACATTTACCAGTTGGTTGATATTTAAATCTGTAGATATGGATGAGTTTCCCTCTGAGTTTCCCACCTTGTACATTTTTTTTTAATTCTTGAAGAAAACATCCATGAACACTTTGTATAAAATTAAGACTAATTCTTTGGAAAACCACAGTTCATGAGTTTTTCCCATTATATGACCTGTTGATTTCCCCAGATCATTCACTGGTATGACGGGAACACCCGAAGTCCATCTGCCTGGACTACAGTTAGGGACAGACATGAGATCAAAGGACAAAGTACTAGTCTGATTTCAATCTGTCCACAAAGAATATACCACAAAGCTCTGGAAGGTCATGACCAATAAGAAAATAGATAAAAAGATAATCTTCCATTATGAAATTATTGTTCTTTCCACTAAGATATAAAAACAGGATGCTAAGAACCACAATCATTATGAATTCTCATCCCCACCCCATCTTCTCAAAAGCAGATTTCCATTTTGGTTAATTACATGCTGCCTCTGAAAATATTCAATTTAGGGTTCAGTTTTCTCGCTTTATTTTCAGTCTCACTTTTGTATTCTCTTATTTACTCTAATTCAAATCAAATTAGATGTTGTTCTTATTTCTTCAAAAAACAAAATAAATCCATGCCCTACAAAATGTCAGTAATGTTGTGGGAAAACAGCAACAACTAATATTTATTAAGAACATACCATAAAGCAGATACTGTTTCAGTCTCAAAAGATAAGGACTGTGCAGGGAATGAAAATAGAACAACATGGTAGAAAGAGATGGCATGGTCAAAGAAAACTTTTTTTTCCCCAAAATGCAATAGTAATGTTGAAATCTCAATGTCAAGAAAGGTAGATAAGCCCAAATAAAGGGAACAAGCATTCCAGAGAAACTAGTGCAAAGACCCTGAATATTTTATGTCCTCCTAATATTCATATGTTGAAACTGTAATCCCTACTGTAATGGTTTTTGGAGGTGATCCATTGTGTTGCTATATGGGAGGTAATTAGATAATGGGGGTCAGGCTCTCATGAACAGGGTTAGCATCCTTATAAGAGGCCAGAGAGCAAGCTTTCTTTCTGTCATGTGAGAAAATGGCAAGGATTCAGCTATCTACAAACCAGGAATTGGACCCTCACCAGACAACATATCTGCTGTCATCTCGATTTTTATTTTTCTAGCCTCCAGTTCCCTGAGAAATCAATATTATTTAAGCTATCCAATCTGTGGAATTTTGTTATAGCAGCTGAAATTGACTAACACCTCGAAATGTGACCAAGGTTGATATGTTGAAAATAGAACAAAGCCATTTGTGTGTGTGTGTGTGGTTGTTTTATTTTTCTTGGTTACAATATACCTGGGTAATACTAGCTTGAAATGAGTTCTGAGACTAGTCAGAGGCCTGGTCATGGAGAATTCTGTTAATAAAAGTACGGGGTTCGATTAAAATTTGAAATTCTACCAGAGGGGTTTATTTTCAGCAACAGGAGTCAAATTATCTTGTAAGTGTTTTAAAAGACCTATCATAGAAGGTATGTAGACAAGGGGTTATAGTGGAAGAATTGAAAGCCTTATTTATTCAAGATAAATAATCAGGATAGAATGATGATTTGGTTAAGAGCTATAAATAGAGACAGACAGAAGTGGATGAATACTTATTCAGAATCAGAGTAAAAAAAATTTAGTTGTGGATCTCATAAGGTAAAAGGAGGGAAATGTAAGCCTAAAGATTACTGACATAAGTAACTGAGTGGGTGATTTTAATGTTTACTTGAATGGGAAAGAATACAGGATAAGTAGAGTAAGGATAGGCAACAACCAAGAATTCCAGTTCATAACTTTTAAATGTGAGATGCCTATTGAATACCTAAGCAGTAAGATAAGATATGTAATTACATATAGTGGTGTAGTGCTGTGGGAATAGATCATACTGTGACTACTGAATTTGAAGGTGCAGGGCAAATAGGTGTTATTTATAAATAGGAGGCTGAGTTCATCTAGGAAAAACGAGTAGTTAAAAAAAGAAAAAAGTGTCCATCACTGAACCATGGGGCAATGCAACATTCAAAAGTTATGAAGAGGAGCAGTTAGTAAAGTAGGTCAAGAATAAAAGGCCACCAAAGTAGAAGGAAGCCAGGAGAACGTTCTGTCACAGAGGCAAAGGGAGAGGAATCACCAGCCACGGCTAGTGTTTATGTAAGTTTAAGATAAAGACAGAGAAATAATGACTGGATTAGCAACAGAGATGTCATTGATAGCTTTAGGAAGAATGGTCTCAGTGGAGTGGCAGGGATAAGAGAACAATCATAGCAAGTTGATAAATGCAAGATGATAAAGTGGAAACACCAACCATATACCACACTTTTAAGAATCTTACAACAAAGGAAAATTTTAAAAATAGGGTACTGGTAAGAGGGAATCTGATAGATTTCACAGAATGCATTTTAAAAGAGGAAATATTTGGAAATGCTTTTGTAATGACATGGGTAACTAAATAATGGAAAAGGAATAATTGGTGCTCAGAAGTATGTATATAAAGCAGGAGTGAGGCCCTTGAGCAGGAGAGGATAGATTCAGGGGTCCAAATGGAAGGGTCACCATTGTCTGGGAACAAGAACAATACTGGTCCTTATAAGATAAGAATGAATAGAAATGCCGACCATTGGTAATTCTGATGTTGGAAAGATGAGGAAATGTTTATTGATTTATAAGCTCAGTAAATTATAAGGGAAGTTATCAGCTGAAGGTAAAGAATTATTTAAATGGAGGACACTTCAGGAGAGTCAATAAGGCCATATATAGTTGCTTGGTGAGTGGGAAAATATATATAGTTGACATGTATAGTAGGATTGCTGGAGAATATTATGTCTGCATTTAAGATACTAAATAAATGGAGTAAATAAAATCACCACGTTTAATTATTCTCCATCAATCCTTGCCATCTACCTTTAAGCAGGAAAAAAAATAATCTTTGGAAGTAAGTCCATTATTTTTGCAACAGAGATATTGGCCATGAACAACCAAGGAATATTTACTCAATAAAGGACAAAAAGGTGTAAATACTGACCATCAAGAGCCAGAAGGTACTGATAAGAAAACACTGAACATTCAGGGCAAAGAGAAAGGTCAGAAGGTACATTGTATACAAAGAGTGAAGCCTTTCCCCAAAAAGTAACAAGCAACATGCAAGACTGAAGATTAATTTATTAAAGGGAAGTGAAAGTCCTTGCAAATCTACTGAAAGATGACAAGTGTACTGGAAGTGCACACCTTTTGCAGGGACTGCCTAGCCCACAAATTCCCATCCATGGTATTTTCACCTGCTCTACCTAAGGGATGGGACCCTGCAACCTGTTTGCCCTAATGCCCTTCTCTCCATGGTCCTTGCCAATTCACGCAGAGGCAGATACCTCATCCAAACTGGTCAACCCACTTTGTCCTGGTTATTTGAACTGGGATTAATTGCTGCTTATCAGTTGGCTCATCTTTTGGGCTAGGTCTGTAAACTCAGAACGTAGAGAAAGAAGGAGAAATGCTGAAAAGAGCAGTGATGAAATTGTGTCTAGAAAGAGAATCCATTCTTGCAATATGCTTTGATTATTGAGAGCTTTACAGCCCCAAGCTTCAGGTCCCCCTCAGATTTGACTTCACCCTCTAAACTAGGGTTCTGGAAGGAAGTCTCACATCCTTACAATCAACTCTGCTCTATGGCTAAGCATTTTGAATGGGTTTTGTAATTTGTAACAAAGAGATTTCCAAGGCTAAAAGTGAACTTTAAGTACAAAAGCAATAATGAGAATCTCCCGAAAATCCTAATATGAGATGAGGAAATAAAAGCTCAGTGTGGACTGACCTGGGTTTAGTTATAGGATATGGAGAAGAACTTAAGTAGAAATTCAGGTTCTATAAAAACAAGGACTCTTGGGTGCCTGGGTGGCTCAGTGGGTTAAGCCTCTGCCTTCGGCTCAGGTCATGGTCTCAGGGTCCTGGGATCGAGCCCCACGTCAGGCTCTCTGCTCAGCAGGGAGCCTGCTTCCCTCTCTCTCTGCCTGCCTCTGCCTACTTGTGATCTCTCTCCTCTCTGTCAAATAAATAAAATCTTTAAAAAACAAAACAAAAAATAAGGACTCTTTCCTCAGCCATGTCCAGATTTCACCTGCTGACAGATTTCACCTGCTACTTAATTAGGAAAAACAAAAATGTGGCATTCCTCTCTAGAACATCAAAGTTGCCTTAATTGTGCTAATATAAAACAAGTAGCACAGTATATATACTTATACAACAGCATAGATTCATGCAATCTCAATCTTTCTGTTGCTTTCCTGAAGTTCTAAACCCTGAAATCTCCTTTAGAAAATGTCAAAGAATAATAACTCAATGGAATGGACACACCCTACCTGGCTTTTTTATTGATATGATTCTTGTGATCAGAGTGGGCAAAAAAGATAAGCAATGTATCTGGAAAAAAAACGTTTCTTTAACCCACATATCATTTTAGGTGCATTACAGGTTGCACTGCAATTAAATATTGCAACAAATCCTGGCTTCTTAGAAGAAACTTCGGAGGAACAGGACCAAAGAAATTGTCATTTCTGCCAAAATCTACTATTTTTTTTAAAGATTTTATTTATTTATTTATTTATTTGCGAGAGAGAGAAAGAAAGAGAGCATGAGAGGGGAAAAGGTCAGAGGGAGAAGTAGACTCCCCTTGGAGCTGGGAGTCAGATGTAGGACTCAATCCCAGAACTCTAGGATCATGACCTGAGCCGAAGGCAGTCACTCAACCAACTGAGCCACCTAGGCTCCCTGCCAAAATCTACTATTAACTGAAACTTGCTCTTTGATGTTAGCATGATGCCTTGAAGAATGCTCAGGGATCCACACAATTTTCACTACCAAATCTCCCTATGCCTAGTGTGCCACTTTTCCAATAAAGAACAAAAGACAAGACAGACTCATGGACAATCTCCAAAAACATATAACAGGAAAACAGAATTTTTTTATCCCGACATTGCCAGTATCCCATCATTTTGGCTTTCGTCCATGGAGTCTGTAAGAACTTTGGGAATTCTATTAGTCATTTTCTCAGCTGTAGTTTATTTATCTCTAAGTAGATTTAGTTAATCTCTAATATTCATTTGTGCTTTTACAGTTTATGACATTACAATCAATGCAGAATTTCAATTTCCTCAACTCAAAGTTGGTAATAAAAATATTTACTCAAGGGGTGCCCAGGTGGCTCAGTGGGTTAAGCTTCTGCCTTCAGCTCAGGTCATGATCTCAGGGTCCTGGGATCAAGCCCCGCATTAGGCTCTCTGCTCAGCAGGGAGCCTGCTTCCTCCTCTCTCTCTCTGCCTGCCTCTTTGCCTACTTGTGATCTTTTTCCTCTCTGTCAAATAAATAAATAATCTTTTAAAAAATATATTTACTCAATATCTGTTTTAAAGGTTTGCTACCATGTAAACCACCAGAGTGAATCTTCCAAGCAAGGATTGGCATTTAACTGAAAGTAGAGAACTAAACCTATATTTCTATCTTAACTATTTTAATGCTTTGTATGAGCCTACAAAGATGGACTATTTAATCTTTTAGTCAATTTAAAAATCTATACAAGCAAATGAGTAATATATGTGAAGGGCGCTGTATTGATTCAATTCAATTTGACAAACATTTATTGAGCAATTATTATATGCTGATCTGTGCAATAGGTACAGACTGTTACATGTTCCCAGATCTTGAGGTGTTCATAATCTTGAATGGAAAGAGTTTTATATGGAAAGTATATTAAGGAAATATACTATGTAATTCATATAATAAATTAGCATATAGATATGTGTATTTATACATATTTCAGGTAAAGATAAAAAATGGTTACAAGTGGATGGGTAATAGGAAGGGGAGGTAGATATTTTAGCTAGTTCAGTCAGATGAGAATTCTGGAGGTAACATTTTAAAAATATGTAAATGAGGTGAGGGGGTGAACCATATGACAATGTAGTGGATTAGTGTTCCAGACAATAGAATAGCATGCTGCTGAGGTACAAACAAGTTGGTGTGCTCTGGAAACCATGAAATGGCCAGTGTGGCTGAAGCAACGTGAGTGGGAAAGAGGACAGGAATAGTGGTCTAGGAAGTAACCTATGACCAATAAGAGAGTTTTCAGTCATGGTAAGAATTTTATTCTGAGTGTGATGGGAAACCACTGAATGGCTCTGAGCAGATTAGTAACATTATGTGGGGTTTTTTGTTTGTTTGTTTTTAAAGTTCACTAGGTTTCTTTTTTTTTTAAGATTTTATTTATTTACTTATTTGACAGAGAGAGAGATAACAAGTAGGCAGAGAGGCAGGTAGAGAGAGAGGGGGTAACAGGCTCCACTGAGCAGAGAGCCTGATGCGGGGCTCGATCCCAGGACCCTGAGATCATGCCCTGGGCCGAAGGCAGAGGCTTTAACCCACTGAGCCACCTAGGTGCCCTATTTTTTTGTTTTTTTATTTTTACTTTTTTTTAAATCTCACCCTAGTTACTGCTTGGATAATTGATGTGAAGAGGGTCAGGGAAAAAACTGGGAGGCCAGATTAGAGACTAACATAGCCAGCTAGATCAGAAAGAATATCTGCTTAGATTAGGGTTCTACTAAGAGAAGTGGTCATTGTGGGTATAGGTCTCATCAGCTTGTGAGACCTACTGATTGGAGATGGATGTGCTGATTGGAAGAATCCAGGATGACATGCTGGTTTTTCACTTGAACAAATCATAGAAAAGTCGAGCTTGGAATTTTACAGAAAGGGACAATTTGTAAGAAAATTAGTGAGGTATGTTTGTCAAAGATGTATCAGAAGTTCTGCTTAGGACACGTTGCTATCAAGATGCCAATTAGACATTCAGTAGAAGATGTCAAATACGCAACTGGATGTTCATGTATGGAGCTCAAGGGAGAGATCAGAGCAAGAAATTAAACTGGAGAGTCATCAGCAAATTTATGACATTGAAAGTCATCAGACTGAATGAAATCACCTTCGGAGTGAGTACAAAATGAAAATAAAGAATAATGAGTAACTAAGATTAAACGGCATCATGTACATAAAACAGAGATGGAAAGAACTCAGTCAAAAATGACTTTAGGAGTTTTGTCATAGGCAAAGTTATGATCTAGGGGGTTTAATATTATAAATGATAGAAGATATCCACATATATACACCAAAAATTCCCTATAACCTCAACAGTACAAAATAGTTACTACTTTTTATATTGTACTTTACTATCTGATTTTTCACATATCTCTTCCTTTTTTGTACAACTATACTAATACTTTATATAACCTTATATAACTCACGTATGCATCATAAGCATGTGACCCACACTGAATGAAGGGCACAAGAGTATAATTTCCACATGTTGGAAGAAATTACAGCAAAGAGCTCAATAAATATTTACTGGAGTTGGGAATAAGTAGGTGTACTCCGTATCCAGTCTCCAAGTCACAAGTTCTATTTACGGATCACTAAAGGAAAAATGTCAGATTGCCCCTGTACTCATTCAAGTTCCTTAGGAACTCCTTAGGAGTATTATTGGAATACTATTTTCTCTTTCTTTGGGTAAATGTGCCACAAAGTTACAAACGCAAGAGGGCTGTGCATTTTCCTACCAGGTTCCACACAACTCACTTTGTTTAAATAAAAACTTAGCATTTTAATGGAACTGCCTGAGTACTTTTTTATTGTGTTATGTTAGTCACCATATAGTACATCATTAGTTTTTGATGTAGCGTTCTGATTCATTGTTTGTGTATAACACCCAGTGTTCCATTCAATCCGTGCCCTCCTTAATACCTATCACCAGGCTCATCCATCCCCCAACTTTTAAAACTTTTAACTTAAAAGTTTTAAAAGTTTAAAACCACCCATCCTCCCTTTTAAAATTCTGTTTCCCAGTGTCTATACTCTCTCATGGTTTGTCTCTCACTCCGATTTCTCCCCCTTCATTTTTCCCTTCTCCTAATGTCCTCCATGCTATTCCTTATGTTCCTCAAATAAGTGAAACCATATGATAATTGACTTTCTCTGCTTGACTTATCTCACTCAGCATAATCTCCTCCAGTCCCATCCAAGTTGATGCAAAAGTTGGATATTCATCCTTTTTTTTTTTTTTTTAAAGATTTTATTTATTTGACAGAGAGAAACACAGCGAGAGAGGGAACACAAGCAGAGGGAATGGTAGCGGGAGAAGCAGGCTTCCTGCAGAGCAGAGAGCCCGATGTGGGGCTCAATCCCAGAACCCTGGGATCTGACCTGGGCCGAAGGCAGACGCTTAACGACTGAGCCACCCAGGTGCCCCGGATATTCATCCTTTCTGATGGCTGAGTAATACTTCATTATGTATACGGAACATATACATTTTTTATCCATTCATCTGTTGAAGGGCATCACTGAACAGTCAAAAATCAGTTCCAGTATCAATTAGCCATAAAGGATAAGAACATATATTCTATAAAAGGAACCAATAAAATAGAAGAACTTAGGAAATGATTGGGTTGACTCATTCATGTTAATGCTAGATGTCCTACGTGACAAAAGCCTATTCCACCCACCAGCTAATTTCATTTCTTTATCTTATTTCTGTGGAAGAAGAGAGCTATACTTCACACAGCGTTTTCCTTACTATAACCAGAACAGCCCAACCTACATTCCATTTACTAATACAGTGATCCAATGGTAGCTACTATTTAAGAAGGATCTCATATGTGGTCAGTTTATAACAGGCTTAATACAGCATCTCTTTAATCCACATGGCAACCCCATAATGTAGATTTATATGCAGTGTATGTGTGTGCACATGCACGTGCATGCATAAGGTACATCCAAGGTCACAGAAGTTATAGGTTGCAGACCTGGTACTTGAACTAAGATGTGTCTGATGCCAAAGCAGCAATGTTTAGCACTATGTTACACAAAAGGCCCCAGAGTTTTCCTTTTGTGGCCACTGGCAAAGGCAGTGAGAAGGTATAAGATGTATGGACTTCTTTGGAATAAAATAGTCCTTAACTGAAATAACAGATACCAAATGTCTCTAAGCCTTTCATTGCTCATGTGTAAAAAATTGAATAATAATTTGTTTCTTTCAGGACTATTATGGGGATTAAATGAGAAATTTATGCAAGTCACATAGTATTTACTGGTATTAC
Source organism: Procyon lotor (assembly GCA_028646535.1). Classification (NCBI taxonomy): domain Eukaryota; kingdom Metazoa; phylum Chordata; class Mammalia; order Carnivora; family Procyonidae; genus Procyon; species Procyon lotor. Next base: position 51,544,411 of record CM053617.1, read on the forward strand.
TAGATTCCAATCTCCTTAAAAACCTGTATTTGCTTATAATCTGAGCTCCTTGCCCTATATCTGCTATAAATAAATAAATGAATGAATGAATGAATGAATGAATGAATGTATGTATGTTGAGTAGCATGTAATAGCCAACCTATATTATAGCTGCCCTCATTTGCCTTGGGAAACAGCAAAGCAATCTATGAATGTCTGTTTGCCTTCGATAAAAGAGAGAACTAAGAAAGGTAAGAGATTTCACTGCTCTGTGAAAGTACAGCCTCATAATTCAGGTATTTTGCTTTGTACCCCATCACTGGGTGCTTCCTAAGAAGATCCCAAGTGTGTGAGAGTAGTAGAGATCATCAGCCCATGTGAGTCTGCAGCATTTTCAAGGCAGTATTAGCATACTGGGCACGTGTCCTTACTAATATTGCTTACGGTAAGTTGCTCTTACTAGGGAAAATTAAATGGGACCCTCCTGGGAGCACTATTTTAGACGAAAATATTCCCTGTGCCATGAAGATACTTAGAAAAATCTATGGTGTTGTCATTAACTGATGTCATTCCATATTGATAATTTTCTCAGGGAACCCAAAGCAGGAAGACTGTGTGTGTGTGTGCGCGTGCACATGTGTGTGTGTGTGTGTGTGTGTGTGTGTGTGTGTGTGTAGAACAGTTGATACAAACCAAAAGAATGAAAATCAAATATGACAATGGCAATATACCCAACTGCCCTCCCAATTTGGTAAAACCTCAGATCTGACCACAGAGCTGGGGAATCAGAGGGACACTAGGTATGATATAGTCAAATTATATATAATTACAGTTAAATAAGCAATAAGCCGGGACAATAACAAACACAACAAAAGGAACCTGCAACACCGAACATATTTTGGGAGGGATTCTATCAACAGAGGAGATGACACCAAAAGCCCAACAAGGAGCAGACAAGATAGAGGCCAATGTTTTCAATGAAGTCTCAGTCGTTTAGATCATGGGAGTCAGACAGACCTGGGCTCGAGTCCAGCTCCTTCATTTACTAGTTGACTGACCTTGAGCAAGCAATTTCCAAGTTTCAGTTTCCTCATTATAAAGGAGAACAGTAACAATGCCCAGTTTATGGGGCTGTTAGGTGGTTTGTAATGACAATACAAGCACAATACTGGGCATTTATTAAAAAACCAATAAATGGTGGTGGAAGTGTTGGTAGTAGTCCGTGCTCAATAAATGTTGTTATGGTCTAGGAACCGGGCTAGATGCATTTAATCCTCCCAATGACCTCATGAAGTAAATGTAGTCATTTTCCTCCTGTAACAAGTGGAAAGACTGAGGCACAGTAGCCTAAGTAACTTAATTGTGGATCTATGGCTCATATATGGTATAGTGAGAACTGAAAGCAAGACCAGAGGCTCTAGTGTCTGGGGTCCTAACAGTTAGGGCATGGCACTGGCAGTAGTAGATCTACAGAAGAATAGTAGCTCATTAAAAGGCATTAATGTCATTCTTCTTTAATAATGTATTCCATAATTCATTAACTTATTCCTAAAATACAATATTTTCTTCCTGTCAGATACTCTGTGATATTTAGAAAGCAGTTGACTAGCTTCAAAGGAGCTTGAAGGAATCCATAGTGCATATACACACGGGGATTTGAATTCAAGCCCTGCTGGTGCTATGTGATATGGGGAATGTTGCTTCACTTCTTCAGCTTCAGCTTCCCCTTCAGTGAAACTTCATAGAATTGCTATGAAGATTAAAGAGGATAATTACAATATGCACCCAGCATATCATAGAGCATGTGATAAATGTTAAACCTGCTGTCATCTCAAAAAAAAAAAAAAAAAGGAAAGAAAAGAAAAACCTGCTGTCATCTCTCTTTCCTGTAAACTAGTTGGGTAGATTTGTATTTGTATCTGAAAAGTTAAACCAAACAATGGAAGTTTAGGGACACCTTAACATAATGCATGCAGGTTCAAATTTCTTCCTTCTGTCACTCCTTCTGCCCATCTTCCTTTTTTCATCATGCTGTCTATCGACTCCATGTACTGTATATCTACTGAATACCATGCCTTGTACATAGCACTAAGGATATAACAGATAATAAATATATGATTAAGTGCCACACTTAGTGTTCCAGAGGGAGAGATCACTCTGTGCTGAAGTGATCAGGGACAGTCTCACACATACAAGTTTGCCCTTGAGGATGAAGGATCTGGATAGGGAATAATAATCTAGGTTAGGGGGAAAGGACAGAAAAAAATATAAAAAGCCTGAATGTGTGAGATATTTGCTTGTCAGTAAAGGGATAGCATTTGACTAAATAAACAGTTCGCAGAGAACAACCGGTATAATTAATTTCCCCAACAGCCCTATGGAAACTTATTTTTAACAATAACCTTGCTGTGAAACCCAAAGCATAAACCAGATAAAGCTGAGGTATTCCAACTGAAGTGGGGAAAAGTCCAGAGATCTTTCCAGGAGTATGTCTTTTGCTCCAGGGCATCTGCAAAGATTCCTTAGCACTTTTTAGAATAAAATGTAAAGAAAAACAAAATCTCCTTTAAAAGAGTAAAGAAAGTTTAAAAATTCATCTGGGAACAGCCCAAGGAGAATTCTGAATACGAGTCTGAATTAGCCTATACACAACAGAAATTGAATGACATGTAAACAGGAAAAAAGTCTAACCAAAGTCATGTTAAGGAAAATTAACCTGACTCAGATGAACAGTCTGACTTGAGGAACTAAAATATTGCCTGCAAGGTGATTAAATGGATACTACTATAGTCTAGTTGTAATGTACCCTAAGATTCATGTAGAGAAATCAAGGTCTGAGTTCCAATAAGGACCAACCACAAATTTACATAAAGCTTTAAATGTCTTCTTCAAAAAGGAAAATGGAGTTCTACTACTTTCTCTCCATTTCTGAAGTGTGAACACTTTTGTGTTTGAAATCGAATACATGAAATGGTTCTTCCACGATGATTTCCTCAGATCCACGACAACGTGAACCTCCATCAGCAGTTTATATCTTACCCACAAATTCAGAATCCAAAATACAGGCAAAATTGCACTCAGTAAATTAGCATTTGATTTTACTCAAAACACATCTCACTGAACAATCTTAATATGCTGTTGCTTTAGCTGGATAGGTGGTGATTGGTTCAGGGAGATCACAAGCCAAAGATGGTGAGTTGCCTCTAGAAGCTAGAAAAGAAAAGGCAATGGATTCTCTTGTGGTCTCCAGAAGAAACATGGCCTTGTCACTCTTAAATGTTAGCCTACTGAAAAACTCATTTTGTTCTGATCTTCAGAACCCTAAAAAATGCATGTTGTTTTAAGGCACTCAGTGTATGGTAATTTGTTGTAGCAGCAATAAGAGACTAATACAGAACAATCCCAATATCTAACTTAAAAGATCTCTAACTAGAGAGAAAATCTTGAGGTTCAAGAGGCTTATTGACTTGTTCCAAGACTCAATTCTTAAAACCTCTCTTTTTCTGGCCTTTTTTCTCAAAATTTCCAGTGACTAGCTATGTCCTCAAGTATTCAAACCATCTTGAAAACAATACTCCAAGACACTAATCAGTGGCATGTTTCTGGAAAAGTAATAATCCTCTCTCGATTCCAATTCCAATTCAATTCAATTCAAAGCGCCTACTTTATAGGTTTTTCTAGGGGAAAGGGGGGCTGAAAACAAGAATAGTATAGCTTAATATGTCAATTCTAAAATGTACACAGGAAACATAACTACTCTTCACTAAGCATTTTGTTAAACTCAAATCAACAATCCAGTGAGGGCCTCTACTTTAAGGACCTCACGGTCTTACACATTGCAGTTGCTCTATAAATATTGGCCCTATGTTGTTAGCATACAGTCAGTACTTATAACAATGACATTTAGCCAAGCCAAGTTTTTATGATGTTGGAGACAGTAAATGTCAGTAAATATTGACCAGCATTGTTGGTAAATATATATTTACCTAATAAAGACATGGTATGTCACTCAATAATTTTACACAGTACTAAGTATGTTATACGCATGCAAGGATGGCATATAAGTATATGAATATTTTCTCCATGACTACACATAACTCATCTAAATACTGAAAATTTACCACAATATGGTCTATGCCATGGTGATAGTAAATCCCACCATTATAGTTATTCTCTGCTTAAAGCCCTTTGAAAAAATTTCTTTGTAGTTGTGGTATACTATAAATTGTCTTTTCTGGTCCATGATGTTATGCAGAAGTATGAATGTATCACCAATGCGCTAATGCTCAAATTAATGAGCTGTAACAACTTGTCCTATAGGTCAAATTGACATGAGGCATTAAGCAAATTCAAGGGAATTATTAAGCGAAAGGGAAATTTCTTACTCACCTCCGAAGTTTTCCAATGTTCAGGTCTCCCCAGCAACAACAACATGCACTCCATTGAAGCTGCCAAATGAAAACAGGAATACAAATAAAGTGGTATACTGTCACTTAAGTAAATCACACCAGCCTTGAAGCCTGGGGAAGGTGGCAGGGCAAGCTGGACTTTCTTGAAGACAAGATTAAAGTGCAGTTCAGGGAAAAGTCACTGAAATGAATACTTCATATTCGGAGGCAACATATATTTACAGAAAATGAAATCTTGGTTAAAACATTTTGAATCATGTCTAAGTGTTCCCTATAAACTAGAAAGATTTTGCTTGATTTACTTGGTTCAATTTCTAGGCTTTCTCCCTCTCTGTGCTAATGGCAAGCTATCAATCATCAAAGCTGTAATCAGATTTTGCAGAAGGCCACTGGCATCATTTTCAATCATTTAAACTTTGCCAGCCTGCCTCCCTTCTTTATGAATCACAGAGATTAATGTGAAAGGATTTTTAAATGCATTTTAGAAAAATTAGCAAATTATGATTGTTCTTTAACTCACAGCTCACCATTTCACCAGGCATTATGCATCGTCTTTACTGTGGCTCCTAACAGCTTTATTGCTGGGAGGAAGAAAAATAGCAGAGGCATTCTGTACTTAACACTGGGATGGCTCTTTGGGCAGATAATGCATATATTCAAAATAGGAAGCGTTAGATAAATGTGCTTTTGTGGTTATATTTTTTCCTCCTAGTTGTTTTCCTGAATAAATACCTCCCAAAGTAGACTATGGTTTAAACAGCAACTCTTTTTTTTTTTAATCACATATATTTTTTTCCTTAGGCTGGTTCACCTTTTGAAATTCATAAACTCTTCAGGTGCAAGATTTTTATTTCAATGTTTAAACAAGAACATCTTTAGACTCCAACTTAAATATTTTCTTTTAAAAGCTTTTTCCAATCCATTGAAATCAGATTTATTATGCTTTCCTCTTTATGTAAACATTGCATGCTCATTTTAAAATAGGAGATGAAAGAGTAAAGTATAGCAACACATTTAAAATGACCTAAAATCCCATCAGCCTGAGATAGCACCCATTAATTTTAAGACAATATTACATATATATATAGGTTTATTTTAACATCTTTATTCTTAATCATTGCTTCTTTCTCTTGTCCTTTCTTTTTCTTACATATTTTCCCTTTGTCCTCATACTTCAATACCCTTATTCTCTGTTCTTCACCCTTAAAACCAAAGTTAGCAACTTGATGAATTTCTTCATACTTTTCCCCATATTCACATAAAATATACAGATGATTATGTAAAATACACACATACATATGCACACATACAGCAGGCAAAAAGTCAGCTAGGACACAGTGAAACACAACAATAATACAAATCAATTGGATATAATTGATATCTATAGACTAATTCATCTAGCAACAGAAGAATACACATTCTTCTCAAGCTAATATTAAGTATCCAACAAGATAAACTACTACAAACTACAGAACATATTAGAACATATTTAAAAGAATAGAAATCATGCAATGTCTTCTTTCAAGTACTGATGGGATTAAACTGGGAACTAGTAACAGAAAGATTACTGGGAAACGCAAAAATATGCAGAGATTAAAATACACAATTCTAAATAACATAGGAGTCAAAGAAGAAATCTTGAGAGAAATTTAACATTTTTAATTAAATGAAAATGAAAATGGAACTTATCAAAATTAGTGGGATGCAGCAAATGCAGTGCACAGAGGGAAATTTATAGCATTGGAAGTATATTTTAAAAAGGAAGAAAGATCTAAAATAAAACATATAAGTTTCCACATTGGGAAACTAAAAAAAGTAAATTTGAGCAAATTTAATCAATAATTAGTAACTTTCCAAAACAGAAAACACCAGACCTTGATGAGTTCACTGGTGAATTCCACTGAACATTTAAGGAAGAAATTATACCAATTTTCTAAAATCCTTAAGGAGAATAGAAGCAAAGAGAATACTTCCCAACCTTCTAAGGATACCAGTACTTTAATACCAAACCAGAAAAAGAAACAACAAGAAAGCGACATATCAACATTTCTCATGAACATAGACAAAAAAACTCTCAACAAAATATTAAAGATTAAGTCCAACAATGAATAAAATGAATTATACATTATGATTAAGGGGCTTTAATTCAGGTATGCAAAGATGTTTCAATATTTGAAAATCGATTAATATAATTAATATAATATTATTATTATTATATAAATATTATATATTTATATAAATATATTATATATTTATATATTTATTATAGTGAATATATATTTATATATATAATTTATATATACAAATATATATTTATTACATTAAATATATATTTAATATATATTATATATTTATATAAATTATTATATAAATATAATAATTAATATAATTCATCATATGTACAGACTAAAAGAAAAATCACATAATTCTACTCAAAAAAGCAGTAAGAGCATTTAACAAATCCAACACTGACACCTGTTTAAGACAAAACAAAACACCCTTTAGGTAAATTAGAAATAGAAGGAAAAATCCTCAACTTGATAAAGAATACTTAAAAATCCTATAGCTGGGGTGCCTGGGTGGCTCAGTAGGTTAAAGCCTCTGCTTCCAGCTCAGGTCATGATCTCAGGGTCCTGGGACTGAGCCCCAGGGTGGCCTCTCTGCTCAGCAGGGAGCCTGTTCCCTCCCTCTCTCTGCCTGCCTCTCTGCCTACTTCTGGTCTCTCTCTCTGTGTCAAATAAATAAATAAAATCTTTGAAAAAAAATAAAATAAAAAATAAAAATCCTATAGCTAACGTCAAACTTGATTGTAAGAAATTTGCACTTTCCTGCTAAGATCAAATACAAGGCAAGGATGTACCCTTTCACCACTTATTTTCAACACTGTACTGGAGTACAAATACCTAATGCAATAAGAAAGAAGGGGGGAAAGTATACAGATTGAGAAAAAAAGACATAAAACTGTATTTATTTTCAGATGACATGTTCACCTTTGTAGAAAATCTGAAAGAAGCAACAACAAATCTCCTGGTACCAATAAGCAATTATAGCAAGGTTATAGACTATAGTTTAATATATGAAAGGCAATTGCTTTTCTGTATACCAGCAATTAACAAATGGAATTTGAAACTGAAAATGTAACATTTACATTGACACTTCAAAAAATGAAACACTTAGGTATAAACCTAACAAAATATAAAGACCTTTATAAGGAACACCACAAAAGTCTGATGAATAAAATCAAAGAACTAAAAAAACGCAGAGATGGTCTATGTCCATGGATAGGAAGGCTCTATATTGTTAAGATGCCAGTTTCCCTCTATTTGATCTATAAATTCAATGCAATTCCAGTAAAACATACACACACACACACACACACACACACACACACACACAGTAGGTTATTTTGTGGATATCAAAAAACTGATTCTAATGTTTGTATGGAGAGGCAAAGAAACCAGAATAGGCCACACAATATTAAAGAAGAACAAAACTGGAGGACTGATGCCGCCTGACTTTGAAACATACTATAAAAATGCTGTAATCAAGACAGTATGATATTAATAAAAGACTAGTCAAGTAGATCAATAGATAACCCAACAATCAACTCACATAAATACAATCAACTAATCTTTGACAAAGGGCAATATGAAGGAGCAAAATAATCTCTTCATCAAATGGTGTTGGAGAAACCTGGGCATCTACATGCAAGAACATGAATCAAGACACAAAACTTACATCCTAAGAAAAAAAAAAAAACAAAAAACAAAAAACTTACATCCTTCCAAAAATTAACTCAAAGTGGATCACATACCTAAATGTGAAATGTAATATTACAAATCTCCTAGGAGATAACATGGGAGAAAACCTATATGATCTTGGGTCTGGCAAAGACTATTTTAGGTATAGCATTAGTGTCAAGATCTACGAAAAAAAATAAGAAGTTGAATTTCATTAAAATGATAAACTTCTGCTCTGTGAAAGACACTGTAAGAGAAGGAGAATACAAGCCACAGAATGGGAGAAAGTATTTGCAAAAGACATATCTAGTAAAGGACTGCTACACAAAATAGACAAAAAACTAAGCTCAGCAATAAGAAAACAAACCAGAAGGGCACCTGGGTGGCTCAGTGGGTTAAAGCCTCTGCCTTCAGTTCAGGTCATGATCTCAGGGTCCTGGGATCGAGCCCCACATCAGGATCTCTGCTCAGCAGGGAGCCTGCTTCCTCCCTCTCTCTGCCTGCCTCTCTGCCTACTTGTGATCTCTCTGTCAAATAAATAAATAAAATCTTTTAAAAAAAATTAAAAATTAAAAAACAATAAAAATAAACTCTTAAAAAAAGGAAAGAAAAAAGTAAACAAACCAGATTGGGATGCCTGGGTGGCTCACTGGTTAAGCATCTGCCCTCGACTCAGGTCATGATCCCAGGATCCTGGGATCAAGCCCCGCACCAAGCTCCCTGCTCTGTGGAGGGCCTGCTTCTCTCTCTCCCTCTGCCCCTGCTTGTGTTCCCTCTCTTGCTGTCTCTCTGTCTATTAAATAAATAAAATATTAAAAAAAAAAAGAAAACAAACCAGATTAAATAATAGGCCAAATTAGACCCCTCATTAAAGATATACAGATGACAAGCATATGAAAAGATGCTCCACATTATATAAGGGAAATGCAAATTAAAGTAACAATGAGATACTACTACATACTTATTATAATGGCCCAAATCTGGAACAGTGAAAACATCAAATGTTGGTGAGGATTTGGAGCAAGTGGAACTCTCTTCATTTGCTGGTGGGAATGGAAATTGGTATAGCCACATTCAAATACAATGGCAATTTCTTATAAAACCAAACTTACTCCAACCATATGATACAGCAAGTATGCTCCCTGGCATTTACCCAAAAGAATCAATTACTTAAGTCCACACAAAAATCTGCCCTTGATATTTATAGCAGCTTTATGTATAATTGTCAAAATTTAGAAGCAACCATGATGTCCTTCAATAGGTGAATGGATAAATAAACTATGGTACATCTAGACAATAGAATATTATTCAGTCCTAAAAACAAATGAACCATTACATCATGAAAAGACATAGGGGAATCTGACATGCATATTATTAAATGAAAGAAGCCATCTGAAAACGCCTTTACAATTCCAACTACACGACCTTCCAGAAAAGGCAAAACTATGGGAACAACATGAAAATGGGTAGTTGCCAATGTTCAGAAGAGTGAGGAAGCAAAGATTAAGAATGGAATGAAGGAATTTCGGGGCAGTGAAATAGTCTTTGTGATACTATAATGATAGACACATGCCATTAAATGTTTGTCTAAACTCATATAATGTACAACACCAAGACTGAACCATAATGTAGACTATGGACTTTGGAAGATCCATGATGTATCAGTATAGGTTCAACAACTGTGCAACTGTGATGGACGATGTTGTTAATAGGGAAGATTATGAGTTTTTGGTGGCAAATGTATATGGGTATTCTCTCTACCTAAATAAAGCTCTTAAGTCATCTTTTAAAAAAAGGTGTGAAAGATAATTTTGAATCTGTACGAAAGAATTTAATTTGCTTCGGATATGTAGTGAGGCCAGCGCCCGTTGTCTTAATTCAGTGTTTGCAATTATTCAAAGCTTTGTTTTATTCTTCTGAGAGGGCTTTCAATTTCCAGTTTACTTTTATTTGCAGGAAGTAGCACATCCAGGTTCAAAGCTTGGGTTGCCTATTAGTGTCCTTCCTCCTTGGTAGACCATGAATTCTAATGTTTTGTTCTCCTAGATACTGTAAAATTATTTAAAGCTCTGCTTCGTTTCTCTGAAATGACTTTCACTTTCAGAAGTAGCTGGGATAACCAACATTTAGAAATTATCTCAAGGGGAGAAACAGCACCAAACAAATGTCAACTATTTTTTTTTAATTCCTTTGTCTTCTAAATTGGCCCAGCAAATTGGCCCAGTGTCTTTGATACCTCTCTCATTCCTTCAAAGACATTCCTAGTTAATACTATATTTAGTTTAATACTTGTTCTTAGTGGGAAAGCTTGCCTGAAACAAAATAATAATCTGGAAGCAGCATCCTTTTATAAATTTACTATGCCTGTCCTTATTCATTTTTTTCTTTTGGATCAGTTGCCTGCTAAAATAATTATTAATGTTGCAAAATTTTTCATATTATTTTAATAAGTGAGCATCAATAACTATACCTTTCACAAATGAAGAAAAATTGCTTTTCTTTTAATTTTTTAACCAAAAATATTTAATTATTTCCTATCCCTGAAATATAACCCCAGGTGCTAGAAATACAGTGAATAAGACAGTGACAGTGTAATACATATATATACACAGACATACATAATATCTTCACTAAATACATATGTTTACATATATACATATATATGTATATTAAGTGGAAAATGCATAATCCTTGTTGATATTTTAGCCAGCTGATTCCTAGCCTTTATATGCCTTTTTATGACATAGCATCCCCTAGATTTACAGAGCTCTCTTCTGAAATACTATTTCTTGAGCATTGAGACTTAACTTGTCAGCAGAATTTCTGCAGAACAGCTAGATAAACCTTATGTATTTGAGGGTCTTTGATTTATTGTTTTTTTCAGTTTCAAGGGGCTTCTCAAAGGGCATTTTAAATTTGGTATTAGAATGAATTGTGCTCTTGGAAAAGTAACTTTTATACACAGATGGACCATCTGTCCTTGTTCTGAAGCAATATCATATAAGCATAAAATAATCTTCATTGAATCCTCTTGGACCATATAACATTCTGGACAAATGAAAAGACTCTTTCCTGGAATTAGATATGGAACACTGCAGAATATTCCTGGCTCTCTTTGGTTGCAGAGGTACATTATGTACTAGGGCCAACATTTTTATGGCTCAAGAAAGTCATGATCTGAATCATCTGGAATTCAGAAACTTGTTTAAACATTTCAGAGAAGAAATAAATTGTAGGCAAAATGTGATGTGAAGGTTAGTATTCAGGAGCTTATCTAAGACATTGATAGTCTCTCATTTCATTTGTTTTAAGGATAAATCTATTACAAATAGAAATCCAATGCTTTTAACAGAGTAGATGCTGACAATCTAAAAGTAAGTGGAACAAACCACCTCCAATAAATTCATCAGTTGGTGATTATTATTCTTTCATTATATCATATTCCCAGAAATACACTTGAGTTTAATTCACAGAAATTCAGGAGAGCCACAAGAACCTGATCTTACAGGGTACATTATTCACTGCTATGAATTATTTAATATCTAAACTTTGAACATCATCTCAAATCAGAGACTTGATGAAATAAAAAGAAAAAAAATGAATAGTGTTTTTGATTATATATTTACTATTTTAATAAGTAAAAAATAGAAAGTATTGGCAAATATTTTTTTTTAATTTTAATTAACATATAATGTATTATTTGCCCCAGGGTACATGTCTGTGAATCGTCAGGCTTACACATTTCACAGCACTTAACAGCACATACCCTCCCCAATGTCCACAACCCAGCCACTCTATCCCTACCCCCCAGCCTCCCAGCCACCCTTAGTGAGTCTAGGAGTCTCTTATGGTTTATCTCCCTCCCCATCCCTTCCTGTTTCATTTCTCTCCCCCACCTGACCCCCAAACTCCCACCTTGCCTCTCAAATTCTTCATATCAGAGAGATCAAGTGATATTTGTCTTTCTCTGACTGACTTATTTCGCTTAGCATAATACCCTCCAGTTCCATCCAAGTCATTGCAAATGGCCAGATTTCGTTTATCTTGATGGCTGCATAGTATTCCATTGTTTAAATGCTGCTTTGGGTAGATTTTTAATTGAGAAGTCTATCTTGAAGGCTAGGGTTCAGCTGGTTAAAGTTCTGGCATCATACAGAATTCTTACCCTCTTTTCAATCTGGAAAAGTTGCCCAGAAACAAGAGGATTTTAGGTTGGCTTTAGAGGCCATTTGTGGTAAAAACCAGAAGGACTTTTCTACCATGGCCACTTCAACAAATTACCACATTCTTTTACAATTGCTAAGGATAAGAAAGTAACCCCAAATAGATTGAGTCCTTCCTAGGCCTCAACACCCTCCTCCCCTCAAATTAAAGTTAGTTAGTCCAAACAGCACAATTATTTTAAAATGAGTTAATCAGAGAGCAAATATGTCAGGAATTTACTCAACCTCATGATAAGGTAGCACAAATGGACCCTCGATGTCATTCAGCGAACCCCACTATTCTGTTCATGAAGAGCCTGAAGCCCACAGACATGTGAAAAGTCACACAGTTAGTGGTCTAAGTAGAAGGAAATACTTTGTTCTGTTATTCTTAGACTAGGACCCTCTCTACCCCAGCACACAAGCTTGCTAGCTCAAGCTAGCCCCAATAAAAATTCCACGTTGAACTTTCCATTACACATTTCCCATCCACAAATTTGAAATGGTATTGTGAAACTATGCTGTTTCAAGAGATTTTCATAAGCAAATAAGATAGAAACACATTAAGTGATTTCACCTTAATGTCTTATCTGGCATTTCTCCTAAAACTTGTTTTTTTTTTTTTTAATATCACCACTATATTCAAATACAGTTGTAAATAATTTTCAGAAATTACTTGTTTGGAGATCCTCTGGGTCCTGTCAATGAATTGGGATTCTGAGGACATAGGAGGAATACTCTGTAAATAGCTATATCACTCATGGCATCAGTTATTTATGTGACTTACAACACAAACATAATTAAAAAGGAGCCATTGAGAATTTCCCAACATATCAAAGAATAAATAGTCTGTGTGACATATCAGCATATTTGGGGGAGAGGGGGTAGTGGGATTGGATCGTGTATACCATGACATTTACATGTCTACAGGCCTATGTAGTTTTCTTGAGGAAAATGGATTTCACCATTCCTACTCATTTTCATGTAATGTTTTAATTGTGGTAGAAGCAAAAAATTATACAATGTGAGAAGTAATCAGCCATGCACTACTCTTTCGAGAGTGAAACCTATGGAAGATATTTAATTATCATGAGATGGCATGAACACAGAGCTCTTTTCTCTTTGACCACTTTCACTTAAATTTTACCAAAAACTTCTGAGGTTAAAGTAAATTTGTCTGAGGACAAATTTACAGTTTGTCCTTCCTTTGTCCTTAATAGTTAACTATTGTCTAAATATCGAGTCCAAAGTCACAGTTTAGAAAAACACAAAGGTGGCCCTCAAGTTAACAGGAAGAAATTTTTTTTTAAAGATTTTATTTATTTATTTGATAGAGAGAGAGAGATCGCAAGTAGGTAGAGAGAAGGGGAAGCAGGCTCCTTGCTGAGCAGAGAGCCCGATGCGGGGCTCAATCCCAGGACCCTGAGATCATGACCTGAGCCAAAGGCAGAGGATTTAACCCACTGAGCCATCCAGGTGCCCCAACAGGAAGAAATTTAATTAAAAAACCTAGGCATTCAAAATGACTTCACTTCATTCTTCATTCAAGAACAGACATATCCTCACTACTCTACTGTAGTTCTATTTTCTGTGTCTAATTATTAAAATCACCAAATGGGTATTGAGTCTCTGCCATGCCCTAGACATCGTGTTTCTCATATTCTAGTGAGAAGAGACCAAAAAAACAAAAACAAAACTGAACAAATGTATCATGTCAAGTGGTGGCACATGAGAAGAAAGATAAAGCAAGAAAAGGGACATGGAGAATGAGGCATCAAGTGGGTGCTATTTTCTATACAGACATGGAGAGAACTCTCTACTAAAGTGATATTTGAGTAGAGTTTGGAAGCCAATGGGGGAGTGAATCATGTGTACGTCTGGATAAAGAGCATTGTAGAAAAGGAAAGGACAACTGTGAAGGCCCTAAAATAGGGGTGTCCTCACATTTTAGAAATAAAACAAGGGAGGCTAAGGGAGCTGAAGAGGAATGACTGAGAGGGCAAATGGCAGGAGATGAGGTGGGAGAGATGGTAAGGGTTTGGTCACATGGGATTTTGACTTTTGCTCTGAGATAGAAAACCATCCTACTGGTTTTGGAGGGTTTTGAGCATAAGGTTAAGGAATAGTGACTGACTGGGGGAGAATAGGCTAATAGGATAAATGTGGAAACAAGGAACCAAGTTAGGAGTCTACTGTAATGATCTACATGAAAAATATGGCAGCTTGGACCAAGTGATAACTGATGAGCAAATGGTCTATTCCTTCTCAGCAGGTCTTCCCTAACATGGTAGACTCTACCTACTTGAGCAGCCTTCCCTACGCTGAAACTATGACCAAGAACTTCTGGAGTATGCCACACTCTCTTTCTCCTCTCTAGCCTAGGCCATCACCATTAATGTGATGTGCATGAGAAGCAATGAGGCAGAATCTCAACTCTATTCAAATATTTGGAGACCTAGGGAGCCTCACAAGTGCAAACTCTTAAATTCATTCTGTTCTCGCTATGGACACCCCTCCTCTCCTAGCTCTACTTGGGTCTCATATTATTAGGTTTCTCCCAGACTGTAGGAGAAAGCACCCATGCCACTGGTTTTCCCCTCCACCCATATATAGAGGTAGACAAGTGTACATGTGTGAACATCTCTTCTCTCCTCCTTCCTTTTAACCCCTTCTGGCATGAAAGGGTTAACTTTTCTTGAATGACCATTGTGCCATATTATTGTAGTTTTTAAGCAGCAAGAGTTAGTCTAAGTATAATAGGGATGGTTTTTCTCAAAGAGAAGAGAAACAGAAAGATCTGAGTCTGAGCTTTGTTTTTTACCACATTGCTAAAGACAACTGATGGCTTTGCTAAAGAAGTCAAGTCCCTACTTTCTCATTATTTGAGGGTGAAACATCTGATAGTTCAAACCTGTTGGCTAGCTTGGTTCATGGTTCATCTCTTTCTAAGAGATCTTTTGACCAAATACTGAGGTATTTACAGTCCAGGAATGTTACGATAGATATCATCACCAACTGAAAATCAAGAACTCCCAATTATCATTCAAGAATTTAGTGAAAGCTAATACACATTTATACATCTCTTGCTCTCTCTCAAAATCACCATCTCTAAATACACTATAATTACTTAATACAATTGTGGAAAAGGCATAATAAGCTTGCAGAAGCTTAGATAAAAAGATTCATACAAAGATGCAGATTTTTGCAGTCAGCAAAAAGGGTGGAGTAAGGATCAAATTCAAATCAAAACAACTCCATAAAAGCAATAAGAACACCACCAAAAACAGAATCGAAACTTTTTTTAGAACTCTGGAAATTAACCAAAGGTTTGCAGCAATCTGGGGAATGCTTAGTAAAGAAAAACAGCTGACTCTCAGTAAGAACTCCAAGATTTGTGGCAATTTAACTTAACACTATTCCCAGATCTCCCTCCCCAGATCTGTAGTATCCTTGAAAATCAATAGTCCATAATCACAGTAAAAAAAACAACCTGGAAAAGGCAAAACAGTCTTAGAGCTATTTCAAAACCCAATTCCCAGGGATTTCTCATTATATGACCTGTCTTTTGGCTTCCTAAAATACCACATTTACAAAAGTGACCTTATTTGATTTGACTCAACATACACAATACAAAAAGCCTTTTGCCCCAAGGCATTTATTGAAAACTACATGTAATTGTTAAACATTATGCCTGCCTAAAGTTCTTTAACACAGCAAACAAGTGGCTAGCCAGAAAGCTTAATAGGAAAAGCTGGGGAATGAAATGTCCATAAGTGGATTTGAAAAGCTCAAAAATATTTCTGGGAAACTAGGTCATGCACAAGTATAGGACAGCGCATATACTTAGGACTCATACTCATACTCATATACTAAGTATATGAATATATATATGTATATATACATATATACACATATACACACTATTTATATAATACATATACTCATACTCATATACTAAGACCCTCAACTCTCACTTCTAGCTGATTTTGAGGCTCTGTGCAAGCAGAAATCAAAGATTAATATGGAATTGAAAACTGCCAGTTGAGTGAAAACACCAAACAAAAACATGGATGTCTCAACCAAGACTAAGAGACTTACTGGCTCCAGGCATCAAAGGAAACGTCTCCTCAATCACTGACTATTGAGCTAACTGAGCAAAGGCCACAGATGATAATGAATACAGATTCACATAATTGATTTTTTTAAAAATCACTAAACAAACAATAACAAAAATAGGAAATGGGAAGAATCTGATTTCTAGAACTATCACATAATATTATTTAAAATGCCTAATTTTCAATAACAACAAAAACTGTTAAGTCTTGCAAAGAAATAAAAAAGCATGTCCCACCAAAAGAAAAATAAAGCTGTCAATAGAAACAAAACCTGGGGGCCACCTGGGTGGCTCAGTGAGTTAATCCTCTGCCTTCGGCTTATGTCATGATCTCAGGGTCCTGGGATCGAGCCCCACATCGAGCCCCACATCGGTCTCTCTGCTCAGCGGGGAGCCTGCTTCCCCCTCTCTCTCTGCCTGCCTCTCTGCCTACTTGTGATCTCTCTCCACTCTGTCAAATAAATAAATCTTAAAAAAAAAAGAAACAAACAAAACCTGAGGAAGCCAAGTCTTTGGGTTTACTGGACAAAGACTTTAAATTGGGTATATTAAGCATCTTTAAAGTCCTAAAGAAAACCATGTCTAAAGAAATAAAGGGAACTATAAAAAAGTTATCTAACAAAATAGAAAATATCAAAAAATATACAGAAGCCATTTAAAAAAACAAATATAAATTGTGGAGTCAAAAAAGGTAATAACTGAAATGAAAAAAATAATCCCTAGAGAGGCATAACAACAGACTTTAACAAGCAGGAGGAAGAATCAGCAAAATAAAGACAAGTTAGTTGAGGTGATCCAGGCTAAAAACCAAAAAGAATGAGATAATTGAACAGAGGCTTAGAGACCTGTGAGTCACCATCAAGCACTTATGTATGCATATACATTCTGGAGGAATCCTAGAACACAAGAGACAGAAGGGATCTGAAAGAGATCTTAAAGAAATAATAGCTAAGATGCACCAAATTTGATGAATAACATGAACCTGTATTTCCAAGAAGCTCAAATTTCATGTAGGATAACTCAAAGATATCTATAACCAAGACACATCATAATCAAACTGGCAAAGACAAAGAATCTTGAAAGCAGCAAAGGAGGGGCATCTCCCCAAGTACAAGGGCATGTTAAAGAAATTAATATCTGATTTAGTATTAGAAATTATGGAAACCAAAAGACAATGAAGTGACATTCAAATTGCTAAAAAAACAAAATCTGTCAACCAAGAATTCTATATCAAACCTAATTACCGTTTAAATATGAAAAAGAAAACATTCTCAAATAAACAAACCTAAGGGAATTTGTTCATAGCAGATCTGCCATAAAAAGATGTCTAAGGGAATTCTTTTTTCTTTTTTTTTTTTTTTAAAGATTTTTATTTATTTATTTACAGAGAGAGATCACAAGCAGGCAGAGAGGCAGGCAGAAAGAGAGGAGAAAGCAGGCTCCCTGCTGAGCAGAAAGCCCTATGTGGGGCTCAATGTGGGGCTCCATACCAGGACCCTGAGATCATGACCTGAGCCAAAGGCAGAGGCTTTAACCCACTAAGCCACCCAGGTGCCCTGCATCTAAGGGAATTCTTAAGACTGGAGAGAAACACTAGACACTAAAATAAATCCACATGAATAATTAAATAACACTATTAAAAATGATGATACAGGTAAATATAAAAGACAAATAATATGTTTTTTATTGTAACAATTTTTCTATTTGTTTTAATAAGAACACTGCATAAAGTACTAAAATTATAACTGGACTGGTGTGTATACAATGTATAAATATATAATTTATAAGACAATAACAACACAAAGAAAGACGGAATGGAGCTATAAAAGGGTAAAAATTTGCCGTATTATTAATTATGAATCATAATCCTCAGAGCAGCCACTCTAAAATGATTTTTAAATAATATACTAAAGGAAATGAAAAGGGATTTAAAATAGGACACTAGAACATATACGTTTAATACAAAATAAGGTAGTAATATATATGTAAAATAATAGAAAATAAATAACCAGTGACAGGTATAATTATATTAAATTTAAATGAATTAACTACTACAATTATAATAAAGAGACTGGTAAAAAGAGTTTTAAATGATCTAACTACATACTGATTCAAATACACAAACAGGTTGAAGGTAAAAAGATGAAAACATACATGTACCATGAAATATCAACAGAAGAAAACTTGGAATCGGTGTGCCAGAATTAGACAAATAGGGACAAAGAAAGGCTCTTTATGGTAAATCTAGCAACCTGTTAAGAAAATATGTTAAGTCCCTAACAAAAGTGTCCCAAAATACATGAAACAGAAATGGACAGAATTGTGAATAGAAGGGAGAAATAAACAATTCAATAGTGATACTTGCAGACGTTAGTACTACAATTCAATAATGTATTGAGTGACAAGACAGAAGTTCAGCAAGGAAATAGATTTTAATAATATAAACCAACTAGACCAGAATAATTGTTTATAAAACTATCCACTCAAGGGCAATAGAATACACATGATTCTCAAGTCTACAAGGGGCATTTTCCAAGATAAAGTATATGTTCATCTATAAAACAAGTCTCAATATATTTAAAATACTTGAAATTATATAAAATACATTCTCTGAACACAATCAAATGAGAAATAAATGAACAAAAGGAAATTTAAGATATTTACAAAATGTAAAAAATGTAAAAATTAATACATTTACATTCATTACATTACATTACAATACATTAATACATTCAAGAATAACCAAGAGATCAAAGAAGAAATCACAATTAAGGTAGTAAATACTTTGAGTGAAAACAAAAACACAAAAGGCCAAAATTTTCTGGATATAGCAAAAGCAGTCTTCAAGGGAAGACTGTAATTATAAATACACATAAAAAAAGAAAGATCTCAAATCAATACCTATTCCTCTGCCTTAGGAAACCAGCAAAGGCAGAGCAGACCAACTACAAGTAAGAAAGAGAAAAATAAAAAATATATATTAAAAAATAAGAAAGGGAAATCAATAAAAAGATAGTTTTTTTTAAATTATGAGTCAAATTGACACACGTTTAGCTAGACTGGCCAAGAAAAGAAAACGACTCAAATTACTAAAATCAGGAATAAGAAAATAACTACTGATGTTAGAGAAAAAAAGAGATTTTATTAAATTACTATGAAATATTGCATGTCAACAGTTAAATTAGATGAAATCAATTTCTAGAAATAAACGAAATAATAAAACTCATTCAAAAAATAAAGATTCTGAGTAGACATATAACAAGGAATTGAAGTAGTAATTGGAAAAGAAAAAATTTCTCAGAAGTCTGGTATCTGAGGGCTTCACCAGTGAATTCTACCATATGCATAAAGAAGAATAAATCCTTCACAAACAGCCAAACATTCGACAAGGAGAAACCAAGTCATGCTATGAGTTCAGTGTTACCCTGACAATAACACCAAAGATTTAAAAGAAAAGCAAAAACAAAAAAACTAAGTACTAACATTTACCACAAAAATTCTCAATAAAGTAAAAAGCCAAATCCAGAAATATATGAAAACATACACCATGACCATGTGGAATTTATCTCAAGAATCCCAGACTGATTCACACGCGAATTTCAATTAATAGAGAAAAACCTACACAATAAATAAAATAAAGGAGAAAACCCAAAACAAAAACAAAAAAAAAGATAAAGATAAATCATTTGATAAAGTCCAGTACACTTTAATCAGAAAAATTCCACAAACTGGGAATAGAATGTCCTCGACATGATAAAATTATCTATGAAAACCTAGAGTAATTTCATACTAAATGCTGACAAACTGAAAACTTTGTTTGGTTTTCAGGTCAGGAAAGAGGCACAGATGTCCATTCTCACCACTTTTATTCAATATTGTAATGAGGGTTAAAAAATCAGGCAAGAAAAAAAAACCCCAGCTATTTTGGAAAGAAAAAAGGAAAAATACTGCTATTTGCAAATGTCATGAACTTACACATAGAAAATTCTAAGGAATCTATTAAAAAAAACTATTAGAATAATAAACAAGTATAGCAAGTTGAAGGATAAAAGATGGATATACAAAATTCAATTGTTTTTCTAAATACTAGAAAGGAAGAATCCAAAAATGAAGTTTAAAAAATAATTCCCTCTAAAATAGCATCAGCAATAATAAAATACATATGGATAAATTTATTATTTTATTCTTGCAAATAAGGGATGTTTAAGACTTACACATTGAAAACTATGAAACACTGTTGAAATAAAATAATGAAGGCCTAGATAAATGGAAAGACCATGTCATTAAAATGACAATACATCTCGAATTCATTATCAAAATTTCAATTGTCTTCAATTTTTCATTTTTCTTTTTTCATTTTTTAATTGCTTTTTTGCAGAAAGCAAGTGATCCTAAAACTCATTTTGAAGTGCAATGGACCCAAAATAGCCAAAACTTGAAAAAGAATAAAATTGGAGGACTCACGCTACCAAATTTCAAAAGTTACTACAAAGCTACAGTAATTGAGATAATAGTAGTGCTGACGTATGGATACATCTATAGTTTAATGGAATAAAATTGAGAGCTGACAGACAAGTAGATAGGCAGGTAAGTAGAGTGATGGATATCCACACACCCAGGACCTCACACAACCATTTATATATATGTGTGTGTTAGTAACGTGTAGTGCTGTCAGTTCTTAATGTACAGTTAACCTTTGAACAACACAGTGGTTAGGGGTGCTGGAACTGCAAACAGTTGAAAACCCACATATAACATTTCCCCAAAACTTAGCTAATAGTCTTATCGATAACCACTTGACTGATGCAATTTTGTATGATATAATGTTTTATATTCTATAGTCTTACAGTAAGGCTGCAGAAAAAAATGTTAAGAAAATGATGAGAAAATAAATTTACAGGACTGTATTTATCAAAAAAAGTATATGTAGATGTGGACCTGGGCAGTTCAAACCTGCATTATTCAAGGACCTACTGTATTATTTTTGAAATACAGGTTTAGGCCATGACTGAAGAACAATGGCCACCTAATAAAATTATATCTAAATTTCTTTTTTTTTTTAAGATTTTATTTATTTATTTGACAGTGAAAGAGAGATTACAA
The DNA here is from genome assembly GCA_028646535.1 of Procyon lotor. Classification (NCBI taxonomy): domain Eukaryota; kingdom Metazoa; phylum Chordata; class Mammalia; order Carnivora; family Procyonidae; genus Procyon; species Procyon lotor. Next base: position 51,565,958 of record CM053617.1, read on the forward strand.
GTAGGCAGAGAGGTGGGGTGGGGCAGGCTCCCTGCTGAGCAAAGAGCCCGATGTGGGGCTCGACTCCAGGACCCTGAGATCATGACCTGAGCCGAAGACAGAGGCTTTAACCCACTGAGCCACCCAGGTGCCCCAAAATATATCTAAATTTCAATAGAGTTATTTTATATAAAAAGAAAGCAGCCCTGCCAAAGAATGTAAGTGCTTCTATCCAACTGGTAAAAATCAACCTAGATGTTGATCTAGGTTTATGAAATTACATTTTTTTCTGTCTTAGTATCATCTGATAGTTTTAAATATGCTGTATTAACTTTGCTGCAGTTGCACCCCAAATGACTGTAGAAAATAAAGATAGCAGTATACTAGTAAATATATAAAGAAAAAATTAAATTACCTTTTTAAGAGTGGCAAAATAAATATGATTGGACAGAGAAAGGAATGGAGTAACCTTTCTGACAACTGGGCAATCTTTATGCAATAATGCAGACCTTCTTCTTTATCAATATGCCTAATTGACTTCTAGTTTATGTGGGCTACAACCTTCCTTCTAGCCACTGATTAGAAATATATTATATCATTGTCCTACTTTAAAGATGGAGACACCTGCCTTGAGCTATAACAACTGAATGGTGAATAACAAGGCAAATAAATTATCAAGCCCCAGAAGCCTGGCTTCTGTAATGAAGTCTTTTGTTACTTTTCAAAAGTAATCCTTGGCATATGTAGAATGGGAAATAGTACTTTCATTGATGAGAAATGAAAATTATTCTCTTTCCTATGATGAAAATTTATGAGACAAATAGCAAAAAGGAATTGCATAATGTCAGTGTATTAACAGAAAAGGTTTTTTTCCTGCAAAGTATGATGTGTGGTAGGAATAATTTAATGTTCTTCATTTTCATAAAGCCCACTACTAATCCAGAAAATTAAGATGATGTTGCAGACTTAAATTACTATTTCTTAATTACATGGTTCAGGTAAACAAATGCCCCCTAGGGTTACTTATTAGTTTAAAACCCCTGAAGGTCTTCTATCACTGCATAATAAATTACCACAAATTTAGTGGCTTAAGACAAAACATTTTTTAATGACTTCTGTAGGTCAAAATCTGGCTATGGCGTAGCTTAGTCCTCTCCTCTGGGTCTTAAGATGCTATAGTCAACAATTCACTTGGGCTATATTCTCATCTGAAGGCTTGATTGGGAAATAATTAGTTTCAAACTCATTCAGTTTGTTGGCAAATTCCTTTCCTTAAGGTTGTATGAATGAGAAGTCCAAACTTTTTGCTTATTGACTCAAAACCTTCCTCAACCCCCAGAGACCATGCACATGGTTCCTAATGTCCCCTACAGTTCATTACCACATAGACTTCTCCAACATGGCTACTTACTTCTTAAAACCCATAGAATCTCAATCTGCTAAGATGGCGTCTCATAATAAAATGTAACATCCCATCATCTTTGCCATATAGCATAACTAATTAGGGGAGTGAGATCCCACACCTGTTAGAAAAAAGCCACAAGTCCTGCCTACAACTCAAGGGGATCACACAAGCTTATATATATCAGAAGATAGAGATGGTTGAGTATGACTCTAGTGTGCCTACTACCACAATGGCTCTTTGGCTACTTACAGACTAAAAAACTTAGTCTGAAGACCTAATAGGTTAAAAAATCTATCCTCAAAATGAGGCAGACATTTCTGGGACTCATTTTATGCTTCAATAACTAATAGGCATCACTTCCTTCAGGAATATCACTGCAATAACAACCAGTTAATTGGTGTCGACATGCTGGAACTCTTAATTTTCTCATCAACACTCTCACTGGTTATATCCATGAACCTTGCAACAAAACTCCAGTGACAGGAATACAAATACAACCCCTAAATAGAGTCCAGTTTGAAAGATAGCAACACAAGTTGCAGTGTAATCCCCCATGGGAGGATGATGTATGCATCCTTATGCCTTTGTATTCTGGGCATAACTTTCTTTTGCTTCTAAAACTAGTAGGCTTAGCTCTTGTTGCCTTGAGGACCCAATTAATCGAAGGCCAAAATAGAACATTCCCCTTCACTTTTTTTATTTTTTCCAACTGCAATTATCTGAAGCTGAAAACACATGCACCTGTTGTATCCTAGGGATGAGTGGAACCATACCTGTCACCTGTACGTATCTGTAAGGAGGCAAACGTCCAGAAATCCACCCAAGTGCTTGGCTTGCTTTAAAAATATTTATATATACTTTGTTCTCCTTCATTTTGAGAGACTAAATTATACATCAGATTCAGGTCTCGAATTGATAGGTTGATTCAAAAGCAAGCATTCATTGCTGCTTCGACCTAGCACTGAATCGTTTCCAAAGCAAATCTCAATTCTGGCAAAAGTGATAAATTCTTACAGAAAAAGGCATGAAGGTCTCAGGTGGGAAAAACACAGTTGTGGACTGAGGAGGCGGGACAGCCTTGGTTTCCAGGAAACAGGCAACAATACATCAGTATCTGTTTTCCTTTGTAATTCTTGAAACTAACCTTCCATTTGAGAAAAAGAATTAGTCCCCACTGCCATTTAAGTACAGGCCATTATCTTGTTAATATAAGGCATTTAAAAATATTTCTTTAGCTCCCTTGTTCATTAAAAAGATGAAGACGATGCTAAAATCTTTCTCTAACATCTACAGTCCACCCTCTCCGCCTGCAAGCAACCTTCAGAGGCGAACTCATCTATTCAACATTTCAACAAACACAAATTCTTACAAGCTTGTGGGGGTGGGGAGAGGAGGAATAACTCCGGAGAAGAAAAAAGCCCCTCCTAGTTTGAGTGGGAGGTGGAGTGGAATGAGAGAGGAGAAAAGAAAAAGCCTGGTAAATGGCTTAGAGGCACAAGGATCTATTTCCTGTGGTTTTAATGAATTGAATTTTAAAAGATGTCAATTCAGTAGTTCTCAATCCTGACTGCCCATTAGAACTACCCGGGGAACTTTTAAAAATGCTAATACCAGGGCCTAATCTAGACTAATTATACCAGCATGTCCAAAGGTTAGGCCCTGGCATGAGCTTGATCTGAAAGCATCTCAAGTGATTATAATGTGCAGCTACGGTGAAAAACCTCTGCTTCAAGCTAGAAAACATCAATTTCATATGAACACACATGCCTTCCTCAGAGCTAATTCTCTTGGGCCACACTTGCAAATTCTGGAGCACATCCACAGATTGTCATCAAATTCTCTGAGGTGGTGCTCTGAATAATTTTTTTGAGTTTTCAAAATTATGATGAAACCCTCTTGGGTGACCTATATTTCATAGGGTTTTAGAAACCACTGCTCTAGGCTGACGATCTTGCTTCTTTTTTCTTATTAACCAATAACCATTTGGGGTTCAGGATAAAACACTGTCTTGGAAAAAGTGTTGTTTACTAGACTCACAAATGTTTATGTCCCATCAACTTTGGGCTTACATGGACAAAGATTCATAATACTTGGTTCTTGTCCACATATCCTGTCCAGCAATCTGGAAATTCTCCCATTTCGTGGTAGGAGTTATTGCCCCAGGGATTCAGAAGAAGGAAGAAGTCATGGGGAGCTTGTGAAGGCAGATTAATCTCACAGAAGGAATACACATACTCCTATATAAGGAGTAGCTAAGATTAGAGCTACTAATGAAAAAATGCAGAGAGGTGTTTATAGAATATAAACAGAGAGCTAAAAGATTAAAACATCTTTGAGCAATATTAAATATATTTTATGCCGAGCCATAGGGTTACAGGATACTGAAATAGAGCCCAAGAGAGGACTGAATGTCAGCTTTTAGGGTTTAATCCTAGAGGCAAGAGATCCTGGTTTAAGTTTATGAAGACATTTTCCTGTTTATTAAGGTAGACAGCAGCAACTCTAACCACAAGCAGGCACATTTTGTGACTAATTGTTGATGGAGATACTAGCCAAAGGTGAATTAAATATCTGTGGATTTTGTGTGAGTAAACTGGATGTTTATTCAGAGTCCAAATTATGTCTATTTACTGGCCTTTTCCATCTTTTTGTCATATTTTTGCAACACAAATACACATACATGTGAATACACACATAATTCAATGTGAGATGAAAAAAATAAATCCTTTCTACATGTCGCTTGTCCTCTAAAGAGGATCATGCCAAGATAGTGCAGTAAGGATATTCAAAACTCAGAGACAGTGAGATTTGGGGGGAAAAGGACTGGGATTTTAGTTTCTTTCTGGTAGGAATTAGTAGTGTCACCTTAGGAAAACTGCCTCCAACGTAAGTAGTAAATTTCTACACACATGGAGAAAGAGAGGAAAGGTAGAGGAGGGAGAGAGTGGGAGAGGAGGAAGAGAGAGAGACAAAGTCCTTAATATTTCCAGAATTATATGGCATAAATGTTTTATGCTTCAGATACTCATCAGTGAATAAATATTACCTTCTGCCAACAGTAAGATAATAAAATATCTATTTTCAAGTGAGTTATTAGAATACATTTGTGATCAACTGGTTGACACCATGATTATTTGCAGTTTGCCAAAAATACAGCCTTTGCCCACATTATGGCCACATCCTAACACTGCAAAACATATACAGGTGCAAAAAAAAAAAGGAAAAAAATAAATACCAACTCGTCATAATTGATCATAGCACATCTGTACAGCAGTCTCACCCTGTTTCCAAATTAAAACCAAGCTATTTTCACTACATTTAAGGACTTCTATAGATTTACCATGAATTTAAAAGCAGCTGTTACCATCTTTCAAAAATTGCATAAAGCAGATTTTTAAGTGATTGCTTACCACAGTGAAAATTTTCAGAAAAAAAAATATGGGGCACCTGGGCAGCTCAGTTGGTTAAGATTTTGACTCTTCATTTTGGCTCAGGTCATGACCTCAGGGTTGTGTGCTGTGCTGGACATGGAGACTAGTCAAGATTCTCTCTATCTCTCTACCTCTGCCCTTCCCACCATCTGTCTACCTCAAAAAAAAAAAATTTTTTTTTTCAGAGAACTATTTTTTAATTGCATTATAATTAACATACAGTGTTACGTAGTTTCAGGTGTACAATATAGTGATTAAACAATTCTGTATATTACTCAGTGCTCATCATAAGTGGACCCTTTAATACTATCACCTAGTTCAACCCCAACCCCACATCTTCCTCCTCTCTGGTAACCATTAGTTTGGTCTCTATATTTAAGTCTTTTATCTCATTTTTTCTTTCTTTCTTTTTTTTTTTCATTTGTTTTGTTTCTTAAATTCCACATGAGTGAAATCAAATGTTATTTGTCTTTCTCTGGCTGACTTATCTTACTTAGCATTATGCCCTCCAGGTCTATCCATCCATGTAGTGAAAATGGCAAGATTTTGTTCATTTTTGTGGCTAATATTCTATTCCATACACATACACATACCACTTCTTTATCCATTCATTTATCTATGGACACTTAGGCTTCTTCCATAATTGGGTTATTGTAAATAATGCTGCAGTAAACACAGGGATGCATACATCCTTTCAAATTAATGTTTTTATATTCTTGGGTTATTACCCAGTAGTGGAATTACCAGATCATGCAGTAATTCTAAATTTTTTGAGGAACCTCCATACTGTTTTCCACAATGGATATACCGCATTGCATTCCCACCAACAGTATACAAGCGTTCTTTTTCAGAGAGAATTTTTATTCCACATACAGATAAAGATGTTTAAGCATAGGCGGCTAAGAAAGTTAAAAGAAACCAAAAAGAATTGGTGTTTGTTTTTAAGAAATACCTTCAAGCTCACTGATAAAACAAAAACTTGTACTGTATCCACTTTCACGAACTTATTCAATGGATTATAAATCAGTTGGTAGACGAGTGCTACAGAGGAGTTTGAGACAAAAATGCTTTTCATGAAATGGCTCAAAACAAGTCAAATCAAATGTTTTCCAGAGACTAACCTTCCCTTTGCCCTTAGAAATCATCCTAAATGTGAGCAGTACATTTCTTTCTAGACATCTAAAACCATTTAGAACATAAACTTTCTCCAAGTTAGATAGAATTAAGAATAAAACTCAGAGGGGCGCCTGGGTGGATCAGTGGGTTAAAGCCTCTGCTTTCAGCTCAGGTCATGATCTCAGGGTCCTGGGATTGAGCCCTGCATTGGGCTCTCTGCTTAGCAGGGAGCCTGCTTCCCTCTCTCTCTACCTGTCCCTCTACCTACTTGTGATCTCTCTCTGTCAAATTAAAAAAAAAAAAAAAAGAAGAAGAAGAAAATTCAGAATATATTGGCACCACACTCATCACAGCCCATGACAGTGGCTTTCCACTATTTCCGCTAATTCTTCTTTTACCTCCATGGACACACATGTTTCTCAAGCTTTAAAAAAACCCTCATTCTAAAACATTTAAAATACAGGTGAATAGTACAATGGACTAATACCTATTACCAACTTTCAACAATTTACACATGGCCAACCTTGTTTTATGCAAAATTCCTACATTCCTCGTTTTCCTTTCTAGCTGAGTTAGCATGTCATTTTCTCTGTGAAAACTTCTGTATGCAACTCTGAAAAATTTTTTTTTACTAAAGTGTTAAACTATCACCACACCTAAAATAGTTGTAATCAAATATCCAGTCATTATTCAAATGTCCTTGGTGGTTTTTTTGTTTGTTTGGGTTTTGTTTTTGTTTTTGTTTTTTTTGGAAAGTTGGGTTCTTTAAATCACAATCCAGGAGGTACTACATACTTAGTATAAATATCTAACTCTCTTTTATAGTTTAAACTTCTAGTATAATTCATTTTTGAAGTTTTAGAATGTATGGAAAATTGAAAAAATAGTACAGAAGTTCCCATATATGTCACACTCAGTTTACCCTTTTATTAAAAATCCTACATTACTATGATACATTTGCTATAACTATTGAACCAAAACTAATATAATACTACCTTGAGTCCATACTTCAATTTCCTTGGATTTTTTTTTCCCTAAGATCTTTTTTTGTTCCAGGATCCCATTCAAAATACATTGCCTTCTCTGGCTCCTCTTTGTTGTGACAACTTTCACTTTTGTTATTGATGACCTTGACAGTTTTGAGAGTACTAGCCATGTATTTTGTAGAATATCCCTCTATTGGGATTAAACTAGGTTGTGAATTTTAGAAAGAAGATAAGAGATATAGGCCATTTTCATCACATATCAGAAGTATACACTATCTACCTGGCTTAAGTTACTGTTAATGTTGACCCTGATCACCTTGCTGAAATAGTGTTTGTCAGGTCTCCATGTAAAATTACTCTTCCTTTCACCCCCCCTTTTTCCACACTGCACTTTTTACAATCAAGTCCCTCCATGCAGTACACACTTAAGGCATGAGCAATTATGTTCCACCTTCCTGAGCACAGAGTATCTACAGAACTATTTGAAATGTTTTTTGCATTGTACATTTCCACAACTTTCCATTTATGTATTCATTCAATTTCTTAATTATATCAGACTCATGAATATTTTATACTTGGAGTTATATTTTGCTTTGTACTTACATTCTGATACTACTTTATTTTGTTGCTCAAAGTGCTCTAGGTATGGCCCTTGGGACTCCCTTTAGCAGACTTCTAAGTCCTTTTGACATAGTGTCATCACAACATTTTGTTTTCAAGCACTTCCTTATTTTCAGGCACTCCAGTCTCATGCTGTATGTTTCCCCACAGCAGTCCTAGAATCAGCCGTTTCTCTAAGGATCTTAGTTCCTTTTACTAGAGAATGGTATTAGAAACCAAATTCTGGATTCTAGGGGTGCTCATTCTTATTATTGGGGTATCATTTCTTTTAGGCTTTCTCAGCTGACAAAGCAAAGGATCATTTGTGTAGTTATTAGTCCACTTGCATGCATCTACCTATACAGATGGGTTTTTATATAATCCTCTATATGGTAAGCTAAACCTAACTAAGTTCATACTGACTTCTCCATGTCTAATTCATTACCACAAGAATCATTCCAGCCACATCTTCTCATTTCCTCATCTATAAATTCCCACTTCAACAGTGAGAAACCTGGTTCACATCATCTGTCATGCATTTATTTAATTGTTCAATTCCATTATTTATGTATTGTCATATCAGATTTGTTAACCTAAATCCTTCTGGGCAACTTTCTAAAATGGCATATAGTACTTGTGCACAGTTTCTTTTGCTTGTTTTTACAAACTTTATCTCCAAAGTTAGTTATGTTAGCATTTTTTCTTAACCCCTCAGGGAGTTATTTCATATTTTTATAATACAGATTGTTTTGGTACATTCTGTACTCCATCATGAAATCCCCCCACTTCCTATAAGATTTTTTAAGTTTGTATACGGTAAGGTTTATTCTTTGTTATAAAGCTCAATTCTGACAAATGCATATTGCCATATACCCACATACGGTACTATACAGAAAAGAAGCACCCTAAAAAGCCCTCTGTCACATAGTTAACCCTACTCTTCCCTTCCAAATTCCTGACTACCACAATTTTTTTTTTTTTTAAGATTTTATTTATTTGACATGGAGAGAGAGAGAGATCCCAAGTAGACAGAGAGGCAGGCGGGGGGTGGAGGGAAGCAGGCTCCCCACTGAGCAGAGAGCCCGATGCGGGGCTTGATCCCAGGACCCTGAGATCATGACCTGAGCCAAAGGCAGAGGCTTTAACCCACTGAGCCACCCAGGCGCCCCCCAATTTTTTTTTAAACCATCTCCAGTTTTACTTTTTCCAGACATTAGCCAATTAGAAGCATATGGCACATGTCCTTTCATGTTGTCTTCTTTTATTTACAAATATCCATCTAATATCCATCCCAGTCATTTCATGACTTGATAGCTCATTCATTTTTACCACTGACTACTCCATCATAAGGATGTACCAGTTTGCTTATGCATTCCCCTATTGAAGGACATCTTGACTGTTTTCAGTTTTTGGTGATTATGAATAAAGCTGTTACGAGCACACATAAACTTGCATGGAATGTTAAGAAGATTTCAGATCAATTGTGTAAATACCTAGGAGCACAATCACTGCATCATGTAAGACTTTATTTAGCTTTGAAAGAAACTGACAAAGTGTCTTTTGAAATGGTTGTAACATTTTGAATTCCACCAGCAATGAATCAGAGTTCTTGTTGCTTCACGTTCTTGCAAACAATTGGTATTTTTCTTTTCAATTCTCTTTTATTCATTATGTTCTTCTTCCTTCCTTCCTTTTCTTGAAATTAGTATGTTAAGGAAACTAGATTTTTTTCTTCTCTGCTATTTCATGAATTTTTATGATTTGCATCTCCATATTTTTCTGTCCTCTATATTGCTGGGAACTGATTATTAAATCTGGAAGTATAATAAGATTCATACTTGATTTTTTTTTTGTTACTAAAAACACTTCATAGTTGTTTAATATGCTATCTGTTGTGACCCAACTGGTGATATATAATTTTTGGTTTGCTCTTTTGGGGACCTTAAGTCTGATCAATAAGCTTAGGTGTAGTCATTCTGGTGCATCATTTATAATCATCCTTATCAGTTTATTTTGTAATTGCCTTGATCCATTATTAAGGGTTGTCTCCCATTTTCAACCTGTGCCTCAATGGAAATTATTCTGACTTCAGTATTTTCACACCTGTTCTTAGTATTTGTTCAACTTCTCTTACTGTTGCAATGCAATCGCTTGGCAGACAAGTATTAATTTTAAAATACCAAATATTAGTTTTCAAACTATAGGACACTCATTAGATTCAGATATGATTCCCTGAAGGGACTTTTTTTCATGTCCCACTGTCCCATGACAATTCAATACCTTCCACCAAATTTTACCTGCTCTGTACTCTTTAAATAATTGTGTCATTTTATGTCTTTACTTTATCTCTTTTGGACCACATTTATGTCTTACAGAACTCTCTATAAACTGTCTCACATCATAAATCACCACCTGAGGCTTTTTCATCATTCTTCTCTTTTTTAAACTGCCTGATTTATCCATTTGACATCTTTCGATCAATGTGTTACCCCAAACCGAAAGCCATGTTGCAAAGGGACAATTAAAATTAACATCTGCCGCAAGGGATTGTCCTAAGATTAAAGGAAATAATATATATAAAGTTCCCATCATATTTTTAACATATACTTAAAAAGTGCTTGCTTTTAAGTCTCCCAATTTTATGATTTCTCTCAAGAAAACGTCACAGGTACATATAAAAAAATTATGTTTTTCCAGGAGGTTAACACTTATTGTTTTTCATTATAGAAAATTTGAAAAAGTCAGCTGTGTAATCACTCCTAATCTTAACCTGCAATAAAAATGGTTACAATTTTTTTTTTTAAGATTTTATTTATTCGACAGAGAGAAACACAGCGAGAGAGGGAACACAAGCAGAGAGAATGGTAGTGGGAGAAGCAGGCCTACTGCAGAGCAGAGAGCCCGATGCAGGGCTCTATCCCAGGACCCTGGGATCTGCCCTGGGCTGAAGGCAGACGCTTAATGACTGAGCCACCCAGGCGCCCCAAAAATGGTTACAATTTTAACTTACTTCCCCTTCATTTTTTCTGCTTATTGTTTACATAGCTGAGCACATGCTATTTAAATAATTTTGCATTGTGATTTTTCATTTAACTTGTCTTAGAATTCTATAATGCTTTAACATACTTAGTGAATATCATGTTTAATTCTATACTATCTTCCATGCAATAATTTTGACACAATGCTGTCTCAATTATAATTGTTCAGGTCTATGGTCTTATTTCACCTAAATCCCCTAACTTGCACCAATATAATTCATATCCTTTCAAATTTAAAAACCTCTTTTGTCTCTCTTGTATCAAATAGTCTCAAGTCAACCTCTCTTAAGAATCAAATACAATCAAGATGCCTGGGTGGCTCAGTCGGTTAAGTGTCTGCCTTTGGCTCAGGTCAAGATCCCAGGGTCCTGGGAATGAGTCCAGTGTTAGGCTCCTTGCTTAGCAGGGAGCCTGTTTCTCCCTCTGCCTGTTGCTCCTCTTGCTTGTGCTCTCTCTCTCTGACAAATTAATAAATAAAATTCTTAAAAAAAAAGTTTGGTTTTTTTTTAAACTTTTTTTTTTTTTAAAGATTTTATTTATTTGACAGAGAGAAACACAGCAAGAGAGGGAACACAAGCAGAAGGAACTTAAAAAAATGTTTTAAAAAAGAATCAAATACAACTTAAAACTAGGAAATATCTTTTAAAAATATCTTCTAAGAAATTAAAAATATTAAACATCAGAGAGCCTCTTAAACCAAATATAGCTTTTAGAGCTAAACAAAAACCATATCTAAATTCTTTGTTTTATTTTTAGCTACCTGATCACTTTACTTCCAAATTCTATCACATTCCTTCTTTAAAAAAAAAAAAATTAAAGGAAATGGCCACTGTGTACAGGTCTCATTGGCATGCACTAATGTGTTAAATTTTTCATTCTCCTACACTGGTAAGAGTTTCTAGCCACAAAACCGTCTCTCTGAGACCTCAAATGAGGTATTAAAATTCGGCTTCTCTCAAAAGTGGGAGAAAAATTTAGTTTCACTTTAAACCCAAATGAATCAGAATAGCCTACTCTTTTCCAAATTAGATACTTTGCTGTTGATATTTTACTGTTTGAGACCTTAAGTAGTTTCCAACCACAGGCACTAGTCATTTTCCAGAAAATTTGAATTGATATAAATTTCACTAGAGACTATCACATATAATAAAATAAAAACATATTACAATCACTTCCTTTCCATAGTCTATTAATTTGGTAATCCTATCAAAAAGCTATTAAATTCCATCTGTCCCAATTTTTTTTTATAAACCAATTCTATTTATTGTTCATGATTTTGTTACCTTTGAGAGGTTTTTACAGGTTCTTCTTTTTAATAGTTGTCCCATTATTGAAGGATTTAAGTTACATTCACTGAACCATAATTACCATGATAGCAGTTCTTTCTACCCTGGAAAATTGATACAATGTTGGCATGCAATTCGTCATTTCCCAGTTCTCAGTAAATTTTCATAAATAACCATCAGCAGAGGTTCAGTAACTTTTTCAACAAAACCCATTAACACCTTAGATGGTAGATCATTCAGACCTTGTGTGCTTATTTCGCCCAAGTGTACCCTTACCTGGTTTTAATCAACAGCTATTTTTGGAAGTATTATGTTACATTGAAGTCTTACAGTAAGAATAATGATTTTGTGTAAAGTAATTTCTTTGTGTGAAATAGAATTCTCAGATTTGTACTGTCCAATCAGAGTGCCTATATTCTGAGGAGATACATAGGTAGGCCTATAACAAATAGTTTGGAGTTTGTGTTTAGAGAGAATCTCTCCCTGGCTGTGAGTGCTCCATCTTATACCTTTCCCTCTTGGTTGTATGGAGGACATTCTGTTATGCCACCAAAACATCTTTAGTTCCTGAATATGAAAATGAGTCACATTTCTCTGAATATCTACTGGGAATTTTAGTGGATTGGATGGCAACCCCCAAAGGAGAGAGGCTCACAACCTTGTTTGGAAAATGTATGTTTGCAGACATTAGCAAGTTAAGGATCTTGGGAAGAGATTCTTTTTTTTTTTTTTTTTCAACAGCAAGAGGGTTTATTTCCAGCTAGCTGGGGCTCCCATCAGCACACAGGACACAGCCCAGTGCTAAGGTGAGAAGCCCTGCCTCTCTCCTTCGAAGCATTCTTATGCACTCGAGTAAACAAGCACCTACTTCACTACACACGCAGGCGAGTTCCTTATTCTTTATATGGCAATTACCTAAATCTATGCATTTCATTGGTGCATTTGAACAACTCAGGGGCTAGGCATCACACAGGGAAGCTAAATTCCAGGAATAGTTTCACGCCCATACCCTTAGGCCTGTCTTTTTCTGGCAAGCCCCTACCTTGTACCCTTAGGCCTGTCTTTTTTCTGGCTTAAAATGAGGCCTGTCATGGAGGAACTTAAAACTTAACTCCACATTCCCCCCTCTTTTTTTTTTTTTGTTAACAGGAGGAATCCTCCTCATGTGGAATGCGTATAATGATTTGGATGGCACTGATTTTGTCCTTGACAAAAAGACAAAAGTTAGGAAGCTCAGGTCGGGGGTACCAGGGGTTTCCATTTACAAAGGCGAATTTTACTAGGTCTAGTTGAGATACTGCCCATTTCCAATCTCCATCGTTGGACGTGACACATCCCCAAGCCTTACAATAGTAGTCCTATCTCCTCCCACATCCACCAGCATCTCCGTTGTAACCTGGGCAAGCACAGAAGCTGTAGCTTCGGGGCATGCCATCTATAATCAGGATTGATGTCTCTAAAACAGAAGTACAAATCTGGCCATCAAGTCCCCAAGGGGGAAGTATGAGTGATTTAAGAGTCATGTGGGTCTCTCCGCCTGTGAGTATCCAAGTCTGTTTGAAGGGTTGGTGGGGGGTTTCTGCCCAAGTGGCCACCCATAGTGTAGTTACAGAATAAATGAAAAGAAAAAACAAGACAAAACAAAAACAAAAACCATTGTTTATACTTGCAGTGTATCCTCTGAGTTAGTTTGGCACTGGGGGGAAGCCGAAAAATCGTGTTCCACGCCAGGAGGATCCCCCTTTGGGATGAGATTCTTTTTTTTTTTTAAAGATTTTATTTATTTGACAGTGAGAAACACAGCGAGAGAGGGAACACAAGCAGAGGGAATGGTATCAGGAGAAGCAGGCTTCCTGCCAAGCAGGGAGCCCAATGCGGGGCTCAATCCCAGGACCCTGGGATCATGACCTGAGCCGAAGGCAGATGCTTAATGACTGAGCCACCCAGTCACCCCTGGGATGAGATTCTTATTTAAGAGTCCTTATTAGAGAAAGGAGGAGGGTAGGGAGGAGACTGGAGACAGGAATACACAGAGGGCAAGATCGCGTAAAGATTTAAGGAGAGATTAGAGTTCTGTTGTCATAGGCCAAGGTATGCCAAGAATTGCTGGCCACCAAAAGCTGGCAGAGAGACATGGAATGATACTCCCTCTGAGCCTCCAGAGAGACCCAATCTCGTCGATACTGTGATCCTGAATTTCTAGCCTCCAGAACTTGGAGAAAGTACACTTCTGTTCTTTTGAAGCTAGCCATTTTGAGGCAAATTCCTTACAACAGCCATAGGAAACTAGTACATATACTTTGGGAATAAATGATAAAACTGTGGTCAATGATATTTAAACATGCAAATCTATTTTTTAATCAATTTGTATTAAAGTGTAGGATTATCTTTTAACTAGGATCTTTATAAAGCAGATATTGTTTGTGATGACAGTTTTTAATTTCCAATTCTCTTTCAGAGTCCTACTCTTTTCCCGACAACCACCATTAGGGTGCATTGAAAAGGTGGAGCTTTCCCCAGAACTGCTGACATTATTGGTGCTCAGGGTCCATTACTTTAGGCATAGAAAAACAGGATTATTGAGGGATTTGAGAGTTCAGCTATTTGTTGCCCTCACTAGCTATTATCACAATCTGATCCCTACTCCATAGATTTTAAGAGGGGTTGACTGCAAAGGAATACTTGCAAAACTTTAAAAGTAATTTGATGATGGGGCGCCTGGGTGGCTCAGTGGGTTAAAGCCTCTGCCTTCAGCTCAGGTCATGGTCTCAGGGTCCTGGGATCGAGCCCCGCATCGGGCTCTCTGCTCAGCAGGGAGCCTGCTTCCCCCTTTCTCTCACCTGCCTCTCTGCCTTATAATCTCTCTCTGTCAAATAAATAAATAAATCTTAAAAAAAAAAGAGTGATTTGATGGGGGGAAAAATAAAGGTCTCAGCTGAATGTAATTGCTCTATGAAGAAACTAAAATATTCATAGGTTGTAAGTTGCACATGTTTTACCTCAAAGTAATAAAGTAACTCATCTAAAACTATTTTTCTACATCTTTAAAAAAACATGGTGAAAAAAAAAAACATGGTGGATATAACCCAGTGCTCTTGATTTATTACACTTCGTTTGGAGCAGCATAACAGGCAAAGTCATCTAACTGGCTTCCAAGCCAAGGCACTTGCTTTGAGCAATAGTTTTCTCACTTACGGGTGAGAATCTAGAAAATCATGTTGAAACTTGTATGGAATATTAAATAAGCCAAAAATTTTAACATTCAAGGATGGCAAAGGCACAAAGGAACTTCCAGATAGAGAATGGAATGGAAAGGGGAGATGGAAGATCTCAATGAGAACACAAGGAATCAATTTTATTTTATTAATTATTTATTATCATTATTATATTATTTTTAGGGAGGAAGAGGGAGTAGGAGAAAAAATCTTAAGCTGACTCCATGCCCAGCATGGAGCCCAACTTGGGGCTTGATCTCAGGACCCTGAGATCATGACCTGAGCCAAAATCAAGAATCAGACACAACCAACTGAGCCACCCGGGCACACGCAATGAATCTATTTTAAAGTGACCTGTGATGAAAAACTAATTGTTGTGGACAAGACATAAGACCACCATTCATCAATAGGTTAAATGAAGAGCACAGAAGAAAACATCTACAGATGCTCAATAAAAACTCCATAAAGTAGTGATCTCTACCACCATGACATATCAAATATACTAAAAATGAAGATATAAAAAAACAAAATACCATAAGGCTATAATTAGAATTAGGTTTAGGTAGGTAACAGAAAACCTAAAACAACAGTACTTTAAGAAAAATAAAAATCTGTGTTATATATATATTTTTAAATATGGTTAATCAATCCAGGCCTAGTATGTTACTTTGTTCCACAAAGTTTTGAGACCCACCTTTCCTTTGGTATTCTACTCCACTATCATAAAGGAGTGACCCACATTCTTATGATCCAAGATGAGAGTTGGATGATAAAATGATCAGCAATATTATTATATTCCAAGTTATAGAGTAGAAAATTTGAGGAAAACAGGCCAATAATGCCTGACATCTATCTCTTCGGGAAGTTCCTCATAATTGATGGAGGATATGCTTTTATTCCATTGGCCAGAACTTCATCATATAGCTGCATGGAGGCTGAACTTACTTTTTTCTAAGCGACAGTGGCCTATCAAAAAGGTATAGTATAGGGGCACCTGGATGGCTCAATCAGTGAAGCATCTGCTTTTGGCTCAGATCATGATTCTGGGTTCCTGGGATTTAGCCCCATGTCAAGTTCCCTGCTCAGCAAGTACCCTACTTCTTTCTCTCCCTCTATCCCTTCTTCCCTCACTTTTCTCTCTCTTGTGCGTGCTCTCTCAAATAAACAAATAAAATATATTTTTAAAAATTTACAGAATGGATGAATGAGCAGATAGTAGTGTCTGACATATAAATCCTGAAATAAGAAAATATCATTTCAACTATCACACATATACTAAAATTTACTATATGTTTATCAAAAAATTAGATTCTCCAAAATAGAAATAGCATTCTAAAAATGATATCCAATGCAATTAATACTTAATATCAAATGACAGAAAACAAAAAATCTTCCCTAATTTTAAAAGTAAAGAAAAATTAGGGGAGCCTAAGTGGCTTGGTGGGTTAAAGCCTCTACCTTTGGCTCAGGTCATGATCTCAGGATCCTGGGATCGAGCCCCACATCCGGTTCTCTGTTCGGCGAGGAGCCTGCTTCTCCCTCTCCCTCTGCATGCCTCTCTGCCTACTTATGATCTCTCTCCCTGTTAAATAAATAAGTAAAATCTTTTTAAAAAAGAAAAAGAGTAAAGAAAAATTATAACTGCAATAATGAAAACCTATCTCTGAACAGTTAGAGATCAATAAAAAAATTATAGCCTTTATCAATTACATTGTAAATAATAAGCGATGAGATGAAATTAAATAGTAATATTTAAAGCAAAGAGAAAGCTGGACTGGCTATATTAATAGAAGACAAAGTAGATTTTAGAACAAAGGAAATTAAGGAGAAACATTGCATAATGGTAAAAAAAAATCTGTTCTCCAAAAATAGGTTACAATGTCAAATATGTATCCATCTAATAATAGTTTCAAAATGGAAAGAACTGAAGAGAGAAATGGACAAATCTATAATTATAGTTGGAGATGTCAACATTTCTCTTCCCACAATCAAGAACAGTAAATTGAAAATTAGCAAAAATATAAAACTGAGCAGCATCAACTAATATTTAATTGACACTTATAGAACATCCAAACAACAAAATGCACATTTTTTTTTCCCAATTGCACATGAGACATCTACCAAAATAGACCACATTTGGGGCCATCAACTTTAACAAGCATAAAAACTTGGTATCATACAAAGTATGTTTTCTGAGTATATGAAACTAACCTAGAAATCAGTTATAAAAAGATAACAGAATTCTGAAAATATATGGAAATTAAGCAACATATATCTAAATAATCTATGGGTCAATGTGAAAAGTCTCATGATTTATTAAAAGATATTTTTAACCAAACAAATATGGAAGTAAAGTATGTCAAAATTTGTGGGATACTAATAAAGTAGTAAATAGGAAGAATTTGACAGCAACAAAGTTTCTGTTAGAAAATAAGGGGGTGGAGGAAATGGGAATATATTGGTCAAAGGTACAAAGTTACACAAGATGAATAAACTCTGGAGATCTATTTTACAGCATGGTGATTATAGTTACCAATATTGGACACTTGCAGTTTTAAAGGAATATCAATATTGAGTAATCTCACTACAAGAAGAAAAGAGGTAACTAAGGTGATACCTTAACCAGCTTAATAATGGTAATCATTTCACAATGTACACAATTACCAAAATATCCAGCTGTACTACTTAAATATATACCAATTCTACTGGTTAATTATACCACAATAAAGCTGAGGAAGCGAGGGGAAGTTTTCAAAGAAATAATCTTTTTTTCTTCTTTCAAGTTTTTATTTAAGTTCCAGTTCATTAACATACCGAGCAATACTAATTTCAAGTGTAGAATTCAGTGATTCATCATGGCATATAACACCCAGTGCTCATGGCAAGTGTCCTCCATAATACTCATCACCTATTTAACCCATTCTCCCACCCACCTTCCTTCCAATAACCCTCAGTTTGTTCTCAATTGTTAAGAGTCTATTTCCTGGGGTCACATGGGTGCCTCAGTCATTAAGTGTCTGCCCCAGGCTCAGGTCATGAACCCAGGATCCTGGGATTGAGCCCCACATCAGGCTCCCTGTTCAGTGGGGAGTGGGGAGCCTGCTTCTCCCTCTCCTTATGCCCCTATACCCCTCTTGTGATCTCTTTCAAATAAATAAAAAAAATATTTTTTTTAGAAGTCTATCTCCTGGTTTGCCTCTTTCTTTCCTCTGCCATATTCATCCATTTTATTTCTTAATTTCCTATGGGTGAAATCATATGTATCTGTCTTTCTCTGATTTATTTCATTTAACATAATACTGTCCAGCTCCATCCCCATCATTGCAAATGGCAAGATTTCATTATTTTTGATGACTGATTAATATTCCATTATATATATGTGTGTGTGTATATGTATGCATATATGTGTACATATGCATTATGTGTGTATATATGGGTGTGTGTATATATGTATATTTATGTGTATATGTGTGCGTGTATATAACTCATTGCAAATGACAAGATTGGTTTTGATGGGTAATATCCCATTATTTATTTGTTATTTATTTATTTACATACACACATGCACACACACATACACTCACATACCAATCTTCTTTATCCATTTATCAGTCAATGGACATTTAGGCTCTTCATAATTTGGCTATTGTTGATAACGCTGTTATAAACATCAGGGTATATGTTCCCCTTAGAATCAGTATTTTTCTTATCCTTTGGGTAACTACCTGGTAGTTAGTGTATTTGCGGGGATGTAGGTAGTTCTATTTTTGACTTTTTGAGGAACCTCCATACAGTTTTCCAGAGTGGCTGCACCAGTGTACATTCCCACCAGCAGTTCCCTTTCCTTCTCCCCGCATCCTTGTCAACAGCACTGTTTCTTGTGTTGTTAATTTTAACCATTCTGACAGGTATGAGGTAGTATCACATTACAGTTTTGATTTGTATTTCCTTGATAAGTGATGCGGAGCATCTTTTCATGTACCTGTTGGCCATCTTTATGTCTTCTTTGGAAAAAAGGTCTATTCATGTCTTTTACCTATTTTGTATTTGGATTATTTCTTTTTTGCATGCTTAGTTTTGTAAGTTCTATACATATTTTGGATAATAACCCTTTACCAGATATGTCATTTGCAAATATCTTCCAAAGGTTGCCTTTCAGTTTTGTTGACTGTTTCCTTCACCGTGCAGAAGCTTTCTATTTTTATGAACTTACAAGAGTTTATTTTTGCTTTTCTTCCCTTGCCTGAGGAGACATATATATTAAGAAGTTGCTCCAGCCAATATCAAAGAGGTTACTCTCTGTGTCCTCCTCTCATTTTGATGGTTTCCCACATTTAGGATTTCTGTCCATTTTGAATTTGGATTTTTGTGTATGGTGTAATAAAGTTGTCTAGTTTCATTGTTTTACATTTTGCTATCCAGTTTTCCCAGCACCATTTGTTGACGGTCTTTTTTCCATTGCATACTCTTTCCTGCTTTGTCGAAGATTAGTTGACCATAAAACTGTGGATCCATTTCTGGGTTTTCTATTCTGTCCCATTGATCTATGTGTTTGTTTTTGTGTGCCAGTATCATACTGTCTTGATCACTACAGTTTTGGAATATAACTTGAAGTCCAAACTTATATGATGTCTATGGTTTTGCTTTTCTTTTTCAAGATTACTTTGGCTATACTTTGGCTATTCTGTAGTTCCATAAAAAAATTTTTTTTAAGATTTTATTTATTTATTTGACAGAGAGAGAAAGATCACAAGTAGGCAGAGAGGCAGGCAGAGGGAGAGGGGGAAGCAGGCTCCCCACCAAGTAGATAGCTCGACATGGGGCTCGATCCCAGGACCCTGAGATCATGACCTGAGCCAAAGGCAGAGGCTCCAACCCACTGAGCCACCCAGGTGCCCCCATAAAATTTTTTTGACTGTTTGCTCTAGATCTGTGAAAAACACTGGTGGTATTTTGATACAGATTGCATTAAATGTGTAGATTGTTTCAGGTAGTATAGACATTTTAACAATATTTGTTCCTCTAAGAGAATGGAATGTTTTTCCATTTCTTTGCATCATCTTCATTTTCTTTCACAAATGTTCTATAGTTATCAGAATACAGACCTTTTACCTCTTCGGTTAGGTTTATTCATAGGTATCCTACAGGTTTTGGTACAATTGTAAATGGGACTGGTTGCTTGATTTCTCTTTCTGCTTCATTACTTGTGTATAGAAATGCAATAGATTTTCTGTACATTGATTTTGTATCCTGTAACTTTACTGAATTCATGTATCACTTTTAGCAATTTTTTGGTGGAGTCTTTTGGGTTTTCTATATAGAGTATCATGTCATCTGCAAATAGTTAAAGTTTTACGTCTTCCTTGATGAGCTGGATGCCTTTTATTTCTTTTTATTGCCTAACTGATGAGGCTAGGACTTCCAGCACCATGTTAAATAACATTGGTGAGAATGGACACCCCTGACTTGCTTTTACCATAAAGGAAAAGCTCTTGGTTCTTCCCCATCGGGGATGATATTAGCTGTGGGTTTTTCATATATGGCCTTTATGATGTTGAGGTATGTTCCCTCTATCCTTACTTCATTGAGGGTTTTTACCAAAAAAGAGTGCTGTACATTGTCAAATGCTTTTTATATATCTATTGGGAGGATATCGTGCTTCTTATCCTTTCTTTTACAAATGTGGTGTATCACACTGATTGATTTCCAAATATTGAATAACCCCTGCAGCTCAGGAATAAATCCCACTTGATCATGATGAAGGATTCTTTTAATGTACTGTTGGATTTTATTTACTAGTATCCTGTTGAGAATTTTTGCAATCATTCTCACCAGAGATATTAGCCTGTCATTCTCTTTTTTACTGGAGTAAAAACTCCAGTAAAAACTTGCCCAAAACTTTGTTTGGTTTTGGAATCAGGATAATGCTGGTCTCATAGAATGAGTCTGGAAGTTATCCTTCGATTTCTATTTTTTGTGCTAGTTTGAGCAGAATAGGTATTAACTCTTCTTTAAATGTTTGGTAGAATTCCCTTGTGGCCACCTGGTCCTGGACTTTAGTTTATTAGATTTTTGATTACTGATTCAATTTCTTTGCTGTTATTGGTCTGTCCAAGTTTTCTATTAAGGAATAGAGGTTGGTAGTCTGTATTTCTATTTCTAGGAATTTATCCATTTCTATTTATTTCTATAAAATTTATCCATTTCTATTTATTCTATAAAATTCCTATTTCTAGGAATTTATCCATTTCTTCTAGATTATCCAATTTGCTGGCATATAATTCTTCATAATATTCTCTTATATTTGTATTTCTGTGGTGTTGGTTTTATTTCTCTCCTCTCATTTGTGATTTTATTTACTTGGGTCCTTTTTTCTTTTTGATAAGTCTGGCTAGAGGTTTATCCGTTTTGTTAATTTTTTAAAGAGCCAGCTCTGGTTTACATTGATCCGTTCTGTTTTTTTCTTTGTTTCTTTATCATTTATTTCTGCTCTAATATTTATTATTGTCCTTCTCATGCTGGCTTTAGGCTTCATTTGCTGTTCTTTTTCTAGCTCCTTTAGGTTTCTCCTACAGGTTAGGTTGTTTGAAATTTTTCTTGCTTCTTGAGGTAGGTCTATAACGCTATATACTTCTCTCTTGTGACCATTTTTGCTACATCCCAAAGCTTTTGGGCAGTTGTGCTTTCATTTTCATTTGCTTCCAGGAATTCTCTTATTTCTTCATTAATTTCCTAGTTGACCTATTCATTCTTTAGTAGGCTATTCTTTAACCTCCATGTACTTAAAATCTTTCTAAATTTTTACCTGTGGTTGACTTCAAGTTTCCTAGAATTGTGGTTGGAAAATATAAATGATATGACCTTAATCTTTTTGTACTTGTTGAGGCCTGATTTGTGGCCCGGTGTGAGATCTATTCTGGAAAAAGTTCCATACACACTCAAAAAGAAAGTGTGTGTGTTGTGTGTGTGTGTGTGTGTGTATTTTTTTTTTAAGATTTTTTGGTTTATTTATTTGACAGAGAGAGATCACAAGTAGGCAGAGAGGCAGTCAGAGAAAGAGAGGTGGAACCAGAATCCCCACTGAGCAGAGAGCACGATGAGGGGCTTGATCCCAGGACCCTGAGATCATGACCTGAGCCGCAGGCAGAGGCTTTAACCCACTGAGCCACCCAGGCACCCCAAAAGTATATGTTGCTTCTTTGGGATGAAATATTCTCAATATATCTGTTAAGTCCACCTTGTTTAGTGTGTCATTCAAAGCCAATGTTTCCTAATTGATTTTTTGCTTAGATGACTTGTCCATTGCTGTTAAGTGGGAAGTTAAAGTCCCCTCCTATCATTGTAGTCTTATCAATGAGTTCCTTTATATTATTGTTTTATATATTTTGGTGCTCCTATTTTGGGGTATAATATTTACAACTGCTAGGTCTTCTTGTTGGATAGACCCCTTTATTATGATATAGTGCCCTTCTTCATCTCTTGTTACAGTTTTTGGTTTAAAATCTAATTTGTCTGAGTATTGCTACTTTCACTTTCTTTTCATGTCCATTTGCATGATAAATGTTTCATAATCCCCTAACCTTCAATCTGCAAGTGTCATTGATTTTAAAGTGAGTCTCTTCTAGGCAGCATATAGGTGGGACTTTTTATCCATTCTGACACTCTGTCTTTTGATTGGAGTGTTTAGGCCATTTATATTCAGAAAAAGTATTGATAGTTATGTATTTAGTACCATTTTATTACTTGTTTTGTCATTGTTTTCTGGAGATTTTCTGTTCCTTTCTAGTCCTTGCCACTTTTGATCTTTTCCTTCCCACTCAAAGAGTCCCTTTAATATTTCTTGCAGGGCTGGTTTAATGGTCACAAATTCTTAAATTTGGTTTGTCTGGGAAACTCTATCTCTCCTTCATTTCTGAATGATAGCTTTGTGGGTATTCTTGGCTACAAATTTTTCCCATTCAGCACATTAACTAATATCAAACCACTTTCTTCTGGCTTGCCAAGTTCCAGTAGAGAGATCTGCTGTTAGCCTTATGGGTCTTCCCTTTTAAGTCAGGGACATCTTTTGTCTTGATAATCTTAGGATTTTGTCTTAATCACTATTATTGCAAATTTAACTACATTATGTCTTGGTGTTGGCTGGCTTTTGTTGATTTGATGGGGGTTCTCTGTGCCTCCTGGATTTGAATCTGTTTCTTTCCCCTGATTAGGGAAGTTTTCAGCTCTTATTTCCTCAAATAAGCCTTCTGGCCTCTTTTCTCTCTTCTTCTGGGACTCCTACAATACAAATATTATTACATTTAAAGAAGTCACTGAGTTCCCTAAGTCTACTCTTATGATCTATCATTCTTTCTCTTTTGTTCAGTTTTTAGTTCATATGTCCATAGTTCTATCTTCTGTGTCACCTATTCATTCCTCTGCTTCTTCTATCCTTATAGTCATTGCACCCCGTCAGTTTCTAATCTCAGTTATTATATTTTTCATTTACTGATTACATTTTTCAGCTCTTTTATCTCTGCAGGAAGGGTCTCCCTGATGTCTTCCATGCTTTTCTCAAGGCTAGTGAATATCCTTATGATTGTTGCTTTCAAAACTGCATCAGGCATATCACCTCTATATGTTTCAATTAGATCTCTAGCCATGACCCTTTTTTGTTGTTGTTGTTCTTTATTTTGAATGAATTCTTTCATGGTATTTTGTCTAGGTCTCTTTCTTCTTTGGTATGTTAGAAAATCCTATTATGTTTTCTGCTCCTGAGAGTAACAGCTTTATGAAGAAGATGTCATATAATGTCCAGGGCCTGGTGCTACATGAAGCATCTGGTCTGTGCCACACAGCTGCTGCTGTGTTTTAGCTGCTCTCTCCCTCAGGTCAGTCCTCTGCAGAGGTTATCCTCACCTGCAGTGGTCAGTGTTTGGACCTTGGCCACAGTGTGGCGAGTTGTAACCAGATGTGTTCTGGTCTGCTTATTAAATGACACGTGATACTATTTCCACTAGAGCTAACACTTTGCAGAACTTTATGATCAGTAGAAGTGGTATGTCCAGGTGTTCGTGCTGGTCTTCTGGGGAAAGGGCCCAGCACATTGTACTTAGGCATACTTGCCCAAGAAAAGCAGTATCAGTAGAGCACAGGGGACAGGACTTGGTATAAGCAGGTTAGGCAGTCAGTGTTGGCACTGTTCTGTTTACTTAAGTTGGCTTTTGCTGAGAAGTGGGGGAGGGAAATGGTACCAGCCATCTCCTTTGTTCCTGGAGAGGGGAGTCCATGTTTGCTGCTCTCAGAGAACCCTCTCAGAATAGCAAATAATTTTCCCCTGTGCATCCTAGGCATTTTCCAGATCACTGTTTTCTCACTGTCTCCAGGTTGTTTACCTGCCTGGAGCAGCAGAGTGCTTTGGGTTCTATCTTACCCAGGCTGGCTGAGTTTTAAAACTCCAAACTTTAGCGACCTAGTACTGCAAGGACCTGTGCTGATCTTCTGGGGGAAGGTCTCACTATGCTGGGAATGATGCAGGTTTGACCCAGAAGGGCAGCCATACCAGTGCGCAGAGGTGTGGAATTTGGAACAAAGCAGGCTAAACAGCCAGTGTCTGTGTTAGCTGCCCTCAGCAGGTGTCTCTGTGCCTATCAAAGTAATAATCTCAGATTTTATCTTAAAAAATAAGAAAAAAGTAAAGCAAAATGAATTCAAAGCAAGCAGAATAAAACAATGAAATGTATAAACTAATGAAATTGACAAGTGAAATACAGATTCTTGAAGACTGATAAAATTGATAAATTTCAAGCAAGACTAACCAAAGAAAAAAACACAAATTATTCATATGAGGATTGAAAGCAGACTACTACTAGAAAGCCTAAAAATACTAAAATCATAATGAAAGAATATTAAAATAACTCTGTACACTTGGTGACTTAGATGAAGTAGTCCAATGCACTGAAAGCCATAAATTGCCCAAAATCACTCAAGATACCCTAGATAACCTGAATTGTCTTATAATTGTCAAATATATTGAAATGATGGTTTAAATCCTTCTAAAATAGGAATCCTCAGGCCCAGACAGTTTCACTGGTGAATTCTACAAATCACTAAATAAGAAATATCAGTTCTACATGAACTTTCCCAACCAGTCTTAAAGGGAATACTACCTACTTATAAAATTAATGATACCAAAACCACTCAAAAGGGTACAATAAAACAGTGCTACAGGAGAATATATATCTTATGAAAAGATGTCAAAGTCCTCAACCTAATATAAGTGAATCAAATTTAGCAACATATAAATATAATACATGACTATCAAGTAGAATTTATCCAAGAAAGCAAGACTGATTCAACATTGAAAGATCAATGTAACTTAATGGAATATTACTCAGTCATCAGAAAGGATGAATACTTACCACTTACATTGACGTGGGTGGAACTGGAGGGTATTAATATTGAGTGAAATAAGTCAATCAGAGAAAGACAATTACTTGAAACCATATGGTTTCAATCATACGTGGAATATAAGAAATAGCATAGAGGATCATAGGGGAATGGAGGAAAAATGCAGTGGAAAGATATCAGAGAG
The DNA here is from genome assembly GCA_028646535.1 of Procyon lotor. Classification (NCBI taxonomy): domain Eukaryota; kingdom Metazoa; phylum Chordata; class Mammalia; order Carnivora; family Procyonidae; genus Procyon; species Procyon lotor. Next base: position 51,591,587 of record CM053617.1, read on the forward strand.
GGAGACAAACCATGAGAGACTCTTAACTACAGGAAACAAACTAAGGGTTGCTGGAGAGGAGGTAGGTAGGGGTATGGTATAATTGGGTGATGAGCATTAAGAAGGGCACGTGATATGATGAGCACTGGGTGTTACATGCAACTGATGAATTACTGGACTCTACATTTGAAACTAATGATGTAGGCTAGTTGAATTTAAATTTTAAAAAATCAATGAAATCTACCACATTAATAGTTTAAAAGGAGAAAAAGTATGTAATCCCATTAGCCTGTGATTTAATAAAAGCTTTTGACAATTCAATATCCGTGATAAAAATTTTCAACAAACTATAATTCCTAAAAAAAAAAAAAATGATCAAGAACATCTATGCAAAAAACAAACCCTACAGCTAGTATTGTCCTTGGTTGTGAAAGACTTAACATTTTTCTATTATCAGTATCAAGGCAAGATTATACATTCTTACTATTACTAATCAACTTTCTATGAGAAGTTTCAGCCTACCAATAAGTTAAGAGAAAGAAATAAAAGGAATACAAATAGGAAAATAAGAGAAAAATAGGTATCTCTATTCACAGATGACATTGTCTACCTAGAAAATTTCAACAAATCTACCAAAAAGAAACATCTAGAACTAATCGGAGTTTAGCAAGGTCACAAGATACAAGTTCAACACAATTAATATACTCTATATATTATTAATATATGATTATATACTGATATAACCTTGTTTAAATAATCTCATTTAAAATAATTTCAAAATATTTTGTTATAAATGTAAGAAAACATGTACAGTATCTATATGCTGCAAACTACAAAATGCTGATACAAGAAATCAAAAATGATTGAAATAAATTAAAGGATATACTACATTGGTAGATTTGAAGATTCAGTGAAGTTCGGAATTTGGCAGAAATCTACAAATAAGTCTGGATAACTGAAACTCAGTTTTTCACATTCTACTTTCTAACTTTCAGTCCAGATTTAAGTCCTGATCATACAAAAAAGTCAAGAGAAAAGGAAGAGTCAGCCTCAGCAAAATGTTCTGCAACTGTTTGTGATGACTGACAAATGTAATCTGGTTGCCCTTGGTTGGATAAGGTCAAGTTAAGAGCTTTGGAAGCATTTGTGAAACAAGAAAATCAATAGTTTTGTGTATTTAATGTCTCCTCTGCAAGCAGAGTCACGAAAGAAAAACAATGCCACTTTGTATGTAGTGTTCTACAAGAGATAAATCCTTGCAAATGATCTAGCTGGAGGTATACATTATCTGAGAATTGGCAATTTAGCACAAGCTGATAAATCATTTCACTTAACCTAAAAACATGTAGAGAAGATGTGATAAAATGGCATCCAATGCACACTCTCTTGACGTGCATATTTTACTTGGATGACTGATGGCTTTTTTCACTCCTTCTCTGTAACATAAATTTAATGTACTATTTCAGATATGGGAAGCAATTTTTTTTTACTCACAATTCAACCACACTGAAAATATTAAATGTCAACAAGTTTTGTTGGTGGTGGTTTTCATTTGGTATCGTAAATGCATTTCCCCTGTGGTTGTCCCACATCCAAGTGGAATGTCCCCACACGTTCACTCTGGGATTTACTTCAACATGCAAGTATAGACCAAAATATATTTGCAAGTAAGAATAATTCGCAAACCTTTATATAGTCTCCCTTTACAATAAAGCTCACATTTATTATGCCCTTTACATTTCAGCCCTTGCTATATTGTAACTTAGGTCCTACATGTTCCTGTCTTATCCTAATACTAACCCTTTAAGAGATGTTTCCAGTCTATTCTTTCCCAACTCTGGTGCAACTTATATATAAATGGTAGATTTTTTAAAACCCTGTCCTATTAATAATTTTCTTTCTTCAAATTAGTGGTTCTTTACTATTCTTTTAATCAGTCGACACCAATGCATACATTCAAAACCCCCTATAATCTGGCCCAAGTCTGTCCTGTACACACACATACTCTAAACTCAGCCACACTGAACTGTTTTTCATTTCCTGAACATATTTGATTCATTCTCATAAGTTTCCGCTATACATAAAGTTCTCTCCCTTCTAATTTAATCTGTATCAACTTAAATGTTTCTATTCATTAAGGCAAATTTCAAATGCACCTTCCCCCATGAAGCCTTCTCTCCTCATTTCACAGGTACAGTTGATCTTCCAGGTTTTATCACGTATGTAATATTTTACCATTTAAGTTCTGTGGTAAACCACTAGCCAGTCAACAAAATCAAATTCTTGCCCACTTTCTGTCCCTTAGTGATTACAAAGGTCACAGTTTCCTTTCTAGGATATAGGGCTACTTAGTCTATATCTGGTACACAGAAGTATCCAATAAAAACATGTGGAGAGATGGAGTGTGAAATCAGCCATGATCTACCCAGATTTGAAATACCTATGATTTCTTTCCTAACACATAAAATACTTAAACCTAATATCTTTGTTTTAACAAATTTTCTTTCACAGAAAATCCATTTTAAATTTACAGATCTCTCTGGGAGAGACAAAAGATTAATTTCCTAATATTTTATATTTATCAGATTCCTGTTTTTGATAAAAAATGAATGCCTTCATAGGAGAGCTCTTTAGAGGTATATGAAGGGGATCTAAACTGATATTAAGTGAAAGCAAAATTAAGTGATCTTATTACATAAAATAAGAGGGATAGAATATTAACCCATGAAGGAAAATAGCAGCAAAGAAAGCCTTCAATTTTAAGAATGGTCCATAAAGGGAGTAAGCTAAAAATGGCAGTTGTGCATTTGAAACAAAAGGTATTCCTCAGATAGTAGGAAATGGGAATTTCAAGAGAGCTAATGTATACCAAGTTCCAACCATATGCTATGCACTTATATCCATTATTCTATTTGGTCTCCGTGGAATATAGATATCATTACTCTCCTTGTATAAAGACAAGTAGTGATGTCGATATACTTTTTAAAGCACATGCTGTTAGAAATGATATAATAAGGATTTGCAATCAGTTCTGGCTGGTATTAATGCTATGCTCATTTTAGTACATCATGTCAATCTAGCAAAGCTTATTTTTCCAGGATAGTTTAAGACATGACCAAATTGTGGCACATTAAGATTAGGAGGGGGTAACTATGTAGATATTAATAGCTGATGATAGTACTTTGAGTCAAGATTCTGCATCAGCATTCTTTACATTGTAATAGGAGAGTCACCATCCTCGTACAGTTATTTGGTGATTACAGAATGTATGGTAATTAAAAACTGGTAAGAAAAAAAAAAATAACTGGGCCTATTAGTTGACTAGTCAGTTTCCCCTTTATCTTTCTTTTCTTTGGGGTACAAAAGAAATTTATCAGGTTCATCAATTCACTTTGCTTAAAATGTTTCCCTGTATTGCCTGTTTTCTTAGAATATCTAAAATACAAAGTGTCAGGGCACCTAGGTGGCTCAGTCAGTTGGGTGTCTGCCTTCAGCTCAGATCATGATCCCGGGGTCGGGGGATGGAGCCCCGCATTAGGCTCCCTGCTGCTTGTCCCTTTCCCTCTGCCTTTCCCCCTGCTTGTCCTGTCTCTCTCTGCCAAATAAATAAAATCTTTAAAGGAAATGAAATACAAAAATAAAATACAAAATGTCTTCCTCATCTAGCATCGGTCTACTTTTTCCAGCTTTTCTTTGCCATTCTGCCCACTGCTCACACTGTCCTCATTTTGTTGTTCAGTCTCTGCAGCAATCACTCTCACTGTGTATCTTCACTTCTTCATCTCTCTGCCTAGAATACTCTTTCCTCACTGCTTCTCAAGGCTGACTTAGTCCTCCCCTGGTAGGTCTCAGAGCAAACGACACCAGCGTGCCTAATCATGGCTCGGCCTTACCGCCCTGCTTACTGCCTTCAGAGACTGTATCACAATGTCTATTAGGTTTTTAACCCAGCTTATTGCATTTCTCACCACACTAACATTGTGTGTCTCTCACAACAGAATTCTCTTTGATTACATCATTAAATATTTTTTGAGCACCTCTCCCGTGTCAGGCACTGTTCTAAGCATTGGACATGTGGAAAGAAACACAAAGTCCTTGCTTATAAGTTTATATCATGGGGGAAGGGGCTGGTGGACAGTGAAATAAACAAACAAAATGCAATCGATTCTCATTATGAAGCAGTAGCTCCATTCTGTAAAGTCACCGCAAACAATGCATTAATGAATACTGAACCACTGTTCCTAAGGGAAAAGAGGTTAGGTACCTGCAAGCCTCTGATCATAACATTTTCATCAAGCAATCAATACATAACCTTGGTTTATGTGTGTTTCTGTTAAGATACACCTTATTTAATATACACTATTCATTCATTAACATTGAACTCAGCGCCAGCAACACCAACTCATGCCTCAACAAAGCTTATCTAATACAGGTCTTTCTCTTTAAGGAACACTAGAGACACTTAAGCTGTTTTAAACTGTGAACTCACCAACGACAGACAAAAATGAGAAAAATCCGGCACTAATTGACTACAAGGACAGTTGTTTGCAGTTTGAGAGCTGAAGTGAGAAAGCAGAGCATCCGCTGTCTGACCTCAGCTAGGAAATGCAAGCATCAGGCACTCCAATTTTTCACCACTATGCACACATCTGTGAACGGCCATGAAAACATTACAGGTATTGATTTGAGGATTACAGATCCATTTTATCAAGTAGGAGAATTCACAAATATATAATCTGTGAATAATGGAACATCAACTATAATTACAGATGATTGCAAGGATGAGAAATGCTAAGAAAAATTTAAAGGCAGAGTAAAGAGAATGAATGTGTTGGTCCAGATGGCTTAGTCAGGGAAGGTCACTCAGAGGAAGTAAAATTTCAACAGTTAAATAAAACGAAAGACAAATTGTGCAGGTACTTGTGTGGAAGAACATACCAAACAAAGGGAAGACCAAGTGCGAAATCTGGGGTTATGTGCTTGGAGTTGGAGGTGGACAGAAGTAGCAGACCCTGTAACAGTTTGGGGTGCAGGGGTGAAACCAAGACATGTATGAGGTCACTACCGGGTCTCCGTTACCTAGAACAAGATGGAAAATCCCAAGAGGGTTTTGACCACAATTATATCAAATTCTAAATGCTTTTTAATTGTCCTTGCTAACTGCTCTACGGAGAATACTCTAAGAGGTCAACATTGGAAGGTTAGACCAACTGGGAGTAATATTCCAGATAAGAAAACTTGATGGTTTAATGTAGCCAAAGAGCAGAGATAATATTTAGAAGCCATGGAACTGGAAATGTATTTCAGGTTTACCATTAACAGAATATATTCTAGACTGGATTTCAGGAAGTACAGTGAGACGGAATGAGAGAAAGAAGGAAGGAGGAGGATTATAGAGAACTGGAAGATTTTTGGCCAGATCAACCAGTATGAAGTCAGCATTCTGTGGATGGAGAAGGGAAGAGGAGGGGTAGACTGGGAGAGACCTGGATGGTAAGAGGGAAAAAATTTCTGTTTTTAATAGTTAAAGTACCAAATCATCGGCACGGTGAAGGTGTCATCAAGGGGAGAGACACTTGAAGCTTAAGAAACAGGTCCACACAAAAGATAATTTGTGAGTCAACAGTTTATACTTGACATTAGCGCCTTAAGACTGAGGTGGGTGACTAGGGAATACCAAAGTGGGAAGCGTGAAGCGGTCAGAGGACAAAGTTTCAAGAGGGCAGGGATCTTATCTGCCTTATGACCCGTAAAGCTATCATCGTTCTCAGGGCACCGGGGTGGCTCAGTTGGTTAAGCATCTGACTCTTACTTTCGGCTCAGGTCATGATCTCAGGGTTGTGAGATCAAGCCCAGTGTCAGGCTCTATGCTGAGTGTGGAGCCTGCTTAAGATTCTCTCTCAGCAAACCCCCACTCTAAGAAAACAACAACCACCACAAGAACAACCACAACCTATCATTTTCAGTGCCTCTACAAAAGTATCCTCAGTAAATGATGTGGAATTATTTGAAAATACATTAATATTTTGTGCCAAAAACACGATGCACGATACATTTTTATTTTGCTTTTTCAGATATCTTGTAAATACATTTTCCATGTGTCTATGGAGTCAGAGAGAATAATTCTGCAGTAGCGAAGGACTTGGGATTAGTTTTTCCCCCCTAATTTCATTTTAACAGAATTCATATATTCTTAGGCCTTGCATATTGTTCAGAAGAAACGGTTTCTATAAACCTAGGTTGATGATTAGAGTAAAAAAGAATTGCCTCCCAAAATGTCAATCAAACAAAGAAGTTTATTCTCCTGTTTGACTTTCCACACCCACTCTGAAACTAACAGCTTTCTGAAATAACAATGGTAATTACTGTTGTTGTTACCCATGTTGTGAGCTGGTACAGAAGCAATTTTAAAATGTTAATTCTTATGTTGGCTCATCAGCATTTCATCTTTTTTCAAAGGTTATCGTATCCTCCTAATTGAGCGGCTTTCTCAGGAGAATGAGCTCATCATTAGAATACAGCCTGAGAGGCATCAAAAGGAAAAATAAAAGAGAGGAGGCAGCACAGGGCCTGGTTGTAGCCTCTTCCCCATTGCATTGTACCTACCAGAGATTTAAAATTTCCAAAATAAAAGTGCTATCTTAAAGATTTTGAAATCAAATTGTAATGATAAATCTTCTTGACCTTATCTCTAAATTTTCTAGGGTAGCTGTGCACTTGTCAGCATAATCAGGACTTGTGTTTAGTAACTGCATTTCCAATTCAGCCCTTATGATTCAATTACTTGCCCTGGCCTACTCACTTTGAAGTAAGGTCCCCCATTCAGGGCCGGGGACTTAAAGTTCTACCAGTTTACACATAGCAGTGGAAATACAAGTTTTTTTGGGTTTTGGGGGGTTTGTTTGTTTGTTTTTTAAATCAAGTGTTGTTACTGAATTTGGTCCACTTACAAGCTCTTAGTGAACAGTATTTTATTCTTCTATCCCTGAATCTCATGGCAAAGCACTCTCAAAATGTTTGTCAAATGAATGTATGTTTAAACTAGCTGTAACATAATTTCACTTTCACAGTTCTGATTTCTCCAAGAGAATAGCCCAGTTACCACCATCCAGTAATCCCTAGTTAATCAACCATCTCTGATGAGATTACAAGAACTAAGCTAAGGACTTGAGACAGGAGGGCATGATGACCACTTCTTACTTTAATGAGTTCCTGAAATAGTGCCTTGACAAAAATCACTTTTCCTGATGTCAGATGAAAGATGAGTAAGATATCACATGTGTCTTCCTAGATATCAGTATCCTGAGACACAGGTGTCTCAGAATGGCACACAATTACTGTAATTCTTCATTCTTGCACAAATGCCAACTGAACAATATGTATATGCTCTGATGGTCTATGTGAAAATACTTTGTCATGGACATTATCATTTCATGGTGAAGGTTGCTCTAAGCTGTGACACTATCCTTAGTAAGGATTCCACAAAGGCCCTTCACTGCTTAGAGTGAATAGAGCATCAGAAGATCTAAAATATTAATATATCCTTTCAAATCAGCTAAGGATGAGTAGGAAAGCCAGGTGGGAATGACTGACTCAGATAGGGCGTAAATGTGAAAGCAGATGTTTACACTCAAGTGAGTTACAGGTAAAACGAAATTGATAAATTTTTAGGTGCAGGAAATAAGCTGTGCGCTGCCTCAGAGAGAAATTTGCTAGGAGGGGAAGAAATCCAAAAACAGCCTTGTAAAGCTGTTCTAAATCCGAACCCTGGGTTGTATTTACAGGGGCAGCAGGACCTTGTGCTGTGTAATTCTTATTAATTACATTTATGGCCTTCCTATTGTTACTTAGTATTTAAAATAATTCTATTTGAAAATGCTAATCTCTCATGCTAGTAGAAGGCTAAAAAAGAGGCTGGGTGTGGTGATGGTAACAAAAGTTAACGGGAGGAAAACCCTGTGCCTACCTGGGCGGCTTATTACAAATTCCTATTACTGACCCTTTCTCCAGACCTATGAAGGTTGAATGCATGAGTAAGAGAACACACAAATAATTTTTTCAAAAGCATCCCAATGAGTCTCCAGATCATTAAATGCTGATCCTTATACTTGAAAGGAAGTTACGACTCAGAAGTATCACCTTCATCACCTTCTGTTTCTACCTAGCTCATTACATACTCTCCTCTGTCAAATATTCTAGGTTCAACATTTACTTTACATAGATATTTTTTTTCTGAGTTTTTTTTCAATGGATCTTGATTTCACCACATTTCTATCAATATTAAGAATTCTAAACCATAAAGAAACCACATTTGAACAACGCTTTACCTAGCCAACATCCACCTAAGTTTTGAGACTCAATTCAGATGTCGATTTCCCCTGGAGACTTCCTCTATCTCCCACCCCCATCACAGTCTAAATTAGGTGCCTCTCCTTCATATTCCTGGAATATTCTATATTTACTACTGAGACACTGGTAGAATCATCTATTTACACATCTGTTTCTTAAACTAAGGATCCTCCATATCAGATTTTACATTATTTATCATTCATAGTTTTACCTCTAGCTTCTCAACCAGCACCAGGAACATGGTAAGTATTCAACAAGTGTTGGTTGAAAATACACATGCATGCATGAATGCAAGCATAAAAATATGATTCTGAAAGAAGCACTGGACCAAGCAAGCCTGAGGCCACAATTTTAGGAACTATAGCTTCAGTTTCTAGTTGACACTTAAAGACATAGAATTATCTGGGAAACAGATCAGATTAATGGAGTTCTAGGACCCTGAGAAAATAAAACCTAATAGTTAGCTTGCCATAGCATCTATTGCCCAAAGCAACTGAAGGAAACAACCAAACCCATTATTCTTTTTTCTCATTCCAAGATTACTAATGTCTTGGGTATTTTACCAACAATAATTGGCATCCTTTTACACTAAATGGGTTTCCTATTTGCCATGAAATGTGCAGACTGGAAAATACAATTAACCGACTAACAAGTATAGATTAATAAAAGAAGAACCAAAGACACTAGGGAGAGAAACTTCAAATTATTACTCTTTCACAAGCCCCCTTATGCTCTTAGAGTGTGCTACCTGGCCAAGATGGAGAGAGATTTTCCCATCAAGGTGAAACAAATGTCATGGCCACAAACATATATACCGAGGCAGTACACTTAACTATCCACAGCATAGACATTTAAGAAAAAGTATTTTCCTTAGTGTTAAAGGTTTTTGTTTTTTTTTTTTTTTACATGGTGTGAGGTTAGATTATACTATGAGAGCAAGTTTTCAATGGAGGACAACTTTCTCAGCTCATTTCCAGTGGATGGCCTCAGAGTCACCAGCTCAGACACTAATGAGCTGTAGTCTAGTTGCTTTCCCGCAAATCACCAATTAAAGGTAACCTCTCGTTGGTCCAGGTACAGCAGAAGAAAATAAAACAAGGTTCCCCAGCATCAGTCTGCTGAAATTAAGTGGGATATAGATTGACTCATGGTGGTTTCTAAAATAAATCCATAAATAAAGAATGTCTACAGAAGATCAAGAGGAGAAGAATGGCCTAAGTTAGTCATCTAGCTAAGGATTGCCCCTTCAAGACTCTAATTTTTCTGCCCTAATTTAACACTATAAAAACCTATAACTTTATCCAGTGCATAATATAAACATTTTCAAACTAGCTATAATGATTCTGGTTTTGCTTGATGGCTGTTGAATGGCAAAAAACCAAGGCAGAAGGGAATCGGACTTTTTTTTACATTCTAGTTTGGAGGACCAAAATTAACTTGTACACTATTAGCCCTAAAGCATGCATTCCTCTCCTGTGATTTCTCCCGTTCAACTGAAAATTTGTACTCAAATGCATAATAGGATTATAACTCCCCGTAGGAAAGCATAGGGCCAGGAAATCTCATTTTGGAAAGGAATCTCAGGAGCACCTGGAGACCCATTCTCTAAACTCTTTCTAACCTGATAACATGAAAATGCATGCCCTCATATAAATACAGGTCATTAGTAGATTAGGAAACCATAGAGAGAAACCAACATTAACCAAGCACATAAAGCACAACTTACAAAGTGTGTTTTATCTTCCCCCAAAATGGAGGCAGCTAAGCGACACAAACAGCATTATTTATAATTCTAATGTCCCATCCTTCCATAGTCACTCATTTTTCATCCATTCTGTAATTCTGTTGAAAGTCAAAGGAAACTTCCTTTATTAATATCATCACAGGCAGTGTTTCAGAAGGCTTTTTAACTACCGAGCAAAATGTTAACATATATGATCTCATTTGATCTTCTCAAGTTATGGGACAGGAGCTATTCTCACCCTCGTGCTTTCCTTTCTTCATTTTATTTTTGTTTAATTGAAGACTACACAAATGATAAAACTTTAAATGGGACAAAGAAAATATAGTAAAATGTGATTCTTTTTACTTATGATCTCTGGTGTTTCAGACATAGAGGAATGATTATAACCAATTTCTTATTCTTCCAGAAATATGCAAGAAAATGTCTCATTTTTCATGCAAATGGGCAGACACTGTGCACTACATTTTTACAGATTGTTTTTTTATACTTAACTGTTGATATTGAACATCCTGAATTTTGGCACAAGAACCTCTATCAGACTCTTTTTAATGGCATCATAGATTAGATGTACCATAATTTAATCATCTCATCTTGGTAGACGCCCAGCACAATAAGAATACAAGGGAAAAAAAATGAAGTGTTTTTATAGATTAGCTAATTTAATCCTCATAATAATTCTGTGAGATAGGTGCTATTAATTTCAATATATAGATGAAGAAACAATCTTCAGAGATGAATAATTTACCCCAAGTCACAGAGTTAATATATAAAATCTAGTTACTTACTCATGATACCTGCCTATCCTTTCTTTTGATTTTCTGTCTCTCCCCTCTTTCTTGCTTTTTCCATCACCCCTCCTTACTTCTCTATCACACACACATACTCCCAGTCATTGTCTCTTCCTTCTCTTATGATGGTTGGTCAGGTGTGTGGGCAGAGCCCAGTTAAGTCCAATAAGTGAATGGGCTCCCAAACCTTAAAAGAGTCCCTTAAGAATAAATTGCACCGATACAGTTTCCATCACACCTTCCTGAGATATTTTGCCAAGTTTGCCTCATTCACAGTGGAAGAAATCATCACCTATAGCTGGACTCCCCCATCCACTCCTCTTTCTCCTCCTTCCCCCCTCCACCATCTTTTTTTTTTTTTTTTTTTAGATTTTATTTATTTATTCGACAGAGAGAGAGATGACAAGCAGGCAGAGAGGCAGGCAGAGAGAGGGGGAAGCAGGCTCCCCGCTGAGCAGGGAGCCCGAAGCAGGGCTCGATCCCAGGACCCTGAGATCATGACCTGAGCTGAAGGCAGAAGCTTAACCTACTGAGCCACTCAGGTGCCCATCCCCCTCCACCATCTTGTAACAATCTTTAGTTGGGGCCAATCCTATCTAAAAAGTAGTTATTTTTGATTCAGAAAAAAATAAAGATACACAACCATGAAAGCAGACCTCTTCCTTATCAGTACATGCTCAACCTCCACTTGGTCCACAATCAAAGCATTACGTTGTTTTCTTGTTTTGTTTGTTAGTTTGCTTTTCTGAAGATGTCAGGGCTAGTCTGTTTATCTCTGAAGTCCTTGCTTTTCTCTGTGGTCTGTCATGTCAGCATCCATCCCAAACTGAGACTGGGGAATAATTAGTTCTAGTAGTTCCAGAATGGCCTTGCCTCATACCCACACCTAGGAGGTATCTGCACATCACACATTGCCTTGTACCTCTGGTTTTCCTGCTCTTGACTCCTAGAACAATGCCCACTCACCAAATGACCAATGTGGGATAAGGCAGAGTGATTAGAAAGCTGGGACTGTGACAAAACAGTATTAGCAATAAGACAAACAAATCATCATTGAGACCTTACTATAAGCCAGGCAGATTGTGTGTATGTATTAGTTTGCTAAGGCTGCTGTGGCAGAATGCCACAAACTAGATGGCGAAAAACTAGAAATGTATGGTCTAAGTTCTGGAGGCTAGAAGTCTAAGATCAGGTGTCAGCATGGTTGGTTCCTTCTCAGGGCTGTGAAAGATAATTCATTCCAGCCTCTTTCTTACCACCTGTTGACTTGCTGGCAATCTTTGGTGTTTCTTAGCTTGAAGGTACATGACCCCCCAGTCTCTGCCTTCATGTTCAGAGGCTGTCTCTCTGTGTCCCTGTCTCTGTGCCCAAATTCCCCTTTTGGATTAGAACACCAATCATATTGGATAATTGTCTGCCATAATGAATTCATTTAAACTTCATTATCTCTGTCCAGACTATCCTAAATCACGTCATAATCTAAGGTCATACCATCTTAGTGGGTAAGCCCTCAATCTGTTTGTGGGGAGGCACAGTTCTACTCATAACAGTATATTATCTAATTTTAACTACTCTTGAGAGGTAAGTATATTATCATCCACACCAAAACAAAACAAAAAATTGTATGCTGAGACTTTGAAAGATTAATTTACCAAAGATCACACAGACAGAACATGGCAGGGCTCAGACTTAACCCAGGGCACATGAATCTATATCCAGAATCCCCAGTCACCATGGTCTATTGTCTCTATGTATAATAGGTTCCTCTAATGTGTAGACCGAGCTGTGGTAATGTCTCTTCTTTAATATAACATCACCTGTGCATGCTAGGATATCTTTACTCCAAAAACATAAAGCTTCAGCTCAAGTAAGTATCACCCATTAATCTGATCTGTTTATTTCAGAGATGAGATGCTGAGTGATTACTGTCAAAGGGAGTTCACTGTCATCCACAACAGAAGAAAGAATTATGCCTTGTTCCCTAAAATGCAAACTGATTTGATGGGCAAAAACTTCCACCACTGGATACTATTACATGTTAATTGTGTACCACCTCTGACCTGAGTATATCTAAAACAAATCCTTTTGTCAAACTCCTCTTTGCGCTTGGGACAAAATCCACAGTCCTAAATATGAAATCTGAAGGTTTGTTTTCTTCTCTAGACTTATCTTCAGAATATGTTCAGAGATGTGTTATCTCCAAAAGTATGACTTTGTCAGAAAGGATTCTCCCCACCCCATCCTGCTTTCCCATCTTCTCAAATGCCTCATTGTCCTAAAGGCTCTCACCACTTTAGAATCACCTCCTTTTTATCTCCTTTAGAATGTATTTCTTGATTCTTTCCATAACCCTGATGCGAGGCTATATATTCTTCCTCAGGGCCTACTTTAAGTACATCTCACAGATTATTGACATAACACAGGTATCTATTAGCTTGTATCTTTCACTCAACCATGATCATCCTGAAGGCAGGATCCATGATTTCAGAACCAGATGTTCTGTACCTGGCAGGGGGTCGCTACTAAGTAAATATTATAAAAACTAGACTCAACTTAAGTTCCTATTAACTGCAGTGCTCTGAACATCTAAGTTTATTTTTAAAAATGTAAAGAATACCACAAGTAGTGAAAGATCTATATATTGAAAACCATAAGATATTGATGAAAGAAATTGAAGATAGATAAATAGAAAGGTAACTGGTATTCATGGATTGGAAGAATAGCTAAAATGCCCCTATTAACCAATGTGGTCTACGGTTGCAGTGCAATCTCTGTCCAAATTCCAATATAATTTTTCACAGTAATAGGAGTAATAATCCTATAATTCATAGGGAACCAGACACCTTTAATAGACAAGGCAATTTTGAGCCAGAAGAATGAAGCTTAGAGGCACCACACTTCCCAATTTCAAATTATATCACAAAGCTATTATAATCAAAACAGTATGGTATTAGCATAAAAGCAAACACATTGACCAGTGGTACAGAATAGAGAGCCCAGGAATGGAGTCACACATACATTGTCAACTAGTCTTTGAGCAAACTACAAAAACAAAACAGAGGGGAAAGGATGGTCTCTTCAATAAATGGTGTTGGGAAAACTGGATATCTAACACACTAAAGAATGGAAATGGACCCACATTTTATACCACTCACAAAAATTAATTTGAAATGCATTAAAGACTTCAATTTCAGACCTAAAGCCATGAAATTCCTAGAAATAAACATAGGGAGAAAATTTTTTGACATTGGTCTTAGCAACCATTTTTTTAACATGACCCCAAAATCATAGTCAACAAAAAAAGAAGACCACATCATATTAAAAAGCGTCTACACAGCAAAGAAAACAATCAACAAAATAAACAGGTAACATACAGAATAAGAGAAAACATTTCCAAGCCAAATATCTGACATGGGGTTAATATCCAGAATATATAAGAAAGTCATACAACTTAATAACAAATAAAAAAAATTAAATCATCTGAATCAAAGTTGAGCAAGGGACCAGAATAGAAATTTTACCAAAGAGGATATACAAATGGCAAACTGGTGCAAAAAATGTCCTTAATATCACGAATCATCAAGCATATACAAATGAAAACAACAATGAAGTATCAGTTCATGCTTCTTAGGATGGCTTTTATTTAAAAAAAAAAAAGCAACAGATAAAAAGTATTGATGAGGATGAAGAGAATAGGGAACGCTTGTTGAATGGAAGTGTAAGCTGGTATAGACATTAAGGAAAACAGTATGGTAGTTCCTAAAATATTAAAACTAGAACTGCCAGATGATCAAGTAAAGTGGGAACTTTGGGATAAATGTCGAAAAGGATTGAAGTTAGGATCTTAAAAAGACACCAGCATACCCATTTTCATTGCAGAATTATTTATAATAGCCAAAATATGGAACAACCTAAAGACTGGACAATGAGGGCGCCTGGCTGGCTCAGTGGGTTAAAGCCTCTGCCTTTAGCTCAGGTCATCACCTCAGGGTCCTGGAATCGAGCCCCACATCGGGATCTCTGCTCAGTGGGGAGCCTGCTTCCCCCTCTCTCTCTCTGCCTGCCTTTCTGCCTACTTGTGTTCTCTATCAAATAAATAAATAAAATCTTTAAAAAAAAAAAAAAAAGACTGGTCAATGAATGGATAAAAATGTGAGACAACATTGTAGATAATGGAAAATTACTGAGCCCAAAAAAGAGTAAGCTCTTTCCATTGACAAGAACATGGATGGAACTAGGAAGTATTAAGCTAATGAAGCATGTCAAAGAGAGACAAATACCATATAATTTCACTTATATGCAGAATCTAAAAAACCAAATAAATGAACAATAACAACAACAAAACAGACTCATAAATACAGAGGAAAACTGGTGCTTGCCAGAGGGGAGGTGATTGGGGGATGGGCAAAATAGGTGAAGAAGATTAAGAGATACAAACATCCAGTTATAATATAGTCACAGAGACGGGTGCCAATTGGCTAAATTGGTTAAGCATTGGAGTCGATTTTGTCTCAGCTTATGATCTCAGGTTCATGAGACTGAGCAATGTTGGGCTCCATGCTGGGCATGGAGGCTGCTTAAGATTCTCTCCCTCTCCTTTGCCTCTCTTCTCCCCCCCTCCATTCACATGATCAATAAAATAGTCACAGAGGGGCATCTGGGTGGCTCAGTCATTAAGCATTTGCCTTTGGCTGAGGTCATGATCCCAAGGTCCTGGGATATAGCCCCGAATCAGACTCCCTGCTCAACAGGAAGCTTGCTCCTCCCTTTCCCACCCCGCCTACATGTGCTCCTTCTCTCATTAAGTCTCTCTCTATATAAATAAAATCTTTAAAAAGAAAAAAGTCAAAGAGATCGAAAGTATAGAATAAGGAACATTGTCAGTAATATTGCATTAATAGTGTATGATTATAGATGGTGACAATGCTTATGGTAAGAACCAAATATATACAATTGTTGAAACACTATGCTGTACACCTGAACCTAATACAACATTGTATGTCAACTGTTTCAATAATAAAAATTTTACAAGTTTTTAAAATATATTTTAAAGTATTGAGTATTTTATTTATTTAATATAAGTAGTTAAAATATATTTAAAGTATTTAAAATATATTTTAGTATTTAAAAAGTTAAAATATTAAAATATTAAAAATACTAAATACTAAAGTATTTAGTATTTAAAAAAATTTTACAAGTATTTAAAATATATTTTAAAGTATTGAGTATTCACACTCAACACACACACACACACACATACACACACACAGGAATATTATTCAGCCAGGAGAAAGAAGGTAATCCCACCTTTTGCAACAGCACAAATAAACTTAAAAGACATTATGCTAAGTGACATACGCCAGACAGAAAAAGACAAATACTGAATAATCTCACTTCCATGTGGAATCTAAAAAAAGAAGAAAACAAACAAAAAACTCCCAGAAACAGATTAGAATGGCATTTACCAGAATCTGAGGGGTAAAGGAATTGAAAAGATGCTAGTCGAGGGTGCAAGCCTTCAGTCAGAACATGAATAAATTCTGGGGAACTCCTACACAGTGTGGTGACTACAGTTGCTAATACTGTATCGTACACCTTTAGTCTTCTGAGAATAGTTTAAGCATCCCCATCACGCACACAAAAAGGTACCTATGTGAGGTGATCACAGTGTATTCATTCATCTGCTTGTGGTAATCATTTCACGAAGTACATATATATCAAGTTATTACATTGTATATTTTATTTTTTTAAATATTTTATTTATTTACTTGAGAGAGAGGGAGAGAAAGAGCATGAGTGGAGAGGAAGGGTAGAGAGGGAGAGAGAGGCCGACTCCCCACTGAGCAGGGAGCTGGATGGGGGACTCCATCCCAGGACCCTGGGATCATGACCTGAGCCCAAAGCAGATATTTAACAGACTGAGCCACCCAGGTACCCCATGTTGTATATTTTGAATACATACAATTTTATTTGTCAATTTTACCTCAATAAAGCTAGGGAGTGAGGAATAAGCAGTAACTTGACTGAGTTAGAAATTTAGCAGAGGCAGGGCACCTGAGTGGGTCAGTCAGTCCATTGTCTGACTCTTGATTTCCGCTCAAGGTCCTGAGATCAAGCCCTGCACTGGGGTCCATGCTGGGTGTGGACCCTGCTTAAAATTCTCTCTTCCCCTCCCTCTGCCCCTTTCCTCCTACACGTGCACACATGTGTGCTCTCTCTCTTTAAAAAAAAAAAGAAAAGAAAAAAGAAATTTAGCAAAAGCAAATTAGAGGACAAGGAAAATGGGGCAAATTGGAGGGAGAATTTATGTCAGCTAATAATTCACTTGCATATACTTCAGATTCCTCCTTTAGGAGTTCTTAGGTAGGACAAAGTCATTTGCCATTTTAATAGGCATCAGGAGTGACTATTATAAACACTGAACTCAGAATAATTGCTGCAGACCTTACAGGAGAGTCAATAACCAAAAAAAGACCAATACAACTACTGCCCTCTTTTTCTTTTTTTTTACTCCTTTTCAAGGCATAATGTTATAATTTAAAACAAGAGCAGGTTCATTAGTCATTCTAGCTACACGATTTTCTCCTTGTCACACATCTCCATTTTCCTTTGTGCAAAGCCTGGTTAAGTCATTTTTCCTACTTCTAATTCAACACAAAGCCCTTCCTGAAAATCTGAGCTTCATTACTTAATTACATGGCATGGGGGCTCTGATTGAGAAATACTCATCCAAAGACATTTTATTAAGTTGTCTTGAAATAAAGTAGAGTTGTAGCTGAAGACATGAGTTTGTGAAAAATCAGGTAATGAATGCAGGCTAATTCCTCCCATTTCTAAACAGCAGTATAAAAGTATCTTTCTTAAAGATGATCACAGTCAGAATTTTTTTAAATGTAAATTTATCCCTGGCCTCAATAGAAAAGAACCACAAACAAAATGTGAGAACGTTTGCTCAAATAGTTCCATCTCAAAAAAAATAAATAAATAATCTGACCTTGTGGGGGCAAACTGTCCAAGCTTCCACCTCTCAAACACCCTACAAATTGTCTATCTTTAAAGGGTGTTAAAATAATCAAATCCATTCCCAGGACGGAAGGTGTTGCCATAAAGTACAAGTGCTATGAGAAATTGCAGGCCCCTGAGGGCTCCCTGGTCTCCTGTGGTTTACTGGGTTTTTTTTGTTTGTTTGTTTGTTTGTTTTAAGATTTTATTTATTTGACAGCGAGAAACACAGTGAGAGAAGGAACACAAGCAGAGGGAATGGTAGAGGGAGAAGCAGGCTTCCTGCTGAGCAAGGAGCCCGATGCGGGGCTCGATCCCAAGACTCTGGGATCATGACCTGATCCGAAGGCAGACGCTTAACGACTGAGCCACCCAGGCGCCCCAGGTTTACTGGTTTTATCATGTTAAGAAATCACTTAGTACTTACTCCAGGTCAGCGATATTATCCGAAAGGAATTTCATATCCAGAGATTTAAGAGAATTAGGAAATGTAACAACCTCTGGCTGTACGTCCAAAGTAAAATGGATTACCATCTTTCAGGAACTGAAAACAACTTTAGGAATAAATATAACCCCAATGGAAGATTAAAGCTGATCAAAAGAACTTGTTGGCTCCATTCCCAAACACTTCACTGCTCCTTCAAGAACTTTCGCCCGTCTATACCACAGCAAGCTGGCCCTTCTGACTTTCCAAGAGGTGTGTTTAAATCTCTTGATCAAGAATGCTTGAGAGCTCTCCAGAGTGGGTTTGTGGACCCCAATCCACGTGAGATCAAAATGTCATCAAGATCCTTACGATTTATACCTTGATGATTTGAATAGCTCTAAGAATTGAATGTTACCTATTTTTTTTTTTTAAAAGGGGAAAAATGGGAGTTAGCCGAGTATAGCAAGCAAAGGGACTTCTCAGTAATAAACTAAATTAAAAGAACCATTTGAAGATAGTGAGTAGTATGTGTTCAGGAACTGCTCCTTGTATATAGCAACTTGGTTACCTGACAAATCTAGGAAGCGGCATTATTCCATCTGACTTTGCTCTTACGTGCTGGAGGGTTTGAGCAACATGCCAGAGATCCTGCTACTAGTAGTAGCAGAGCAGAAATTCAAGCCAGGCAGCCTGGCTTTCAAACCCACATACTTAACTACTGTGTATACTGCCTTTTCCTACCTTTGATGGGTACCCCCGGGTCCCCATCTCCTTCATGGTAAAAGAATGCAAAGGGATTTTTTTTTTTTAAAAGAATGCAAAAAGATTTTATAAAAACTGCAAACGATTTCATTTACAAAGGACCCTGAATAGGCTTGAGTTAGGAATAGATTTAAGAACTCCTGTGCCAAACTCAGTGCAAGCTATTTTGAGCTCTGAAATCATTTTCACTCTTGAAGTTTTCCCTCGCCTCCTATCTTCAGAGCAGTATTTGTAGTTCTGAGTTTTGACAGAAACCCAACGAGCCAAAATTCTGTTGGAGCAGCTGTTCCTGAAGCATTTCTAGATTGGCTGGAACCATGAGACACTGAGTACAACCTATTTATTCACAAGTATTGAAAATGGAGGCCACTTGTTGTTTAAAATCACTGGTGACAGGGGCACCTGGGTGGCTCAGTGGGTTAAAGCCTCTGCCTTCGGCTCAGGTCATGATCTCAGGGTCCTGGGATCGGGCCCCGCATCAGGCTCTCTGCTCGGCAGGGAGCCTGCTTCTCCTGCTACCCTTCCCTCTGCTTGTGTTCCTTCTCTCTCTGTCAAATAAATAAAATCTTTAAAAAAAAAAAAAATCGGGGCACCTGGGTGGCTCAGTCGCTAAGCGTCTGCCTTTGGCCCAGGTCAGATCCCAGGGGCCTGGGATCGAGCCCCGCATCGGGCTCTCGGCTCTGCAGGAAGCCTGCTTCTCCCGCTACCATTCCCTCTGCTTGTGTTCCCTCTCTCATTGTGTTTCTCTCTGTCAAATAAATAAAATCTTTAAAAAAAAAAAAAGGAAGAAAAAAAAAATCACCGGTGACAGTTGATCAAAATTTACTAGTATGATATATGTGGATGACAGATTTCTTAAGCTTTTAAACTGGTTTTCTTGAATTACGATTCACCCAGAGGCCATCCCAAACACAAATAGTAGCAAGTGAATTTTTTAATATATAATACAAAAACCAGTGAATATTTGTCATCATCATGTGAGCCAGAAAGTTTGAATACCTCCATATTCCAGATGTTCATCAATGGATTTATTAAATTCTAATGGTCTCCTTTGACAATCTGGCATGAAGATTGAACTATGGAGTTAATTTTTTTAAAATTAATTAATTTAAAAAATTTTTATTTTTTAAAATTTAAAATTTAAAAAAAATTAAAAAAAAATTTTTAAAAATTAAATTTTTTTCTGGACATTGTGTTAGTGGGTAAATGAAATCCCAAGCTTGCCAATACTGCATGAGGGTTTCAAATAATAATCTTTAGTTAACTTAATTAACTTTTCCCCCTATGTAATTTTGGTGAATTCTTTGCTCACAACATTAAAATGCTATTAAATTCACATGTAACCTACTATTTCTCCCAAACACGTCTGTCTTTATACCAGAATTTCTCAGACAGAATTAAAGCCTTCAGCATTATAGTCTGGTTCCACAGGTGTTCCAAGGAAGATTCCAGATTGAGAGGCAACTAGGCTTTTCTCTACGATACATTCTGATAGGATAAATCAGAATTTTCTAACCTAAAGAAACACAAAAATCCTTCTAGTTCAGAGGTTTTCATACCATGTTCCATAGAATTCTGGTTGTTTGGTACAATAGCCTCATGTGCAAAGCCAACTTTCCAAGGAATGCAAAACCAAAATGTGCAAAGAACCTGAATCTCAAATGAGATCATGGAACCTGCCCATTCCACCACTGCATTGTTTTGTCCATTTTGAGTGGCTTTTTTTTTAAACATTTTTTAAAAGATCGATCGATCGATCGATCTATCTATCTGAGAGAGAGAGCTCACAAGTAGCCAAAGAGGCAGGCAGAGAAAGAAGAGGAAGCAGGCTCCCTGCTGAGCAGAAAGCCTGATGTGGGGCTCAATCCCATGACCCTGAGATCATGACCTGAGCTGAAGGCAGAGGCTTTAACCCACTGAGCCACCCAGGAGACCTTTGAGTGGCTTTTTCTGTGAGTCATCAAAAGCATCCTAACTGATATTCCCTTCAACCTGTTTTCCAATACAGTAGCCACAACTCCCAGATGTGAGTAAGATTGTACTGGCCAAAGCTGAACACCCACTTGGACCTAAACCATAAGAGCTCCACTTTTCCCTGACATTCCATAAGACATGTGCTCTTGCGTGTGCGTGCGCACATCTCATCACATTTTCAACTTCTTTACTCCTTGTTTCCATAAGAGATTAACTCAACTTTTAAGTGAAAGAGATTATCATCCAAGTTCTAACCTCAATATAACAAATGTCAAATTGAAAGGAAATTCAATTGAAGAAATGTAAAATCTTCTCCAACCACTCATCAAGCTGCTCTAAAGATTGGTTATTAATGCTCTTAGCTTGCCTCCTGATGGCAATGCTATATTGGGTTTTGTTTGTGCTTTCTTTTCCCTAGAAAAGGGAGTATGTGTGGTTTCTTTTGTGAAGTTTCCAACATAAATCAAATATGCTTTTTCTACTAGCTTTAGGTCTAAGACTATATACTCTCCTGACAACTCAGTAAAGGCTTGAAAGTTCATCAGGAGTATAGTTCCTTTGAGGGGTGCCTGGGTGGCTCAGTGGGTTAAAGCCTCTGCCTTTAGCTCAGGTCATGATTTCAGGGTCCTGGGATAGAGCCCCACATCAGGCTCTCTGCTCAGCAGGGAGCCTGCTTCCCCCCCTTTCTCTGCCTATTTGTGATCCCTCTCTCTCTGTCAAATAAATAAATAAAATCTTAAAAAGAAAAAAAGGAGTATAGTTCCCTTGCAACTAAACTTTAACTGGTAATTATATCAAACCACCTGCTTCATTTTGCCTCAAAATGGCACACTTTTTGAGACAATTTCTAATTTGCACTACTTATTCAGGTGAAAGCAATCTCCAGGAGGATTAATAATATATACACGTGTGTGCTAAACTATGTTTTACTCCAATTAAGCATGTGAGAAGCTCATGCTAAGTTCTTTGGTTTGTGGTCAAAACCCACTTCAATGAATTTGTTGAATCCACACCGGTACGTCTACCGGTCTAGAAAGTTTTATCATTCATTATTATGAGTTTTGCCTACTTTTTTCTGCTCTTGCCCCTTTTCTAGATCTGTGCCTAGAGCCTTCTCTTTGAAACAACGACAGCATTCAAGATCCTATTTAATTCAGCCCAGATATGGGTTTTGAATAATACCAGTTAGGGGTCCTTCTGTGCTTTAGTTTTCAACAAGTTTCTTTCTATACTTCCTCATTTACAAATTGGACCTCAGAAGCTACATATGTCAATGAGAAGTGACAGGACTCTTTTTCCCCTCTGTGTTTAGTTCTCTAGAAATGCAGACTATTTCCTGGACCAGTGCTAAAATGATCCCATGATCTAGACTTTCAGATTTTCTTCCTATTCTATCCTACTGACTGCTTAAACACACTCTCTTGTCTTCTTGGAGAAACTGGGAAGGCAGATGATCAGTTAATACATCTTGTATGATCACACAAAATCCAGCTCAAATGTTCTCAATATTAAGGAAAATAAATCCTAAAAAACGCCAAGGTGGACAGCTCCAATGTGGTTCACTCATTAGCTCAACGACATCAAGGAGACATGTAACCTCCCTCTTTCCCCTTAGCCATTTCGGTTTGTTGGCTTTGTTTTAAGAGTCATCAAATAGTTTCCACAATTCTAGGTATAACTTTCAGACATAAAAAATTCCAATGGAAGAAGGACAAGGTCTTGTGTCTGTCATTACCAATAAGGCAAACTTTCCCAGAAGACTTTTCCTTGCCTGCCATTGGTCAGAATTCTACCATGAACTTATTTCCAAACAAAGGGAGGAAAAGAGAAAATTCCTGGGACTGGTTTAGTGAGATGTAGGACCATGCTTAGAAGAGAGAAGTACCAAGAAAAGGCACTGTTTTATTAGAACATATTGGAGAAGCAACTGGCCATGGGTACATGCCTGCTGAGGTAAGGAAGGGTAAAGGTAGTTACTGTGTTTTTACTCAATAGCCCAGAATTCATGTCCAATTATAAATTCAGCAAAAACACACCTAAAATGTACTAAAAAAAACCTGTACAATTTCTTTAATCTTTCAGAGTCACTAGCAGAAGACCAGGCCAGTCTAAAGAAGGTAGAGCAATAAATTCATTTTGGATATGGCATGGTTATAGTCAACAATTTCTTAATGCTTCTAAAGTCAAATCAGAAGAAAGATGCCAAATACCCAGGAATGCTCTAAGAAAGAGGCAGCACACAGAAGCTTACCTGTGATCCAAGGGGCATTGCAAGTCTTCGCCAAGACAAACACAGTTCTCCAAATACTGACCATCAGGGACTCCACATTCCTTAAAAAAAAAAACAAAAACAAAAACACAAAGACGGTATCTTCAAACCGAAGTAGTATCAGATTGAGAATTGAACCTCACCCTTTATCTCTATTTACATTTTAATGCACCCTGCTCCTGAATTTAATAAATTTGCAACATAATTCTTAATGTACTACTAAAGTGCAAGGGAAAAAAAATGTGGTTTTCATAAATATCATGGAAGGAATGCTTGCTATACTGGGGTTTATTAGTTCTTCAGCAGCATACAGTTTTTATAACAATGAAACATTAAAGTGCAAATCTTATTATCATCTCATATAGATACTGACCGCTATCATACCTACATACTGTGTAGGTACGTAATACTCCTGGTTTTATGGTTATGCCTAAGGCTGCCAACAGCCAAGGGGTTCTGGGAAAGTGAAGCAGTGCAAAAATCTTCTTTTTCCCTTCATATCATTTTCCTTGTGTAGAAGAAAGAGGCAAGGACTTAATGATCTGCTACCTAACAGATAGCAGGAGCCCTCTCTTAGCCTTCACCTCTTACCAATTTGTCTTCTGACTTATTGGGAACAAAATTCCTTCAAAGACTGTGTGAGTGAAGGGAGCAAGTGTGGGAGGTCCAATTTTTTTTTTTTTTCCTGAAATTCAAGAGTAGTGTTTTTTAATATCTAGGTGGTCTTAGCGGGTCATAAGCCAATTGGCTCAAGTTGACAAATGCCACTGGAGTTCAAGCTTAAGTCTGTTTACTCTTAGGGTTCAGTTCAAACTTAAGTCCATTTATTCAAAGTCCTTTCTAAGGGGAAGAGTTTTAGCTAAACCAAAAGAATCCTCAATTTCTGCTATTAATCATTCTCTAGGCACACTTCAGACTAGCTCATAACAGCACATTTTTTAATTTCAAATATCATTAACATCCTAAGTATTATTGATTTTCTTACTGTTTGCTAAACCAGATCTTTTGGGTTTTTTTTGTTTGTTTGGTTTTTTTTTTTGCTTTCCCAACAGATTCTTAGGGCAAAAGGGCAAAAGGCAACTCTGAGGCACTTAGTCCATTTCTCAATTCTACTGAACTTCATTCTATTCCTAAATCCTCCCTGGAAGTGAAAGTTTCAGCTAAATCTCTACAGCATTGAGTCTCCCAACTGTTACAACTTGATCAATCAGATACAACTAGAGTTCATTTTCATTTTGGAAATGGACCACCAAAATCCATTATCAAATGCCAGATAAACAGTGCCCAAATGTTTTAGTTAAGTCAACCAAATTAATTAGTTCCTTGGGTGTTCCCTAGATCTTGTCACACTATGCAAAGGTGATCCGTTAGGTTATTACTGAGCATTGTTGATGTAGAGAGTGACTTCATTCAGTTTAAGGTCCCGGAGGTATTAATGTTCCGACAAGAGGTCAGGAGCTTCAATACAGTCATTTACTTACCCCTTTCTGCTTAGTCCTTATTTCTACCCTCGGCGGCAGCAGCTGGGCAAACTCGGTCCGATTTGCTCATCTATCAAATCAGAGAGTTGCACTGTTATCACAGGCTTCTTCCACCTTGAAAATATGATGATCAATTAAATGAACAATAACTGTATCTGCCAAACTAATCAATTATTAGTTTTGCTAATGGTCATGGAAATAATTCAGATTAGCAAAGATTAAGGATGTTATCAAAAATGTCTTCAGGGGCACCTGGGTGGCTCAGTGGGTTAAGCGCCTGCCTTTGGCTCGGGTCATGATCTCAGGGTCCTGGGATGGAGCCCCGCATAGGGCTCTCTGCTTGGCGAGGAGCCTGCTTCCCTCTCTCTCTCTGCCTGCCTACTTATGTTCTTTCTCCTCTCTGTCAAATAAATAAATAAAATCTTTAAAAAAAATTTTTTTTTAAAAAATGTTTTCAGGAAGGTTTCCTTAGTTGACCTTCTACGAGCCCCTCAAGACTATGGTCACTTGTACACATGTACTGCAGGCAGAAAGGGCAGTAAGTTCTACAGAGTTCTTTACACTTTTACCAGGCACTTCCATGCCTGTTGCATTGATGGACTCACACAATAAGCCTGGAAAGTCTATGGTCCTATGCTTCCCATTTTACAGGTAAGTAAACTGGACTCAGTGAAAATAAATCATTTACTCAAGTCTTAAAGCTTGTACCTTGAGAGTAGGGTTCAGGATTCTGCCATAGCATCATATTTAGATCATCAAAGGCTTTCCCTAAACCTCACTGTGATGGCAGAGACCGAACAGCCCTGGTCTGGGGTCCAGCATCTCTGATGACTTTGCCTTCTCGTTTGCTAAGCTGTTAGGCAATTGAGGGATATGGCATTTTACAATGTCACATCCCCATCAAATAATGCAGACTAGGTTTCCACTTCCCAATTTTTTGACTCTCAGTAGAGTTCTTATTTTTAATTTTTTTCCATGTAATTACAATACAGTTTTTATTTGAACTTTTAAAAGAGTATTAGATTTCTTTCCTACTATATTTCATAATTTACTACAAGTATGTGGAAAAGAAATGTTTTTACTTGCAGTTGGTTACTTTAATGAAATACCTGCTTGTTCTTATCGGTTTTAATTTTTTACATCTTGTCTTTTATTATCCTCTTTAACAGAATAAAATCAACTTGCTATAAAATAAACTCATGCTCATTATCAATGGCAAATGCTGAAAGCCAGTAGAAGCAAACTTAAATTCCACCATTCAGAAAAAGATACACCTGAAAAGTATTTTGGTATATCAGGATATAAATTTTTCCTTCCACTTCTTTTTTGTGTGTTCATGGGATTTTTTTTTAATTTCTTTCTGCAAAATTGAAATTCTTTAGCATATACAATTCTATCTTCCTGCATTTACTTAATATTTTTGAGGTCATTTCCTTATGCCATTTAAATGGGTTTTCAATGACTATATATTTCAGCAAATGGATATACCAAAACTTAATAGCAGCAGTGAGTTGAATAGTGGTTTTTAAAAAAAGATATATTCCTATGAGAAACCCTGAAACCCAAGAATATTACCTTATCTGGAAGAAGGATCTTTTTGTAGATGTTATTAAGTTTAGGATATCATCCTGGATTACCTAGGTAGGCCCTAAACTCAATCACAAGTGCCCTTAGAAGGACACATACAGAGAAAGAAAGAGGCAATAGGATCATAAGACAAAGATTGTAATGATGCAGCCACAACTCAAGGATTTCCATCAGCCACCAGTAGAAGACACTAAAATCAAATTCTCCCCTAAAGCCTTGCCCACACTGATTTCAGACTTCTAGCCTCCAGACTGAGAGATTTCTGTTCTTCTAAACCACCAAGCTTGTGGTAATTTGTTAGAGTATCCATACTCAACAAGTACAACAATGGCCAACCCAATATGTTAAATATTTACAGTAATTTCAATTTGGAACATTCTAAATAACACTGTAGTTGTGTTCATCTGATTTCACAGTAGATACGCAATTACTAGGTGAAAGTATATGAATAGGTTAAGATCATTTCTAGAAAAATTGTACTTACAACAAATGGCACTCCCAAAAGTCACAGAGGATGGTTCTCCTTTCACTGTAACCTTGCCTATAATATGTAACGTAATTTTGCATACTTAATGACAAATGCTTTAATATTTTAATCAGAAATACTTAAATTAGGGGTGCCTGGGTGGCTCAGTGGGTTAAAATCTCTGCCTTCAGCTCAGGTCATGATCTCAGGGTCCTGGGATGGAGCCCTTGCATCGGGCTCTCTGCTCAGCCGGGAGCCAGCTTCCCCCTCTCTCTCTGCCTACCTCTCTGCCTGCTTGTGATCTCTCTCTCTCTCTCTCTGTCAAATAAATAAATAAAATCTTTAAAAAAAAATCTTCAGAAACACTTAAATTATTGGCATAATTGGATGTTTTTATAAACTTATCAGCTATATTTCTTCTTTCATTTATTGTTAATTAAAATATTTTCTTTTGGGTTGTTTATATAAGAACTCTCTGTATTAGTATCTAATACTTTGCCTTTTAAATGTTAGCAAATTTGATTTTACTGATATTTTGTCTTTCAATTTTATCACAATTTAATCATAAATTATGCAAAAAAACCAAAAACCTTTTTATCCTTTTGAAGTGGTCGGTATTATGTTGTTTTCCCCATTTGCTAGACATGGATACAGATATACATTTCACACTTTTATGATCATATCTTGTTATCTGATAGCTTGATCCAAAAAAATGAAATTAAAACATATCCCACCAACAGGTTAATGGGCTGAAAAGTATGCATTTGTGTGGTAAGTTCTGGTTTAGCCTGATAAAGGGGGAGGTTTACAGGTACTTGGGAACTGTAAGACAAAGTGACAAAGAGCGTGGTGTGGAAGCTATTTTTAGCTGGATGAATGGAATCTCTGAGCCCAGTGAAAACAACTGCAGGTACCTGCTTACAGACCTGTTCCCATGCAAACACAAGCACGACAGCCCCTGAGATGAGCTCTTCTCCCCTTTCTGCTTGGAGTCAGCAGCTCGGACCATCAGGAGGAACTTCAGCTCCTATGAGGACAAGGAAGGACAAGAGCCAGCCATGTCTGAGTCAGTTTCACCTAAACCGAACCCCATTTAGCAAGTCTTAGTCATTCAACCCGTATGAACATCATTCCTCCATGAAGCCCTCCCAAACCCCAGTCAAGTGGAAAGAACAGGAGTTTCTCCCGTATTGGCCAAGTGTCTCCAATATTGACTGGAGACATGTTTATTGCACTGCTAAGATGTCTAACTTTCCCTACCAAAAATAAGGGACTATAAATGGGAAGTATGGGAAGTATGGGAAGCTAAGGTCCTGCCCTAAATATTTACACAGGTAAATATATCAATTCATAGACTCTCTTGGGGGAAGAGTGGAGACAGACAATGCAAGATATTTCATCTGAACAATTCTACAACAAAAAAATGTTTAAATTAGGAGTGCCTGGGTGGCTCAGTGGGTTGAAGCCTCTGCCTTCGGCTCAGGTCATGGTCTCAGGGTCCTGAGATCGGGCTCTCTGCTCAGCGGGAAGCCTGCTTCCTCCTCTCTCTCTCTACTTGTGATCTCTCTCTCTCTGTCAAATAAATAAATAAATAAAATCTTTAAAAAAAAAATGTTTAAATTAGATGTAAATAAGAGTCCAGGTACTGGGGGGTCCTGGGAGGCTCCGTCAGTTAAGTGTCTGTCTTCAGCTCAGGTCATGATCCCAGAGTCCTGGGATTGAGGTCCATGTTGGGTTTCCTGCTCAGCAGGAAGTCTTTTTCTCCCTCTCCCCCTGTCTCCAGCCCCCCCCCCCCACACTGCTTGTACTCTCTCTCAGATAAATAAAATTCTTAAAAAATAATAATAATAAAAAGAGTTCAGGTATTTCCCACCTCTATAATCAATAGCTATGTCTCTTTAATTTTTACCTTTATTCTGGAGCATATTTGATTTGTGGGTGGGTGGGCACTACTTCGGAGCTTCATACAATTTAGGAGAGAGATTCTGTGCTTTTTCTTTTCTCTAATCATTTTTACTCAACATCAGAATTAATTGCCAGACACTAACCTGTGACATGCTGAAAACAGGCCACTCCACTTTGAAAGTGTTCTTTCCAGGGAAAAGATCACTGTCTCCCTTTTTCTGGCAGATGAAAGAATGCTTTTTAGGGAAATCCCTCTCCCATAAAAGCCAATGAAGAGGAAACTAAATTTTCTTTCCTTGCCATTCCCTGAATTATTTAGGTATTTTAAAGCCAAGAAATTTTTGTTTATTAGGGACTTGCAGTGGGTACCAGTGGGAGTTTTTTTCCAAATGAAAGGCACAGTTCAAAACACAGCTACATGTGTTTGCCACACTGTTGAGATCATCATGTGCTCGAGATCTTTTCCCCCATCTGTTGGAGCAAATTGGTTTCTGGTCAACTTCTCATGCTTGCCAAAGACAGGAATAAACTAATTTTTCTGCAGTTTACATCACTGATCATTTCCTTTTTAAAATTCTCTCCACCTCTTTGGCGCTGGATCTTCCTTTCTCTTCTAGGACTTTGGTTGCTCTTTCTTGGTTCCTATCACTGGACTCTGTTCTTATTTCCACTCACAAGATGCAAACATTTTTCAAAATTTTGTTCTCAACTCCTCCTTGGGGTTCCTCCCCAGGTCCTCTCCAGGCTCTCACTGGTCTCAGCTGCCCCCAGACTTGGGCATTCACCTCATTGTGGACACCTGCAGGGTCTCTAGCCCAGGTTATACAGCCCCTGCCTTTCGGACAACTTCTCTCACCTGGCACAAACAAATCTTAACCTTCACACGCATTTCTCTCCCTGTTCCAGTTAAAGCTCTACTTTCTTCCTAACCACCCATGCCTGGAATCCCAGAATCCCAGCCATTCCAGACCTCACCCTCCTCCCTTAACTTCTAGCTTAACTACTCAGGAGCCAAATTTTTTACACTTGATCCTGGTGGGCCTTCATATCTGTCCCTCTCACCAGATTTACTACTAAAAACAAGATTATACCTTATTAAAACAACCATGACAATTACAATGACCTGTCAACTGAGACTAATATTTCCTGCACCTTCTCCCAAACAAAATGGGCTGCTGTTTTGCAGAATTCTACGTTTCTGTACGTTATACAAATGCCTATTGGGCAACAGAACTGCCTGTTGTGTATATATAATGTATAGAAGTACAGAATTCTGATTAAATGACTTCTCTGCACAAGAACCTTCCATTGCTCCCTATTACTTCCGTCCTAGCATATAAAGTTTTCCAAGAGCCTTTCTATATTTGTCCATCTGTCTCTCTATACTGTTTCTCTATTAGTTATTGCCTTACCTATTGCCTTAATTTTATTCAAATAGGATTAATTTTCTTATGTATCCCCCTATGGTAGGTAGAATTCTAAATAAGTCTCCTATCTCCCATCCCAGATTTCTGTCCTCTGGTTATTCAAACACTAGATACTGCAGAAAACTTTGAAGATGGAATTCCTAATTAGTAATTACGAATCAGCTGATTTGAAAATAGGGCGATTATCTTCATTATCCACTTGGGTACAATGTAATCACAGGAGGCCTTAAAAGCAGAATGGGAAAGCAGAAGAGTCAGTTGGAGAAAAAGGAAGGATGAGGTGAAAAGCCACCCACTAACGCAATCGCCAACAGCAGGAGAAGAGGGAGGCAGCCACTAAGCAAAGGTCGGTTCCCCAGGGGAAACAGCCCAGCAAGGAAGCCCGACCTCAGTCCTACAACTGCAAGGAATTGACTCTGGCGAACACACTGAGTGCGCCCGCACGTGGATTCGGATGCGTGCCCAGAGCCTCCAGGGAAGGCTACCACTCTGCCTTCCCTTACCACAGCCTCGTGAGATTCCAAGCAGAGAGCCCAGCTACCTGAGGCTACACCTAGGTTTCGGCCTCCACAACCAAATGAGAGATGGGTATTGTTTTAAGCCACTGAATTTGGAATCCATCATTATAACAGAGATAAAAATCAAATACATCACGCCAAGTATACACTGCTTCCTTTCCGCAGTGGATTCCACCTTCTAAATGGAGATACTTCTTGGCGCCCTGGTGACAGTCATGTTACCTTTCCGCGGTGACAGTACTGTCTAGAAACACCTGGGGACCCTCACCTAAGCCCAGGAGCCGCCGCACCTGCATTTCCCCCTTTACAGTCAGTGTGGCTGGCGGCAGGACCAGCCCTTGTGCTTCTTACTACTTCAACACACACCTCAGCCATAACCATCAAATAAATGAGGAAAAAAAGAAACAAGTCTTATTACTCACAAGTCTTGGAGGGCACGCTGCACACCTAGGGCCGGACAGCAGGGCAGTAGGGAGAGAGAGCGCCTCGCAGGCGCTTGCAGGCCCTGCCTGTGGCTTTTATGGGCGGGGGCCTCCCCGGGCTTTCTCAAGTGAGCTCTTTACTGGTGAATGTAAAACAGGAATGGGAAGGGAAAACAAGCAATCCAACGGTCTGTTATAGAGTCAACCAGAGATCTCTAAAACAAAGAAACGTGAGCAGAGGAAGCCTGGCTATTTTTCTAGGCCCGTAGCTGGCCAAATGTTTACTGGGATCTCTGTATTGGGAGTGGATGCTTTCTCTAAGCAATCAAAACCTTAATGTCAGGCACTTGTGTTACCAAAAAAAAAAGAAGCAACTCCCAGGTGCTTACACCAGATACTTTCTCCTTGCTTTCCTTGTCTCCCCACAATCTGATCAAATCTTATCCTCCCTTCAAGAGTACTGCCATCCCTGTCATAAAGTCTTTGCAACCATGAAGCCTCTCACCTCCTCTGTGACATCACTTCCCCGCCTACTTTATACTACTTTCAAGATACTTATCCTGTTTACTGAAGAGGGCAGTCATTTAATAATAAACTTATTTAAACAAACCATTACTTCCCCTCTGGATTCAAAATTTATATGAGGGCAACTTGAATTTCTAGTTTCTATTTTCCCAGTCAGCTTTTGCTGTGTAGCAAAAACTCCAATATGTTGGTGACTTACAACTTTTATTTTCCTACTCTCTATGAAGTTAAAAATAAATTAGCCGACCTCAAAGGAGCTCTGCTGGGGAGTTGTGCTTTTGCATAATGGAGCCCAGCTGTTCAAGGATATAGTCTAGTGTTGGGCGTAGATCGGCTCCATGCATGTTCCTTCTTGGGTCTGGACAGAGGGGGAAGGATTTCAGCAACTTGCTTCATGTGGCAGATCTAAAGACACAGGAGCGAGGGGCGCCTGGGTGGCTCAGTGGGTTAAAGCCTCTGCCTCCAGCTCAGGTCATGATCTCAGGGTCCTGGGATTGAGTCCCAGGGTAGGCTCTCTACTCAGCAGGGAGCCTGCTTCCCCCCTCTCTCTGCCTGCCCCTCTGCCTACTTGTGATTTCTCTCTCTTTCTGTGTCAAATAAATAAAAATCTTAAAAAAAATAAAAAGGCACAAGAGCGAGTTCAACAATGCCATGCTTCTGCTCCCACCGCATCCATTAATGACTCACTTGCCAAAGGAAGTGACATGGCCACCACCAAAGGGAAAGGACGTATATACACCCAACCACACACCAGGTATGAGTGTAGATGTAGAACTCTATTTTGGGAAAGTGAAAATTTTAGACCTCCTATTTAATTTACCTAGGTATTCCTCATGGTGATGCCCTTATTCTAACCCTGCCCAATACAAACAAAATGTTTAGCACATAGTCTTCCATATGTTAGATGGTCAGGAAGGAATTGATTTCTCTCTCTGTGAGCACAGTTTTTTCCTCCACAGGTGTTCCCTTCCTGATCACTCAAAACAGGCAGTCCGTTTATCATCCCCTTGCATACACTTGCCTATGTACAATAAAGCACTCAGTTCATTTATGATTTTAAAGATCATTTCACCTCCCTAGAGAAGTGATGAATTCCTAAAAGGCAACTCTGCTTCATTTGCTTATTCTAAGTCTCCCGCACAGTGTCTAACTAACGGCTGAATAAAGTAGATACCCAGTATGTTTCTGATGACTGTTATTTCACACTAAAAATGATGGCTCTTCTCTGGGAATTTTCAGAATGTGTTCTGTGCCTTACTATACAGAAAACATCAGTGGTGTTCATCTCATTACAAACCTGAGTGTCAGCTTTAGCTGTATTTTATTTAAAGGTGAATAATGATGCATAAAAGCTTTCACAGAGCCTTGAGAAGCTGATATGTGACATTTCCTGCCAATCTGAACTTGTTCTATCAGCGTAACTGACACTGTTACTGAAATCTCCACTGATAGGGAGCACACCTGTACTGTCAGGGAATTAAAGAAATCCTTTCTTATAACAAGTTATTGGGGATCATCTCATGCTGCTGTTTGGTTGTTGGACACTGGTGTCGAGTCGTTGAGGGGACATGAGGCAGCAAGGAAAGAAGCATGGGGGTTGGGAAGAGTTTGGGGTACGGTATCTGATTACGTTCTACAGGATGGAAGTGAGGGCAGGAGATGCTCTTCAACACTCCTTTAATGCAGCAAGGTAATATCATCTCCTGGCTTCATTATTATTCATAGATACGCCTCTGACAGGTTAATAAACCATTGCAAAAGGCTTTGGCATTGTAATCCATGCTATTAGGAAGAACCATGACATTAGAAGTTAAGCTGAACACATTTGTTAAAGACCTCCAGCTATGTTATCCCACAGCAGGTGCCTGTGTCATGCTCTTGCTTCCTCACCAGATCACCCGACACCAGAGGTATTGGCACAGCAATCACTTTGGCGAATGCAAATGAGAATGAGTGGCTCTCCATAAACCAGAAGAACAGAATCACATGGATGCAATTCTCTCAGCCATAAATCAAGGTCACATGTTCAAACTGACAAGTAGACTGTATGATTACATTCTATAGGCCTGCTGCTACTATGGAATCAAAGAGAGAGAGAGAGAGAGAGATTTAATGGGAGACTGCCTGCCCACTAACTTCAAAGCTTCAACAAGTCAGAAACTCTATAAGCATCTTTATCTTTATGTTTGGGGAGGTTCTAGAAATAATGCTACAACGTGTATAGGGGTTTATGCCACATATATTGCATTTTAGTCAGAGGGTTACAGTGAGTTTAGGCAAGACACTAAATCTCTCTGAGCCTCCACTGTCTTGTCCATAAAATGGAAGACAGTCTTCGTACCTGCCTCTTCAACCTCCTAGTATTGTGAAGGTCGCATGATGTCATATTTTGAAATGGCCCTGTAAACTAGAAATGACCACATATGGTTCAATGGTTCAAAGTTCGCAGTTACAGGAGAGGCAATTTGGATTCAGAGAAACTGACTTTTCCGAACCAAATATTATTATTATCTGTGCATTCTAATAGGATAACAATAATAAAAAATAGCTAGCACTCAGTGGAAATTTACTATGTGACAGATGTTCTTAAGCATTCTTATCCTATATTAACGTAATTACTCTTCTCAGAAACAAACCACGAAGTAGCTACTGTTATCTCCATTTTCCAGGTGCAGAGTCTCAGACAAAGATTTTAAGTAACTTTTCTAAGGTTATACAATTAGCAAAAGGTGGGACCAGTGTTTGAACCAACTTTAAGTTCAAAGTCTCTACTTGCAGAAGAAATTATGGTAATTTTGTTTCTGCAGATATGCAAGATCTGCTTTGATCCATTTGGGAGAGTTTACTGAGTCTCTAATATGTAGAGTTGTGCTTTCCACTTTTTGAAAGTACCACAGGTAAATGTGACAGCTAATCGTTCTCAGCTAAGTTATAGCTCTAGTAGCTTCCCCAGATTAAAAATGGGATTTCTATATAAGTCTTAATGACAACCTGCCCCTGATAAAACAGCATTTAGTCCTTCTTAAATACCTCTCCCTCTTTCTTTCTCCCTGTCACTGTCTCTCTGTTTCTCTTCCTCTCTCTTTCTTTCTCTTTCTCACTCTTTCTCTCTCTCTATCTCAGGTACATACACACACACAGGAAATTTCTTGAAGCGACTTGCTTTTGGACTAAAAGAATCACTCAGTCCTATAAACCAAACTTTTGCTTTGTTATTAAATACCTGAAATAGAACATGCTTTTTGGTGGGGAGAAAGCTCCCATAATTTAGCCCATGCCTGGACACTGCCAAAATAAATGAGAAAGAAACAGTTTTGCAAAGTTGGTTATAAAGTTGAAGATTGTCAAGAAGTCTTAGAAGACATTGTATCTCTTTTATATAAACATACGTATCAGTTTGGTTATAAAGAGTCAGCTGCACATAAATGACTTCCCCTGCTATTATATCCCAGGCTAGTCTCCTGAGATATGTTATATAAGCATAGAGAGAGAATTGTTATATAATTGTAACTGTTAATATTTCTACTTGACAAAGAATGAAAAAATATATATCAAAGTGACACCAAGTGGCTACTTTGCAGATTAGCCATGAGAATTTTCGGCATAGAGCTGCATTTATATGGATACCCATATCTGTAATTTTCTCATGTATTTTGTTTTTGTAGAAATTCTAAATGTGCTAAGCTTTCTAGGTAAGTATCATACCTATATAAACCCCTGTGTCTCCACCTAACCAACATTTCACTCCTGTTTTGGACCAGGTTCACAAGCGTTTATCTGAGAAACCACCTTTCTTCCATCATATAGGCTATTGTTGAGACTTCTCAGGGAACTCGACATGCCCTTTGGTAACTTGAGTGAGGCAATGAAACTCTCTGTCCTTGGAATTTATATCTCTTGAGAGGAATAATATAAGGGTAAGAAATGGATGGAGCTGATCATTCCCAACTCTGAAGATCTAAACCAACTTTCCATGGAGTCTACTTATTTCTATCTAGAGCTTGTCCTTTCTCAGACTTATTCATTCAGTTAGGTACTTTATGTCCTTGAGCTGCTCCATACCTTCTTTTGATTTTCTCTGCAACCTTTTGTAAAATTAAAAAATAAAAATTAAAAACGAAAACTCTGGACTTAGTAAGGAGAGACTATTCAAGAAGATTATTGCAAGGAATGGGAGATAGCAAAGGGACTGTTTCAATAAGGAGAATGCTCAGATCATAAGATATACAATTGTTCTCAAAGGTTGGGCAAAAACATTTTTTATAGAGAAGTGTAAACAAGTTTGGAAAGAATCAGGCATAGAAAATTATGGGGAAAGCCTAGTTTGTTGCATAGTAGAGTAGAGAATATTTTACCCTGAGAGAAGCCTATTCTCTGAGGGCTATTAAGGAGAAGCTGGTTGAAGACTCAAGCTGAGGATGGGCCAAAGTTCAGAGACAGGGGAAGAAAAGAAACTTCACCAAATTTGATGAATAAGCATTTTGTTCCAGTTGATCAGTGGGGACAAGCATTTAGGAGGCAAAAAGAATAGGAATTTGAAATGTCTGTATCTGTTCTTGTCATAAGTAAACAAGAGGAGTATCCATGAGTCTATTTAAGTCCTATAGGGATGGGTCATTTTTTACTGTTTCCCAGAACATAAAAGGGTTGGGGGATTTCCTAAAATTCACTGTTCTCCAGAATCGCAGGACTCCCATGAAGTTCAATATTGTTAGTTTCCATTGCCTGCAACAAAAGAATACCCCAATTTCCAGATTATTTGATATCAAGTTGCTATTATGTTTCTTATGTCATCTGATGCCTAGTGCAGGAGGGAAGGAGAGAAAGTAGGAAGGAGGAAAGAAGGAAGGAAAGGAGAAAGGAAAGCAAGAGAGCTAACTGCAAGCTGGTGAGAATGACTCCACTCTGGGCTCATAAAAGGGTATACTATTCACTATCTAAAAAATGTGCAAAATTTCAAAGGCAAGCAGAGACCCAGATTACTACTCTTCAAGTTTTATCTAGTCTGAGAAATCTCTGGGGACATTCTGACCATCTCTTCCGTGCATCTCAGAAAGAGCTGCCAGTCTTCCTTGTACATTCATTCTGGTATAAGAACTACATATGCATGATGTAATGAATTTCCCCAAATGCCTCATTCTCCAGAATACAAAAAGAAAGGACATGAAGTGTGAGATACACTGATAATCAAAAGAGCTTTCCTCTTTATTTCATTTCCTAGTCTCTGCTGCCAAGCCTTGCACAGAGGCTATTGTAAATTTTTCAGTATTGTTCCAAATAGGATTGTACACTAAGATAATCCCTTAGAAAACCTGATGGGCCTATTGCATGATGATCCATAATCACTCTAGAAAGAAAATAAAGAACAATTTAATACATCCCTTTTCCTGAAATAAAGTATATCACAGTACAGTATCTTCTTGAAAAAGATAAGAATATCAAAATCTCATCCCCACTGCTTTGACCATCATTGTAGGTGCCCTTATCATGGAAACTGATCAGCAAAGAGAAAACTTGGTAGGAATATTCAAAGACCCATGCAATAGGAGCACCTGGGTGGCTCAGTAGGTTAAAGCCTCTGCCTTTGGCTTGGGTCATGATCTCAAGGTCCTGGGATTGAGCCCCACATTGGGCTCTCTGTTTGGCGGGGAGCCTGCTTCCCCCTCTCTCTCTGTCTACCTCTCTGCCTACTTGTGATCTCTCTCTCTTTCTCTGTCAAAGAAATAAATAAATTCTTAAAAAAAAAAAAGACCCTTGCAACATTAATATGTTTTTTAAAGGAAAGGAAAATAATCACACTTGGCTTGAAATACCTATGAATTCCTCATTAAGATCTCAAAAGTCCATTAAAAATTTCCACTTGTCTTCTAGGACATGACTCAATTATTCCTAGCTTGTAAGTGTTCATCACCTCTTCATACCTATTTTAACCTCTTTATGCCTATTTAATGAAGTCCCGTCATGAAAAACAATGTGCTTCTCTTAATAGCACCTTCTTTATAGAGCACATCATTTCCATTTATCTGCTCTTGGACTGTGTATTAAATCCAACTAAATCAATTTTAACAAGCCCCTTCTTCAATTGTGAAGAAGCAATTAGCACCCAGTGATGTCACCCAAATTCCAGTAATTGTGAAGCAAATGTCTTCCATCTTTTCACACAGGTTTTAAAATTCTGACAACTTGGCATTACTGATCCATTTGTAAATGGGAATTAA
The DNA here is from genome assembly GCA_028646535.1 of Procyon lotor. Taxonomy (NCBI): domain Eukaryota; kingdom Metazoa; phylum Chordata; class Mammalia; order Carnivora; family Procyonidae; genus Procyon; species Procyon lotor. Next base: position 51,629,430 of record CM053617.1, read on the forward strand.
TTTGTCTTTTTAAAAAAGTCCCATTTTCCCCTAAGAAGTATGAGTTACATAACAAAAGAAAATATCCTGACACCCAGAGAAATATCTATGAAATATCTTGGCTTTTATGACACTACAGCCTCAGAGGCATTCTCTGCATTAAAAGTGGGCGCCAATTCTAAGAAATATGGTACCTGATTGGGCTTTAGTTCATCTCTACACTGATGTGTAGAGATGTTGTTGCCTAAGTGAAAAATACTCACCACTCTCTTTCCAGTTTTCTGGTTCCTTAATTCCGGTCTCGTTACATTATGCTAATCCTCATCTTGATGAATTTGTTGCCTATTAGACCACATGCTGAAATAATCAAAACCCTTCAGTGTTTCGGTGTCATGGTCTCTTTATCTTCCCCTTTACTAAATCCCTCCGATATCATTTAAGGCTGCAGATCTGTCGTATGACTAGAAATCTGCCTCCTCATTCCCATCCCCTCCTATATCAAATGTCATGGGGATGACAGTGAGCTCTTTGAAAATGTGATGTTGGTTACTTAAGAGAGACCCAGTTCACAAGTTCCCATTATTTGGAAGAGGACATACATTTGGTTTCGATTTGGGAATGGATTTCAAGTTGTTTCGACTCCACCTCTAGGGACGGGGCCCAGGGTATAAAAGCACATCCCCATATTTGCATCTACTTTCATCGGAAGCTTCCATTCTCGAAATCATAGAGATATAACCATGATTTTCTGTTTGGAGGAGGAAAAGCCATGCTTTCTTTTCTTTGAAAAGCAATAGAAAAAGTATTCCTTTAACGTGCAGACCTTTAGAAGGGAAGTAGAAAACATGCATTACATATTTGAAGATTATCCAACACTTAATATTAGGTAAGATTGGAAGATGGAGGGAAGGGTAAAGGAGCACAAAGATGACTTCACATTGCCTCACCTGCACTAGCACTCATAGTCCAGAAGGGAAAGAGAGAGACAGAAGGAGAGAGAAAACTTTAGACAAAGATCCTCTTGAAAAATTTTGAGAGATTATTTGGGTGAAGCAATGAAAGGCAAGAACAGTTAGCTGGTGAATGGTCTCCTGAGAGACTATATGATTTCTGGGCCTCCTCCCTTCATTCTACCTGTATTTGTGCCCTTATCCTCAAACTATCCTGAATTCCATTCATTCCGCATAATTTGGGTTAGTTTTTGAACAGAAGTGCTTTGAGGAGTGTTGTCATTCTAGCAGCAGCTCTGAATTTAATGTAAATTCGTCATTTACTTTTCCTTCACATATAGGTTAAACCAGAAATATGGAGGAGACAGAACGTGAGAGGCATATACACCCCAATTCCTTTGAGTGGAGAGTAGGCAGGGGTTTAGAGACATAAAAGTCTGGGGTGATAAGTAGAAGGAGAAAGAGCTATAGAGACACAGGATGCTTCCAGAACCATTCCTAGTTTGCCTGGGGTCAGCCATCTGCTCTGGAATTGGAGAGAACTTGTATTCCCTTCTCTTTATAATCTTGGCCTTTGTGTGCTTTCTTTTTATTTGCTTTCTACCTTCTTTCTCTTTCCCTTTCAACTCATCCCCTCCTCTCATCTTCTGCTTTCACTGTCTTGATTCTTTCACTTAAAGGTTCAAAAACCAAGCCAGGATGATGTACATTCAATTGCATTATAAGTTAAATCAGTTTGGGGCTCTGGCTTGCCCTTCCCCGACCAAAAAAACCCCCACACATCAGTCTGAAGAAAAGTATTGAGAATTTGTAATGACCAAATTACAACCACATTTCGGATCAAAAACAGTGTGCAAATTGGGTCTTGAATTCTTCTGCACTCCAAGGCACGGATTATACATCTTCCGATTATATCAATCCTGATGGAATGATTTTCCCAAACATAGCTGAGTCTGGATGGCACGGTTCTGGTTAGTGTGTCAGCTCCATGACAAACAGGTTAGAAAATTATTGAAATATAAGAGATAAAACTTACTTTTTTCCTTCCAAAATCACCACAGCTTTGATGGTTTCTGTTGACTGTAATCATCAAATATAATCACATTAGTACAACTGTATCATAAATACTTCTCTGTTTTTGTTTTACTGAATTTGCTTGGAATCAATCCAAAATAATTTCTATTCTTGATTACTTCATTAAAACCACAAAAGAACATGTTTAGGGCTTACGTGCTCTGCCCTGGATTTTATGCATTTACATTATAACCCCATAGGCTGGCCACAGATGAAAGAAATAGACTTTACCCTTATAGAGATGCTAATTCAGTGGAACAGAGTTTCTCCTCTGAACATAACATATCTACATGTTGCTGGTTATTTTATGCGTGTGCGGCTAATCTTTTTTTTTTTTTAATATTTTATTTATATGACACAGAGAGAGAGATCACAAGTAGGCAGAGAGACAGGCAGAGAGAGAGGGGGAAGCAGGCTTCCCGCTGAGCAGAGAGCCCAATGCGGGGCTCAATCCCAGGACCCTGAGATCAGGACCTGAGCTGAAGGCAGAGGCCCCAATCCAGTGAGCCACCCAGGCGCCCCATGTGTGGCTATTCTTGACTTTACCACATGATATTGGTTAAATAATAACTGATAACTACCTTTTAGCTTATCAAGGTTTAAATTCCCATCATGTAAGCCATACTGTCAGACACAGAAGTATAAAAATCCAAAAACTCTAGAGCTACAACAATATGGGGCAAACTAGTGGTTCGATAGAGAGTTACAGGTGTAGGGCCCTCCCACAGAGCTACCATCCAGATTACAATGCATTAGGCCAAATCCTGACATTAAGCAGCCTTTTTTTCTTCTCCTCCTCATTCAGGCTTTTCCACTGCCATTGCATTTTTACCCACAACCACAGAGGAGTACATATAAATCCATGATTTCATTTGGGTCATTTTATAATTGGCTCTTCTGACTCCCATAATAAACTGGCATTAAATAAAACAAGAGACAGAAGACAGTGTTACTCAGGAAGAGGTATTAGAGCACAAGGGAATGATGAAGCAATGTCTGCAGTTTATGCAATATGGTAAATTTTAATTGTGAACTAACAAAAAAAAATCAAAATAATTTTACCACCATTTATGCACAAAGTCAGCCCTCAAACAACTAACAGATAACCCAGCTTAGATTTACAGGTCTTAGTGTCATCTTGTTGCTTCTTCTAGGTATCTCTGATGGCCTCTTGCCTATTCATTTAGGTGTACAAGATGCATCCACCCATAAGATTCTTTTAGAAGTGCTACTTTAGAGAGCAGCATGAATTTACACAAATCATGGAGCCATCAGAATGCAGAATTTGCTTTTAGCCTTAGCTAACAGAGGTCTATTTATCTCTAATCTCTGGCAATCTGACTACTAGACTTACTGGCCGATGGACCCATAAACAAAGTTCGATTCCTCAAATGCCAAAAGAGCCTTTCCCCTTCAGAGTTCTACCTCTGGACTGTTCATACTTCACTACTATTCCTGCAGGTCAGTTTAAATGCTCCTTCCCGGACTAACTCAGATCCTGTGGACTCATGATGAACTCTCAAAGCATCTTCTACACATTATAATAAATTCAGTTCATGGAACATACAAGAGACTTGAAGGTAAGATACTATTAGGCTGACTTCTAGAATTAGACAACTGCGTCAGAGGTTCTCTAAGTCCTGTAAGATGTGGCAGCCTGCCAACTGGCACTGTCTTTGAACATTCTGAGGCCACTGTGAAGTTCCCCAATTCTATGATGGATTCTTTCCGACCTTTGTTCCTTGATGTCAATGGACATATGTGAGAAAGAATGTCACTGAAAAGTGGAGATTAGGTTCTGGGTGGACAGGGCAAACTAAAGGAGCCCAGCCTTGAAGGAGAGAAATAAAGAAAACCCCCCATGTGTATAGACACTGATGCTACAGGTTGAATCTCAGGGCCAGAAGGGGATAGTGATTCCAAATATGGTGTGAGACTCTGTCTCACCACTTCCTTAACCCAGACTCTACTTCTATCAATTGAGACCCACTGGACAAATGTCTCATGGTAATGTGATGCCTTCCTTCTGAGGACTAACTTTCATTCCCAACATGTACTGTCTTGGGAGAAGACAGTAAATATATTATCAGAATTTGTCACTAAAGGTGGTTATTTCTGCTTTCTGTCACATCTGATATCATCTCTTACATACCGATTCAATTATCTACTTCTGTTTTCATTTTTCAAGGAATTGGCTCCACTAAATAATTGAGCCAATCAGCCTAGTCTTGACTTGCAGTTTCTGGGAACACTCCAGGAGGCAAGTCCTAAATTCTTTTGGTTGTAGTTCCCATTTTAGTCTCTGTCTACATGGCTTTCCCTTGACTATTAAAGACTCATTTCTGGCCCTGATTATTTTCTTATTCCTTTCTTCTTAATTACTATTGCAAGCACTTAAAAACTCCCTAGCCAGGGCTCCTAAGCCCACCTTCATTTATGAATTAATCTTATGGTATCACACAACATTTTGTTAGGAATCTTTTCTCCCAAATAATATTGACCCTTTACTATGGAAACAGATATCGTTTTAAGCACCTTCTGTGTATTCACTGATTTGATCTCCATAGCAACTGTAGTGAAAGCAATCTATAGTCTATAGATGAGGATATTGAGGCATAAATGCAGCTAGTAAATGGTAGAATAGGATTCAAACCCAAACCATCTGGTTTCAGAGCCCAAATCCTAGCTTCATCATTTTAATAATATTTAAGTAATATTGATAGGGTTACATATATACCAGCTTTATCATAAGATACTTAGAGCAGAATAGCATTTCAAACAAGGTTAAGATTCAAATATAAAGCTTGTGTTGAAATCACTTAATTATCAATTTAAACTTCTGAAATACAAATTGGTTATAACAGACCTTAATTGGAGGTCTTGGTTTCATTTTTTTAAAGATTTATTTAGTTATTTATTTATTTGGCACAGAGAGAGAGATCACAAGTAGGCAGAGAGGCAGGCAGAGGGAGAGGGGGAAGCAGGCTCCCCGCTGAGCAGAGAGCCCGATGTGGGACTGGATCCCAGGACCCTGAAATCATGACCTGAGCCGAAGGCAGAGGCTTTAACCCACTGAGCCACCCAGGCGCCCCCTTAGTTTCATTCTTCAGGGACAATAATTATAGTCAACAACAGAATGGAACCTAGAAGATCAAAAGCACAGGTAAAGCTTTCTATTGATGGCTGGTGTTTTGGAATGATGACTGTATTTAATGTCAGTGATCTGGATTTAATTTTATCTCCAACACTTAACTACTTGTATGATCTCTAAAAGTTCACTTTTCTAATACTCCATTTCCTCATGGTGGTGGAAACTAATGTTTTGCTGATTGTCTACTACATGCCAGTCTCCCTGCTGGTGCTGTATGTGCATTACTTCATTGAATTGTCAGATCTGTTGGGTGTTTAATATAAACTCCATTATCTAGGATGAGAACCTGAAGGTCAAAGACTGTAAGTAACTTGACCAGAGACAATAGTTATTCAATAGCATAGCTAGATTTTGAATCTAGTTCTGCTTGACTTCAGGGTCTCTAGCTGGTAGCATACCAGCTTGGAGAAATAATATATGAGGGATGCCTCATGAGATTTTGAGGTTTGAATACAGAAATGTATAGGGAAAATACCTAATATTATAACTGATACTGGTTATAAGCATCCAATGTTTGATAAAGAGGGCTATCAAGTTGACTTTACAAATAGATCCCCACGTGTTATATATTGGTTCTTTAAAGCAGAGATTGGTATAGTAGTTAACTTAAAGTCATATGAGTCACATAAGCAGATAGGTTTCAGGGGATCTCAATGTCAGAACTATTAAAAGCCTATTTTACTTACGGGGTTCAATGCCCACAACACAGTTTGCCCTAATAAAGCCTTCATGTCCGGCTCTAGAGTACACTCTTGAGATCCACATGTATCACCTTACCCTTTTCTACTTCAGTACATATGGGCTAGAGTTTCAACTGCCAGTATATGAATATTTTTGCTATGCAGCCTTACCTGTGGTTCTAGAACTTTCTGGCCATGTATACTGCTGTGTCTCTGAGGTGTCAGCTCCCAAAGCATGACTGATGGAAGCTTATGTCTAAATGATCCAAGTCCTTCACTTCTTGGTGGGATAACGCTAGTCTGTTTCCAAAGTTCCCTAGTCAGATAAGTCACAAGTTGGTCATCATGGAAACTGGCTTAATGACATGTCCTTTATCCACCTCCTTCCCTTTCTCTAGTAAATTATTTGCTCTCTAATCTTCACTCAGGGTCTGCCTCTGTGAGACAGATCTTTTTAAGAGAGATCTTTTTAACCAATCCCATTGATGGAGTTTGAGGATACCAAATAAAAAGCCTCCCTGTTTCTGGCAGAGTTCTGAGCCAATTAAAAGTTGTTAAAGAATCTCAATTTTTAAAAAAGGTCATTTTAAGAGAATAAATATAGGTACCATTAATATTTTTATTACTAATGAATCTGATCAATATCTTGCATACATCTATATCTGGGCAAATGGCCCTCCATGACCTTCAGAACTAACTAGCTACCTCCTCAATCTCAGACAGCCCTGGACAGAGATTCTCCTTCCTCTCCCTGATCAGTCTGACCCTAGTAGGAAATATGGCATGGAAAGCAGAAGAGAAAGCAAGCATGATACTCTAGGTATATCATCATGATAGAGGGAAGAGAAAGGGACTAGGAAAAACATACCAAGTTTTCTTCAACCTCACTAACTGCTAACCATCCACGTGGAGGGAAACATCATGATAGGGGAAACCATGTTCCTAAAGCATGTGATCCAAAAGCTTAGAGCCTGTTAATATGCAAGACAACACTTAAAGTTTTGATGCCAACATTGCTTTTTAGTATATGTGCTGCCGAAGCTTGCACCCAACATTCCTTTTTTAAAAAAATGCCAGATTAACATTTTTAATCTAATGACACTTAAAGAATAATCAGATTTGAAGTACAATTTTTCCATTTCCTGTATTTATTTAACCACATTCAAAAAATGATCAAGAACAGAGACTGGTCAGACTATTACTTGATCTCTTGTCAGCCTTATATTCTACAGATACGAACTAAGTCAAATTTCATAGTCTCAGGACAAATAATAAACTGGCAATGTGTCTCAAAGTCTGACTATTTTAAAAACTGGGCAAACAATACATTACAGGTTGCATTATAATAAAAATGTCCCTCTGTATCTTAAATGCTCACCCCAATACATAAAATTGTATTTAAACAAGGTAATTGTTATCACTTAAAATTATGTTTATCTGCTATAGCAAGCAAAAGTTAAGAAGAGCTTAATCATTATTTGCAATTTTATAATTATACACTTAAGAAGTTTCAAGATATCTTAAAATGTTGGGTTCATTGGGGTGCCTGGGTGGCTCAGTGGATTAAAGCCTCTGCCTTTGGCTCAGGTCACGATCTCAGGGTCCTGGGATAGAGCCCCACATTGGGCTCTCTGCTCAGCAGGGAGGCTGCTTTCTCCTCCTTCTCTGCCTACTTGTGATCTCTCTCTCTGTCAAATAAATAAATAAACCTTTAAAAAACTAAAATAAAATATTTAAAAAAAGATGTTGGGTTCATTGATAATTTATAATGGAACAGAAGACTTTAACACTTGCTGAATTAAAAATTAAAAATATATATATTTAGTAAATATTCTCCAAAAAGCAAATGACCAATGCCAAATAATTTTTATTTTACTTTACTATAGAGAACTAATCATGGTCAATGTCTTGCTAATAGGCACAGCATAATTCAGAGTCCTCAACACCAGGTGTTCTATTGGAAACCATACAGGCTGCCCTCACCTATTCTCCACCTGGCCTTTGACCACCAGTAAACTCTTATAGGTCCCTTTGACTTAAGTCTAGAGTCAGTTGTCCATTGAACCCCAACATAGCCACTAGCGTCTCTTGAAACCACCATCTTCACATACATGACATGTTCTATTATAATAGAGCACCCTATGTAATATAATGTATACTATAGCCTCTGTATAATATACACCCTATATAATATGTATGCATATTTCTCTATCATGTATAATATAGCAACTTATAGCATATTTTCAGGTCTTTGATGACAGTTACTATATATTATCACCTGCCTCAACCATCCTGACCAGAGGTAGACAACTCACAGACTATCAGTAAATTTTTTCAATGATTATAGAAGCATCCCACAAATACATTCATACAGTGGAGGCATCTAGTTTGAAACACATACTATTGACATTGTCATGTATAAACTATCTTTCCTAAATCAAATACCACAAAACTCTGGGAGTCTCAACTAAATATTTATCCAGGAAAATTTAAATGTATTCTTTTGATTCTCCCATTTCTTTATTTAGGCAATTAAGAACATAAATTTAATACATATATAGAATATAAACTTATTCTATCTAAACATGTGATATTCTAAAGTATGTGGATTTCTCTTTAATCAAAATTGAAGAATATAGAGCACTTAACATATTCATCAGATATGTATATCACAAATTCACTGTGATCCTTTCTTTGCAACATTTAATTCATAGTCTAGGGAATTACTATCCAATTTTTAGGTCTTCTATTTCCCACTAAATCATGATCTAATGCTTTAAGATAATTACTATATTATTTAAAAACTATTCTTTGATCTTTGGAAAGCTCCAGGCAAAAAAGATTGTTACCTATTGAATTTTGTATGGGAATTAATACAATAGTATATCCAAGGATAAAAAGTCATTATTAATTTGAAATACCACTAATTCAGGATTTGACATAGCCATGACTAGAAATTGATTTGTTGGTTATCCTTACAAACTTTATGTAATAACACACATAGACATATATACATACTCACATATATACATTCAACAGGATAAGTGATATTGACAAAATTATAAAATTAGAGTAAATATGAGTAACACAAAACCAAATTACCCATTTGGATTTTTCTAAAACCTGCTTTCTTTCTAACTACACAAGAAAACATATCTGTGCTCGAAAACTAGGAAATGAAGAAATGTCACCCCTATTCACCTTCAAATAGATTTGACTATTGGTATTTTAGTTGATATCACTAACATATATTTAGCTGAGTTCTTTTCAATCATCTCTAACTTCATGATATGTTTTTCCCTTTGATTTCTTGTTTCACACTTTTCCATATGCCATATATTAACCAAGCATTCAAATAATTGCTCTTAAGAACTGCAGAGGAATAGGAGGTAAGTTGTGGGATTTTAATATAGTTGACTAGATAGGATATAAAAACACATAAAGTGGTGTTAAAATAGCAAAAAAGGATGTTATTAACACATTTAATAAACAGGCAATGATGTATAAAGACCAGGGTGCCTACGAAAGACTTCACGGAGGAGAGGACATGAGGTTTCCCTTATTGATTTAACAAATCAATAAAATTTCAGAAAATAAGCAGTAAAAGTAAAAACCATTCATACAATCTCCTCAGAGAAGGAAAAACCAGGACTCAGTGTAGGGGGCGGGGGGAAGGCAAGTAAGTCCAATAGTCTGAATAGATCAGAACCAACTGTGAAATCATTTGCATTGCATTTATTGAGACACTACTATGGAGGCAGTGTTGGAAGTTACGCAACACAAGAAAGAAGTACTTTGTCTTTGCCTTCGTGAATCTAACATTTCTATGGAAGAGAAAGCTGTCTAAGGAAGTAGTAATGTCCACGATAATTATGTGGCAATATAATAAAGGCTATGGTCAAAACACATTTGAGTGCTATAAAAATGCCAGTTGTGAGAGAGACACTCTGTCCAAGGACTGATAGAAAAGCCACTGGTTAAAGCATTTTAGAGGCTGGTAGATTTTTGCCCTTGTTTGTGTGTGCCTAGCATTCATTTATCCATATATAATTGAAATAAGTATGTTTTTTTTCCAATCAGAAGTCATCCTTCTTCTACCTCTATCCCAACTTTTGACAGATGACCCATGCCTTATCAGTTAGATGCACTCTAGGACATGTAGCTGGAGTAATTGATCCAGAGATGGTCTTGTGACCCAAGCCAATGAAAGGCAGGTGAATTGCTGATTATGCTTAGCTGATGAGACAGAAGCCTGGAGCTGCACACATCATCACAAAGTGGGAACCTGCCTACCAATATAGCCCAAGAGAATGACAAATGGATATACGGAGACAAAAAGACTAAGTTCTAATAACATTGCTTAAGATTCTGAATATAGTTGTGAAGACAGCAAACTCCAAACTGGGCTTCTCAGTGACATGATTTTTGAGAAGAGAGGGTGTGCAAGATATTCCCTTTTGTTTAACCCCCTTTTGAGTTGGGTTGCATTCAGTAAAGAGTAGAAAATGTTGAGTGTTATACGGAATTAATCACGAGCAGGTTCTTCTCAATGAAGAGTCAAATTTAAAAAAACAAACAACAACAACAACAACGTTAGCCCGTGTGAACAAAGGAAGAAATTTTCTCAGTGAACCTGTAGTTTTAAGGTACTTTCACCAATAACAAACATCAGGCATCTGGTAGTGTATTCTGCTTTAAGACACACCTCCCAAGCACAAGAAGTTCTCTATTCCTAATTCTGTGAATCATCATCACTAAACCGATACTGTTGTGCTGATAAAAATCCTCTTAGAGACTTTCTTTTGTTTGTTTTGTTTCAGACACAGGATGTTTTTTCTCCGTGCAATTTCTCTTATTTTCATTGATGCACCAGTGGTGGAGAGACAGATTGGTGTGATTCCACTCATTGGCACCTCCTGAAATGAAAGCTGCCGCATAGTAATTACTGGTGAGAAGGTGCCTGGTTGTGGAGTTGCCAGTTCCAACAAAATAGAAATGAGTTGTACTTAATCTCCCTCTTCAGGAGGCTATTTGTCTCATCATAGAATCTGGAAGCTACTCTTTTTGTAAGGGAACAGGATGAAGACACAGTAAGGATTTGCATGTTTTCACTATGTACAACCAGAAATTGTTCCTGAACTGGAAAACTACTCAGCGCTAATAATGGCAGGAAAAAAATGAGTGAAGATAATAAAAGATATTTGTCACTATCAAATGCAGTGCTTTTCTTCAACCAGATTGTAAATCCCCATTGGGAAGTCTAAAAGGGCTTTTAGCCACCGATACAATCTGGTTAGTTCAATGAGACAACTGGTTATTTTAAAATAACTAGATCAATGGCCACTATGGACGGGACACTAAAGCAAGCCATGGCTATGGTAGATTATGGGGACAATTATGAGGACATTATTCACTGATGATTTTTCAAAGAGGCTAGAGAATGAAACCAAATTGAGTAGAACTGCAGAAAAGATGATTATACCAGCATCAGCTTCATGAACACAATTCAGCAATGTCCTCATTGTGGATAAGAGCTACCAAGTAACAACAACTTCTGAGAATTTATTCCAACAACTTTTCACTAACAAGTTGTGTAGAAGTGGGTGTAGAGGAATTCATGGGTTCAACTGCTCATTTGTATGTTTTGCTTTTGTCTTTTTTGTTTCTGTTGTTGTTGTTTTGGTTTTTTGGGGTATTTTGGAGGGGGGCTGTTGTGCAGTTGTGGCCACAGATAATTTTATCACAATCTATTGTCAACATCCATCACCTCTTCTAGGCTACTCGTCAGTATAGGACACAGCTTAGCAAAATAAATAAACAAACAAACAAACAAACAAATAAATAAATAAAAATGCAGCTTTCCCCAAACAAAAGAATATATTTTTCAATGAAACAAAAAGGTAAAATGCAAAGGATTGGCCTTGTAGATATTTTGAGAGGGAAGTAAAGCCTACACATTTCTTGAACTACTACAATAATATCAGCAGATATTTGTTTGGAAAAAGTTGACAAGCATGTGTTAGTGTGTCTTGAATTGTCTAAGAAGGAAAATCAAAACAAAACAAAATTAGAAAAACAACAACAAAAAAAAACAGAGGGAGCCCTACAACATTAGGCAATGGTATATGCATTGAACAAAGAGCCCACAGTTTTCTAGGAGCTTCCATTCCTGGCATGTATACACTCTCCTTCCTGGCCCTCAGTGACATTGAGGCAGTGACCCACCAGGTATGGATATGGTATTCCCTCTGGGACAAAGTTTCATCACAGATGCTCAGTCTCTTGTCATCACACTTCCTAGAAACTGGACTCAGAAAATGAACTTAGAGTCCACTGGTGATCACTGAGTATGTTGGCAAAACAAAAACCTCCCCTTCTTTTGTTTAATTTCAACCCAAAGAGCAACCTATGCTCTCCTGCTTTCTCTAATCTTCATCTCACATGCATCCCCCCCCTTCTCTAAATGTCCTTAATAGAGAATCTAATGTTCATGTTCAAAGACTCCCTCCCCTAGAGCCAGGAGCAAAACTGTATCTTCTCCTGCCAGCTTTCCTGACCTGTTTAACTGGACCACCATTCTTCAGTGATTTGAGCTTAAAACATGTAGCAGCCTTTGATACATGCTTCTCACTGACCCTTCTTTTCATCTAATCATTTGCTAAACATCATCAATTCTACTTCTTTAGTGTCTTTCATATATTTGACACTATTCACAGTCTCACATCCCACTGCAAGAACTTCCTAACTCACCTGTCTTTCTCATCTCCACTACTACACTAGTATACATCACACACCTGAAGGAATCTGGTTGTGCAAATACTCATCTCAGAAACTTTTCCTGATTCCTAACTACCTTCAAATGTTACTCCCAGCTCTTTTACCTTCTCTCATCCACACGGTTTTGTACAAGACCTTCAGCTGACACTGTTCAACTACCACAAATTCCACAATACCCTAAGAAAAGGTGTGGAGAGCTGTGCAGGCTTTTTGCACATTTTCCCATTTTAATATTTAATATTTGACTTTTTCAGGGCTGCCTCGGTGGCACAGTCAGTTAAGCATCTGACTCTTGGTTTCAGCTCAGGTTAGGATCAGAGGGTCCTGGGATAGCCCCACATCTGGCTCAACACCCAGTGAGAGGCTGCCTGAAGATTCTCTGTCCCTCTCCCCGACTCACACTCTCTCTCTCTGTCTTTCTAAAATAAATAAAAGAAACTTTTAAAAAAATATTTGATTTCTTTAAATTTTTGGCGTCAATGCACCTCGAGTAAATGTGTATCAAATTTATCAACTATGAAATGAGAAAACAAAATTAACTAGCTTACTATGACACACAGATCTGCTCTAAGTATTAAGTAAAACTCTCCTCTTAATGGAGACAGGTTGGGAAGAACACCTTACCCTGGGCATACAGTTAGACTACATTAGTGATTTGCAGGAATGAATTAGATTTCTTGCACAATCAAGTGCATCCTTTATCATTTCCATGCCCTGACCATATCTTGAGCCAATAGGAAAGGAAGAGGTAGTAGGATATCTCTGCAGGGAAACTTACTCATGAAATTCCAATTTATGGAATTACAGGGTTCCCGTTCAGTTTTGATTAATTTTCACATTTCCATCTGCCCACAGGACAGCTCTGCTCTGAATACCTCCAACAGAACATGGTCAAATTAAATTGACCACAAATTGACTACAACTTCATCAAGAATCACCTCCTCCTTGAGACTTCCCTAGTTTTGTTAATGACTCCACTATTTAGAAAACATTGATTTACACTTTTTGTTTCTTGCCATTCAATCATCTTCTCCTTCCTAATGATGTGGAACTTATCAAGACTCTTAAATCTATGTTCCCCTTTCTACTTCTGATAACATCACAGTAGTTAAGATTCTCACAGCTTCTTAGCTGCAAAGCTTAAATGAGCTCTGTTTTCCTCTTTCCTATTTCAATCTACCCAATATTCCACTGTTGCATTTCCAGGTACATGGGTCCTGCCTTCACTCAAAACTTTCCGTGGGTCCATTTGCAAAGGCATTAGGCCTAAATTGAATAATCTATGGACAGGCTTCTTAATACACTGCTATGACACTGACAGGGTTGCCACCACCTTCAATGCCTTAATTCCCTTAAAATCCGTAAAGAATGTGTGATCCATATGCATCTATTATATCTATCCATATGCATCTTCTAGAGCTATGCTGCACTAGACAAATCAAAAAGCAAAAAGAATTTTTTAAGGCTAAATTATAGTTTCATATTATTTATAGAACAATAATAATTCCTACATAATCCTTACCCTTTGCCAGGCAATGCTCTAAGAGCTTTACTATATTAACTCATTGAATCATTACAACTCTATGAAATGAGTAGAATTAAGGAACAACACCATAGTTCCCTCCATCCACTGTCAGATTAATCTTTCTAAATCATAGCTCAAAACATAGCATCTCCTCTAAAAACTTTTCCCTGTCTATTTATAGTTAAGTTCAACTATCTAACATGGAAATCTGGGCCCTGGACATTCTGACTCTAAGCTATCACTTCTACTCCCCTAGCCCAGTGTCACCCTAAGGCCTCCTTCCATAAACACATCTCTTGCCTCCCACCTTCCACATCTTTTTCCAACCTCCTTCCACTTCTCCCTGATCTGCAAATGGAAATGCAGTCGGCCTTCAGCCATCAATTTTTGGCACCCGTTGTTTTCCTGAAGATCTTAATTAACCCACTCATATGTGATTCTCCTTCCTCAAAACCTAATACAGCGTTGCATATCTTTTAGCATTGACCACTTTATCAAGTTCTCTCCTGAAATGTAGCAATTAATGAATATGGATTTTTTTTTCTATTGTGGTAGAAATTCATTGAAGACAAGTTTGTGCCATTTCTTATCTCCCCACCCCTCCCAGAGAAGAATGAAATAAGTTGATGAAAATAAGTGATTAGAACAACATCTACTACATGGTAAATGTACAAAGGGTGAAGTATTATTAGCTAGAGAAACTACTGAATTTTCATGAGAAATTCACCAGTACCGTGGTCCCTTTGTCACCAGCTAGAACCCAAGGCCTGACCTTTTTTGCCCACCTGCTTGTACTCACCAACCTTTGTCCCACATTTTTCTGTAAGATTTTCTTTCCAGCTTATCTCTTAACTCCAGCAAATGGAAAGCCAAAACTGCCCCTCCAGAAGTCGCAGTGCTCTGACAAGACTCCAGGTGGGCCACCTACACCAGTTTGAGTTATTCCCTGACTCACACCTGTGCAGATGGACCATGGAGGGACCTAGAATGAAGGTCACTGAACCCCCATTCACCCTCTCTTGGGGAGTCACAGCTTTAGAAGCCAGTCCCTGTGATCTCCTTATTTGCTGCAAATCAAGTTTTCTCTGTGCAACAACTCCACCTGGTACAGTCTCAGACTCACCAAGGAGGGAACTCACGTTACTTCAGTTACACCTTGACTTTCGTATGGCTATTCCCATTTCCAAAGTGAAGAAGCTGTATCTCATACAGGCCAAATGGCATTCTCACATTTTATACAGCCCCTAGTGGCAGTGCAAGCAAGGTTTTGAACCAAGATATTTTTTACTGTCACCAATGAGACCTCAATGTGGTGCTTAAATGGGACGTCTCTCCATCAGATGGGGGGGTACCCAAATGTGGGGATCTGGTGGAAGCTGGTGGTGGGGAGTTGAAAAAATTCACCTGGGGCAAAACAAAGGTAGAAGTTTACTGAAGACACTACAAGGGAGCCTCAGGCAGGACAGCAGGAGAGGCTGTCAGTAATGAGGTAGTGAACTGAGATCAAGAATCAGAGGCTTAACCAACTAAGCCATCCAGGTGCCCTTTGGAGGCTGTTTTTAAAGGGGGAAGATGAGGAAGTTTGGTGACCTATGAAATTCTCCCTTTTTTGGTAGCTGTGCCTCGTTGTAAGTAGCCCATTAGTCCATGAATGTTTTGAGGTGGGTCACCTGATGGAACTTTTCTGCATTCTATTGCTCAAGCCTGTTTGCCTAAAAGGGGGCTCCACATCCAAGACCTGACCTTTACTGCTCACCTGCTTATACTCATGGACACTTTTCCCACATTTTTCCTTAAGCTCTTCTTTCCAGCTTGTCTCTTAACTTGGGCAAAGAACCCTATGGGCATAACACCCCATAATGGAAACCGAAAACTATCCCTTAAGCAATGAGGACTCAAGTTGGCAGGAAGAGCTCTGGTGGCTCAGCCCACTGAGACTAGTTCAGATGTAACCCCAGACTCACACCTGCACAAGATGGTCCATGGAGGGACCTCAAGAATGACTAACAGCTACCTTTACTTCATTATAATTCTAAAATCTGCCCAAGGAGAAGCACAAACCTCATTCACATGACATAACAATGACAGTGTAGGCCTGTTTTCTTGAGGTACATATGCTTGTGCATGTGATGAAAGGTTCCCCTTTCTAAAGATTCCTCCTAACCCTAATTAAAAGGAACTTACTCACCCTTGCTCTGGGAGTTCCAGCTTTAGAAGTCATTACCTGTGTTTCCCTTATTTTAAGCTGCAAATAAATTTCCTTTGGGTGACAACTCCACCTGGTGTATCTGAGACTCACCAACGAGCCGGTACAGGTCGGTTTGGTTACAAAGCTAATACTCTCTTTTCTATATCTTGCTGTCAGTCAATACATCTTGGTGAGTGCTCATTCGTCACGTTAATTATGGATTCTGAGTTGAGGGTTGCTAATCCAAATCCTTTATATCAGACCAAATACAGCTTGTTAATGTTAAAAAAAGACACGCCCCAAATGAGGCATTTAAGCCTAGTCACCAAACTGGGGTTTAATACCTAGCCTAATCAAAATTTCAGCCTCCCCAAGGAGGGCAGTCTTACCTGGTCAGGAATTTCCTGTTCCACACCAGTGATGTAATCTGCCTATTAGGACCCCCTGCTCTTTTCCCCTAAGGGAAGTGACCTTGTCTCAAACAATCCTTCCTTTTCTTTTGTTAATTAGTTCCTTGCTCCACCTTCTTTCCTATAAAAACCTCCCATTTGGTACAACTCTTCGGAGTTCCCCTCCACCCCATAGATGGGATGCTGCCTGATTCTTGAATCAATAAAGCCAATCAGATTTTTAAAATTCAGTCAGTTGAGTTTTAACACTGCCTTTGGCAGGAGTCCCCACACCCACAATTTTCTGACATCAGCTGGAAGTCTTCCAAGTCAACTCCTTTCTGACGCTATTTACCCAGAGACAGCATCAGATTCTAAGGGTTTGGGGCTGCAGTCCCGCATCGCACTTTAGATGACAGTCACAATATCAGGTTCTTACCTGTGCTTCTAACAGACCAGCTATTGAGAAAGTTTGCGACGACTCCCACCTTGGGTTTGATTAATTTGCTAGAGGGGCTCAGGACTCAGAGATCTAACGTGTTATTTACTGGATAATGGTTTCTTATAAAAGGAAGTAATTCTGAAGCAGCCAGATAGGAGAGAAGCCCAGGGCGAGATGTAGGGGAAGGCCAGAGTTTGCGCGCCTCTTCTGAGCAAGGCACTCCCCAGGTCTCATTTTCATTAACCCAGAAGCTCTCCCAACCCTGTGCTTTTGAGATTTTTATGGAGGCTTCATCACAGAGGGACAATTGATTAAATCATAGGCCATTGGTGATAGATTCAATTTCCTCCCCTTCTCCCCTCCCCAGAGGTCTGGCACCTTTCGGTGCAGTCCAAAGTCACCTCATTTGCATAACAAAAGATACCCATACACTCTCATCATTTAGAAAATGCCACAAGTTTCAGCCCTGTGCCAGAAATGAGGACAAAGACCTCATTTGTTTTATTATTTTTATTTTATTTTATTTTTTAAATTTATTTTTATTTTTATTATTATATATTATATTATATATATTATAAAATTATAATATTATTATATTATATTATTTTTTATTTATTATAAGTCACCATTTCACGGCTGTATGTAAAGTTTTGCAGGGATGCAGCCATACCCCTTCGTTTACATATGGTTTATGGCTGCTTTCATGGCAGTTGCTCAGTTATTACAGAGTCGTATAGTTGTGACAGGCCTAAAATATTTCCCATCTGGGCCTTTACAGAAAAAAAAAAAATGCTGACCTTTGGTCTCTGCCAGTGATTCTCAACTTGGGTGCCTATTAGAATCACCTACCATCGGGTTCTGCTACTTGTAGAGACTCATTATATGAGTCTGGAATGGGAATGTGGGCATTTATGGTTTTTAAAAACCTCTCAGGTGATTCTAATGTGCAGTCAGGCTTAAGAATCACTGGCTGGGATATGCTTTTACAAGCTGATTGTGATAACAATCAAAACCACTGGAGACAGAATTAGAAAATATAACCAAGTCACAATTCAGAATTTTGTAATACGCCTGGTTGCTAAAGATACTGGTATGATTTACTCAGTGATTGCATGAAGCTCACAATGTATAAGCATAATTTTCTGGCTCTGATGATAAAGCCACTGGAAAGCAGAGAGAGGAGCCCCATAATAAAGTCTAGGATGAGTCTAACACCTACTTGATTTCCCTAAACAAAATTCCATTTTATTCCAGAGGATCAGACAAAGGCAGTTAATTAGAAGATCATTTGTGCCTTGATTAGAAGCCTCACTCCGTAAGCAGTACAGAATGCCACTTACCTTAAATACAATTGAAACAAGAGGAATTCTACTTTAATGCACTTGTGTTGTCCATCATCTACCTAATCAGCTGTTAATTGTAGCTAGTTGTCATATATATCTATATAAATAATGATTCTTATAAAGAATAGCCCCCCTACACACACACTCACAAACACACACAACCTCCAGTCCACGCTTATGCAAAAAAGTTTATAAATCATGCAATCGCAATTTTTTCCTGCAATTATGTGGTGTGTGTGGGTATATGGGAGAGAGAGAAAGAGAGAACCACCTAAACATGACTAAGATTACATTCGCTAGCTTGTGTCCTTCTAATTTAATAGAAATGTGGTCATCTTTGGAAGTTACAGAAAGAGATCCAAAGGAGAACCCATCTGTGAAGAGGATTTCTCTAGAGTGGTCATACTCACCCATCTCATAAAAGATACTTTCACATGATACCTCTCACAGAGTTTGGGAAGTTCCTAAAGATGTAAACTACTAGGCAGGATATTCAGGGTTCGAAACAACCAGGGTCTAGAATTTACCATCCAGTGTCATCAGAATGAGTTACGGTAGCCACCGAAGCCCCTCTACTCACTGTGAGTTATTTGCGGTTCTGCACATCACTAAGCCTATGCCCATCAGATCCTCACGGAGTTGAACCCTGTGTTGCTGAAAGAGAAGGGAGGCCACAATGATAATGGAGATGATCATATTAATAGAAATCATTTCCTTCCCCTTAACTCCTGCCAACCTGCGTGCAAGGAACTTCCATTGCTCAGAGGTAATGGGGAGAAAGAATCTACCCTTCTTCCCTCTCTCTCTGTTGGAAGGCGGATCATTTTATTTGATTGTTGGGACAGCTAAAGTACAGTAGCCATTGATCCTTGCTTCTCTCTCAGGCAGGACCAGTATGGTAAAGGCTGACTGTACCACCTGAATCTCAGAGTCTTGCCCTGTTGTGCTTGCTAAGGTATGGGGCCGACCACCACCCTCCCCTTATCCAGCTGGGTGAATGTGTGCTCTGCGGATGCAGCCCCTCACCCCACCTGAATTTTAGGTTTGGAGAAGAAAGAGGATCTGTTAGGAAACCTAAATTCATGTTCCTGCTATGTTTTTCAACCAAAATAAGCAGAAATAAAGCTGATTCGGAATTTGGAGGGGAAATACATGTGATTAACTAGCAGCTTCAAACCTGCAACAATACCATTTGAGGTATTTACTAGTCTTCCTGTGATTCCGAGCACAAGTTTTTCATAATAACCCTGGAAAGTCACTGAAAGAGGTATGTGTTTCAAGTCACTTTTGAAAGTTTCTCACTGTCCCTTCTCAATGTGCTCATAGGTCTGCTGAAGAATCTACAGTAATTTATTTTTCCCTCTATCTATCCTCCACCACACCGCCAGCAAATGTGTTTCTTTGGACAACACACATTACCCTAAGCTTCGGTTTTCCTTCCCCAACAAGCTCCACCAAACAGATTGGTTATTATTCCTGAGAAGTTTCCTGTCCCTTAACTAAGCATAAGGAGTTACAAACTGCTTTTAAGAAAACACCTAAGTGTCAAGAGAGGAAGAGAGTGGGATTGCCAATTTGATTCTCTAAATAAAAATTATTGACTTCCTACCATGTACCAGGCAACAGAAGCAAAACACTTGCTGTGTCTACATTCAAAGACATCACAGTCTAATGGCCAAAGTTTAGTGGTACATTACCTTGACCAACCATTGGATCTTATCCAAGCCCCATCTTGGCCTTTTGTGTCCCCATTCTGTGCTACCCCATGATGGTACCTGTGGTCCCTGAAAAGAAGGCTATGCTGATAATAACATAGCTACAGAGAAGAAAGGCATGAGCAAAAGCCATTTGGGGACCCATCGACAGGAATTCTGTTTCTCGTTCCTCTTCTTCTTTGCTTTATTCTAGGTAACGATATAAAGGGGATTTTCTGAAGTCTGTTCCGCTTCTTCCCCAAGTCACAACGAGAAAACTACCTATCAGATCGAATAAAGCAGCTCCTTAATCCTCATGGCAACTCATGATAAAAACAGAAAGAAAAAAATATATAACTTAAAGCAGGGATAGAGTACTAGAATTTAACAAATTAAAAGCAAAAATTATTTATCTATTTGTCTTAGAGAAGAGTTATCTAAAAAATAGAAAGTAAATAGGGGCGCCTGGGTGGCTCAGTCGTTAAGCGTCTGCCTTCGGCCCAGGTCAGATCCCAGGGACCTGGGATCGAGCCCCTCATCGGGCTCTCTGCTCTGCAGGAAGCCTGCTTCTCCCGTGACCATTCCCTCTGCTTGTGTTCCCTCTCTCGCTGTGTTTCTCTCTGTCAAATAAATAAAATCTTAAAAAAAAAAAAAAAAATAGAAAGTAAATAAATAATGACTATGAACAAGACTGAATGTAGTAAATAGCCAGAACTGTTTCAAATTACTACTGAACATTTTTTTAGAGATGGCCCAGAAGCATCAAAGACTTAACGATGCAGCAATCAAATAAACACAACTTGCACAACTCTCTGCATTATTATTATTTCAGTAATAAGGAACACTTTTCAGAGATTGGTTCTACATTAACATACTGGAAGGCAGATGGTCATCATAATTTTAAGAACATCAGGAGTTAATCTTGGCCTTGGCTTCCTTCAAACATTACAAATCACACAACTTTAAAGTCTGCCAGTTTGAGTGCAAATTGTATCTTTTATGTTCTCTCTTTTTTTAAAATAAGCTCTAAAATTTTCTTCTTGAAAGAATTCATCAATCTCTCGTGGATTGTGGAGAGAGCAGGGAATCTGGAAGAGGTTTTTCAGTTTGGATAATTGCAATGAACACTGTAATCTTTACTAACTTAGTCATAAACATTGATCTGATTTTTGAAATGAACTAGAAGACAACCATCAAATTATACAGGCCCACAGTACTTTCGCATGTTAACAATATATTAGTGCAATTTTGTTCTTGGTGGTTGTTTCCTTTACATATGTTTCCTTTTATGACTTCTATCATGACATTCTACTTACAGTTCTTAAAAATCAAGTCTGACATCATCGATGTTCCCTCTCTAAGAACACACAAAAATGTAGAAGGATGCTTTTTGAAATCCTAACGCTGCTATTTCTCAGCTGAATGTCTTTGGAAAAGTGACTTAACTTCTCTGAAGACTTCTCACCTATAAAATAAGAAGGATAGTACCTACCTTAAAGGTTAGCATAAGGAATAAAGAAATTTTACAATATTCTCACTTCTCCAAACAACCTACATAAAACCAATCTTTGCAATAATTCATATATTCAGCATTCTCCCAATTATTCTTCTCTGATACGCGCATTAGTTCTCACTTAAAAAAAAAGATAATTTCACTGCAAGGTATGTTCATTGCTGAAAAATTCTAGAAACCAAATTATTCATGGTTCTCCCACTGAATTTAGGTTTTAGGCTTGAGATGTGCGTTTTGGCACCAGAGTGGTAATGGTTAATGGCTGCCAAGAAAAGCTGCTGGCCTCTAAATATATTATCCTTTGCTCATGTGAATTATCTCCTCATGTTTGCTAAGAGAACAGTGCTTACCTGAAATGCTGCAGTATCATAAAATCATTCTTCAATAATACATTCTGGGTGAAGGGGGGATATATCAGTTAGACAAGATTCTTGGGCCATAAGATTTAAGTAATCAAGTCAAGTAATCAATGGATTTTATAGCTCATAATGGATAAATTCATCTTTCACTTAAATAACCTGAGTGGCTAAAAGCTTTTGGTAATTTTCTCATTATAAAATTCAGTTGTTTAAAGACAAACTGTTTTTCTAAAATCGACCAAGCATAATCTGTAAATCACAGTTCTGACAACTTGCTCTTACAAGCCCATATAAATACCTTCCTTTCTGAAGTAGACGGTGGGTTCATAGAATATTCATTTGTGTGCCTGGACACTCCATCAAACAAAAAAAATTCTGCATGATTAAACAGAATACATTATTCTGCCTCTGTATTTGCATAATAAATCAGACCTACACTGTGGGTCACTGAGCGCTAGTTATAGCATCTAACAAGTTGTACCTTCAACCGAGCTCTCAATTTTCAAATTAAAATAATTTTAAAGGGATACAAAGTTTCCACAATTATTGAATTGCAAATGGGTATTCAAGAACATTTGAACTATTTTAATATGTACATTGCAGCTATGTGATGCCAAAGCAAATAATTCTATCCATTATACAGTTCAGGGTTTGACCTACTATACAATGGCTCATACACCTACTTTTGAGATTGAATACTGTATTAGGGTATCATAGATATAAAACTGTGTCACAGTCTGGACTCAAGTATCAACAACAGGATGTTTCTTCTTATATAACTCTGTGTTCTTCGTATTGCCTATTTAGGTAAAAAGGTATTAACTATACTATCTTCAATGGATGTATATACAAAGAAAACTGGATTCAAGTCATATGACATTCAACCATCAAATGTTTAAATTCTTAAGACACTAAAATTGAAAGTAACAATGATCCAAAACTGATCTTCATTCTGTTCACAATTAACTATTAAATGCATAATATATGAGAAAATACTATTCGGGGCCTCTGTGGTAATACGGTGATTGAAATCTATTTTACACGTAGATACTTGTAAACAATGAAAACTATATTGAGTGAAAAACACAAGAACTAATTAGAGGGCACCTCTGTATTAAAGTGGGGGCTTCCAAGTTGGAAGCTAAATTATACTCTTTCTGGGTTTCAGATGTATCTGATCATGTCTGAAGATGGGGAGACAGGTCTTTCAGAAGCCTATTTATATAATAATTCCAGTAGCCTCCTGAGAAATATCTTATATCAAGAGAAAAGAGAGTTGAGCAGAACTAAGTTGGTCCAGGAACAATGAAATAATGCCAAAGAGGAAGAGTGGTCTTGAGTAGAGAAGAATATTGATCATGTACAGCTTTATAATCCAATCTTCATGAATTTATGTCTGTCAGTTGAGTAGACGGGTTAGAATTTTTTTTAATCACTAAAAATAAAAGAACCTTTTACTGAACTCTTGACAACATTGAGGAAATGAAGTAGTTCTACTTTGTACCTGGGAAACAGAATAAATCAAAAGTAGGGGAATGAACTATCATCTTTCTTGGTCTTATGTATGTGAATATGAAATATGGACATTCATATGAGCAAAGATATAGACCAGAGAAAGAAGGAAATAACATAGAATATCAAGTTTTTAATGGCCTTAACAGAAGACAATGGATCAGAGCAGAAACAAATGAACAAACAAATGAAATAAGAGGTATATAGGGTGTCCCCTGGAGACTTTGATGACTACATGCTTATAACCTTTCTACCTTTGATTTTATAATATATAAAAAGTGTAGGAAAATGAATCAAGAAAAGACACATATTAGAGCAAATATAATCCACTTGTGACCTTACCAAAATCAGGAATAATTAGAGGAAAATGGGGTTCTTGTAGGTGAACACAACAAAAAATAACCACAACAAAATTCCATTACTGATGTGATCTCATGTTTACTCTTAACTGGGATAATCTCATTAATTTCATATGCTCAGAGTAGCATACTGTGGTTACCCTAAAAACAATACTCATTGTACTCATTGACTCATTCCTTGAATAAACCATTTTCCCTAATTACTGAAAAGTCAGCTATTCCTAGTATGTCTGTATCTGCAAATATAGGCAACAGCATCCCTAGAAACCTGAGTCATGAAGGCAACACAGTATCTAGACAGCTGCAGATGTATTTGTTCTTACCTTAGTTGAGTGCTGATGACTCTTGACTTACCTTTTTTTTGTCCTTGAATTTCTTTAATACATACTACAGCAGTCTACATCTTCCAGAAAAAGTCAACACAGTGATTAATACTGACTCTTGGGGTATAATCTCATGTCATTAGCAGAGTGAAATCAACAGCAATAGTAAAATGATGCATTTTTTAAGCTTCTCTGCTCAGCCCCATTTCTGTGATTTTTAATACACTATTACAAGTCAAGCTTTGTGATTTTCTCAGAAAACTGAACACCTAGGATGATATTGCCTTCCTTTATTGTTGCTAAAACATACGTTCACGTCTGCAGTGCCATCAGACAGGACCCTAAAAATTGCATCACGACAGCATAACACAGCTGAGTTTGGAGTTGTGTTACAAAAGACATCAACGTAAAAGGAAGAGTCCTTTGTTTGAAAATCATATAGAATTATATAAAATTAGTTAGGGATTTGAACTGAATATTTTGAGGCAGGGTATTTCAGCTCCATATCTATAATCAGTTTCTGAACATTTGAATCCCCACAAATTGCATATTCCCTGACACAACAGATTTTCAAGAAATGTGTATTGAATAAACAAACGAATAAATCCTTAGATTTTGGGAGTGCAGTAGAGTTGCAAATATCAGCTTTCATTAGACTAAATAGCCTCTGTACGATGGACCATAGATGGTGGAGTCAGATGACTGGTAGTCATTATGTCACTGCTTGATTGCTGGCATCAGTCACATGAGATCTCTCTGGTTGGTTTCCGTGTTCATTCTACACCTACATGTCTACTCAACTCCCATGCTTGGTCATTGTCTCCACTATCTTGCTCCTCTGACCAAAGCTCTTTATTCTCTTGGTCATTGTCTCCACTATCTTGCTCCTCTGACCAAAGCTCTTTATTCTCTATTGCAATATACCTGTGAATTTCAATTTCTTATCCTGACTTTTAAGGATTTCCATGATTTGTGGCCTATTGAACTCTCTTTCCCATTCCTCTCTTTCTTATGACTTTATCCTTTCCTTTTCTTAGTGTTCATGCCTTACTGATCCATGGCCATGAAACAATCACTCTTTTTTTTTTTAAAGATTTTTATTTATTTATTTGACAGAGAGAGAGATCACAAGTAGGCAGACAGGCAGGTAGAGAGAGAGATAGAGAGGGAAGCAGGCTCCCTGCTGAGCAGAGAGCCTGATGTGGGGCTTGATCCCAGGACCCCGAGATCATGACCTGAGCCAAAGGCAGAGGCTTAACCCACTGAGCCACCTAGGTGTCCAATCTTTTAGTTGTTCATTGCTCATTTACTATGAGCTGAAATACAAAGTTACCAGCTGCCAGGGTTGTAAATACTAGTATAATCCAGGTCCAAGTTTTTAAATTCTTATATTCTAGTGGGAAAGATGAACATGTAAATAAATAATTACATGTAGAGAGATAAGCATAAATCTGAATGCATACAGATGGCCATAGGAGCACATTTATAATCTGTAGATATCTTTCACATATTTGAGAACACATTGTATATTTATTGCCTTGTTGTCATTTGATGTTGTATATGCATTCAATTTGGTTTTCGAGACAAGCTGCTTGAGGACGAAAACAACGTCGGATTGCATTATGTTTGTGCTTAGCATAGGGATTCTTACTAGTTGATTTTTCCTTTTTTCCTATGGTTGCCTAGATTTATAGCAATAAATTAATAAATGAAAACAATTATTTTTTGACATCATTCTTCAGTATGTTCTCTTTTAAAAATCCTTCGATTTATGCAAAGGGAGTAAGTAGATATTCATAAAAGGAGAATAAAAGTAGAAACTACAAGTACAGAAAGATACTCATAAATTATTAAAGTTTTTAAAATAGATCAATGGGAGGGGTGGCTCAGTCAGTTAAGCATCTGCCTTCAGCTCAGGTCACGATCCCAGGGTCCTGAGATTGAGTCCTATATCAGGCTCCCTGCTCAGTAGGAAGCCTACTTCTCCCTCTCCCTCTGCCTGCTGCTCCCCCTGCTGTGTGCTCTCTCACTCTCTCTCTGTCAAATAAAGAAATAAAATCTTTTTAGAAAAAGATAAATCAGTGGGATAGCATTTGATACAAACTTTTAAAGCTTTAGAATATTTTGGGTTATATATTATATAAATTATACTATATCTGTTGGTAAATAACAGAACACTTGTGTAAAAACCATTTCAATACAGAAAGTTTATAAGAAATCTAGAGGCGTGTATAGCATCTCAACAAGGTTTCAAAGAGTCATTCATTCATTTATCCCACGAGGGATTCAGCAGTGATCATAGTAATTGTTATTTTCTTGAACTTTTATTCTAGCTATATTTGGGTTTGGAAGTAAGAGACAGGTGGAAATAGGTAGATAGATAGGCAGGTAGATAGATGATGGATGAATAGATGGATGGACAGATAGAAGAGAGATGATAAGACATAAATAGATGTAGATAGATGTGTGTGTGTTTAAATATACACATAGACATAAGCACACACATACTATGTTAGAGAGGTAGTGATAACAATTAAGAACAACAAAGCAAGGTAAGATAGATAGTTTGGTGTTTCTAACTTTCTACTCTTTCATATTAGTTCGGAATATCTCCATTTATGTTCACAGGATGCCTAGAGCAGTATCATTTGCTCATATGACAGCCTTTACCAGACGAGTTGTAAGAATAAATGAGGAAAATCTTCTTTTCCTGAAGTTTTCTGTTTTCATGGGATGTAAAATATTTCCCAGAATTCACTCAGCCCACATCCCCCTATCTCTGGTCAGGCAGCAATAAGTCACATGTCCTCCCCTCCCCCAGTGACTGAGAATGGTGGAATCACCATGACTGACCTAAAAATGATTCACCCTCTGGAGTCACACGAGAAGTTCACCTTCCCCCAAGCACCTTACCCAGTTGGATTCAGGAACCAAATCAGTCTTTTGTTATCAGGGAAAGGAGGAGGAAGATGGTTTTAGAGGAAGTCAACCAACGTTGTCAGTCACAAGGTTAACTTAGAATGTGAAACTGGCTGCCCAGAGTCACATGGCTATTAATTTGGAGAGCTCTGGCCCTCAGGTCTCTGGGCTTTTTCACTACTGAGCAGTCTGTAATTCCCCGCTGTTTTGTTGTAGACCCTATGAGCACACTGCTAGCTCAGTCACAGAGTAAACGTGTGCCAAGGGGACGGGTGACTGAATAGAATATACTAAATAGAAACAGTATCATGTTTCTCCAGAATGTGTTTGGTTTTGTTTTTGTTTTTTTTTAAAGATTTTATTTATTTGACAGAGAGAAACACAGCGAGAGAGGGAACACAAACAGAGGGAAAGGTAGCGGGAGAAGCAGGCTTCCTGCCGAGCAGAGAGCCCGATGAGGGGCTCCATCCCAGAACCCTGGGATCATGACCTGGGCCGAAGGCAGACGCTTAACGATTGAGCCACCCAGGCGCCCCTGTGTTTGGGTTTTTTAAAACACATTCCCATTTTTCAACTCCCTTCCTAAAATGTGTACACAGAACTGAATACAGTGCTGAATTTCAGGGGTCTTTTTTATTATAAAGCAAAGGGTTAAACCTCACAATTTCAATGGCCTCTCAGCTTTATATCCCCTAAGTGAAGACGTATTCTTACTTACCCCAGTGAAAAAGTTCATATTCCTAATCCTCAGACTTCTAAGAACCTTAATATTTATTCAAAATGCATCATTTCAGGGCAGTCGTGGAGGGTGTGGGGGGAAATGAAACAAGATGGGATCGGAGGGAGACAAACCGTAAGAGACTCCTAAACTCATGAAACAAACTGAGGGTTGCTGGGGGGTAGGGGGGAGTAAGGATAGTGTGGCTGGGTTATGGACATTGGGGAGGGTATGTGCTATGGTAAGTGCTGTGAAATGTGTAAGCCTGATGATTCACAGACATGTACCCCTTGGGCAAAGAATACATTATATGTTAATAAAAAAAACACCCAAAAACCAAAATGCATCATTTCAGTTTCATTGTAAACAAATTATTAAATAACTTACTTTTTCAAAGGGATATAGCATTATAAGAGCTTGTACCCTGGAACAAGAACAAGTCCTGATGTGTAGAGAAAACACACATCTCCGCCATGGACATTTTTTCGGCTAATATTCCATACCGATTTCCCCTTGGCTTTGGGTTTGACTTTCTCCATGTGTAAGAGATTGTCTAGAAGACTAGATAGACCTTGGACTTCCTGTTTTACCTCTACCACTAACTTAGCATATGGGCTTAACAAGCCATGTGATCACTTATAACGTCTTTTTCTTTAGAAAGAAACTAGTTGCATCTTCCTTGTTGAATTTTGGTAAGGATCACATGTGATTTTTATACATAATAATAAAAACTCAGTGCCTGGCACATAGCTATCATTTATTAAGTGATAACTATTGTTTTTAATAATACATTGTACTTTTTACATCTATAATTTTATTTTATTCCTTAGTAACTTAGTTTGCCCATTAATCATGTCCTACTGGACCATCTTGAAGAGCTTAGAGGGCAAGAAAAACAACAAAATATTTATTTTTACTCTGCAGATTTCTTGATGCACACTAATTAATGGCAAATATATATTTGCCATAAGTTAAACTATCTATGAGTGAATGTATAGTACTTGCTGTGGACCCCCCCAATAAAGAAATGATGAATAAGTAACACCAAAACTCAAAAACCTTATGAGTTGATAGTCCTAAAATCATAGATTTTGAGTAGCCATGAATCTTACAAATGGTATAGAAAGCCCTAAAAATTTTTCATTTTTTCTATTAAACTAAAACAGGAATATAGCTAAAATAGTATGAAGTATTTTCTTAATCTGCAAAGACTGAGGGTTTTTTTGATATACGAGTCAAAGAAGTTAGCTAGTATAACCTGTCTTGAAATACTGGACAGAAAGCTATCAGATTTAGCCAGCTTATTTGAAATTAAGTCTGGTGTAGAAATAAGAGGAAGTACATTAACCTGGTTAGGTCTCCTCTCATTTTATGTTAGAAAAATAAAAATTATTTGTATCAGAAGTATCCTTTGATGTTGATATAAGTTCAATTGCCCTCCCAAAACAGAAGTTCAGTGCAGGGGCCCCGAAGTTTGTATTTCCCATTCAATTATCTTCAAGGAAGATATATGAAGCATATATTTGCATGAGTCTGAAACACTAGCCTAAGGGAAAGAGACTGAAGCCTATCTGCTTGTGAACAATGGGCTTCATTTCATGCTTTGTTCTAGCGGGCAATGGACTTTATTCAATCACTGAAGAACAGTAGCTAATTTTCCCTTCTAGTCCCCAGGGCACACTTGGTATTAAATGAAAACAGTAAACTGGCATATGGAGAGCATTCAATAAATGGTGGATAACTTTTTATCTAACCTTTGGATCAGTCCTATTGAAGTAGGCATTATTATTCTCATTTCATAGATAATGAAATGGAAGCTCAGATATATTATAGACATTTGGCATCCAACAGACCTGGATTGAATCATGGCTTTGTGGCATTCTAGCCCTGTGTCCTTGGGCAAAGTCTGTCCTCTTTCCACTATTCTATAATAAGTCCATTTTCCTTTCCAACAGACAGTTGACTTCCACAGAACTCATATTTGGTGGACCTTCCATGTCTACCTGATCTTTACCTTGGACTGTACGGAGTAGGTACAGACCTGCACTGAGCTCTCTGTGGATTTATACTCCTGTGACATCAGGATGCATACCCTTGCTCTTATGTCATTAGTGCCAAGGGAGTTTAGAGCTTATTGCTCTGCTTATGCAAAGCTTAAACCCATGGGCTAGGGAATTGTTCCAACTTTTCATAAATGATCTGTCTTTTTGATAAAATTTCATTTGATAATTCATAAAAAATGGGGAAAAGCCATCACTACAGGGCACCTTCAGTAGATCAGAGCCTAATATCACAGAAACTTTTCCCCAATCTTTTTAGATCATCAAGCTAAATAATGGATCTGAAGTTTCCCGATGTCTTTTCTGCCATGAAGATTAAATTAGATGTGGTCTCCCCTGGGTACCATTCAGAAGAATTCTAATGACAGTGTAAAAATATTGAAAGAAGCTAAACGAGATTCTTTTATTTAAATATACATAACTATATATGTACTAACCTCACTTGATGGAAATGAAAAGGAAAGAACTAACTTCAATGTTAATATCATTCTCTCATTGCTTGACTTTATATATAAATGCCAATAATTCTGAGGTTTTGCAAGATGGATATTTATAATTACTGTAGATTTCATTAGCTAAAAAGCCAGCATTAGAAGGTAAAAATTAGACTTTAATGAACAATTCTTTGGAAGGATGTCATGAATTGGTATCTGGAGGATATAAGCACAATTTAAAAATCAAGAAGATTAAACGAGTCCAGAAAGGACTGGCAAGAATAAAGATTAAAACAACTTCAAAGACAGGCCCCTCTTGAACCACTTTCCCACCCCTTGGGGAAAATGACACAGCAAGAAAAGAAATAAGAAAGAATAAGAAATGTAGGCTTTAAAAATGTAATTTGTGTTTTAAGGCTTTATATTTGATGGGGAAAATTTCGGTTGACAATTTTTACAGTTGTGATTTAACACAGCAAATTAAAGGCTTTGGCAGCAAATAAATAGATTCACAATGATTGGTGCTGAAATTCGATGGCCTTCCACAGGATATTGTCCAAAGTCTGCCTTGTCAGACTTCATGAATCTAGCAGCATATCAGGCGAGGTTAATGATCAAAATAAATTTAGGGTATGGTTTTTCCAATCTAGCCTGGGAGGAGATCATCTACTGAGGATGATAGAAATAATAGCAAGTAATATTGTTATCATAGCCAAATACACAGAGCAGTTTTCTATGCCATGCACTCTGCTGAACATTTTATGTACATAAAGCGTGTTTATTTGAAGACATGATTTAACAAGGAGAACAAAGAGCCAAGAAGTAAGGAGAACT
The DNA here is from genome assembly GCA_028646535.1 of Procyon lotor. Classification (NCBI taxonomy): domain Eukaryota; kingdom Metazoa; phylum Chordata; class Mammalia; order Carnivora; family Procyonidae; genus Procyon; species Procyon lotor. Next base: position 51,660,653 of record CM053617.1, read on the forward strand.
TTGCCTTATAGTCCTAGTTTATTTCTGTTGAGTATTGTGTATTGGGTCATAATAGTTTCGCATCAGTTAGACTTGAAACTGCATTTATATTTTTAAAATAATAAAGTTTTTTTTTAACATAAGAAACAAGAAAAGAACTACTTCTATCTATGTAGTGGTAATCATAACCACGAACACTTCATTCTAGAAGCTAATACTTGCTTAAAAGAAGTTATGGAATCACTATGACCACCTAACAGTATTGTGCTTAGCCATAGATTATAGTGAGTGTGTGTTACTCTGGCAGAGGACTGAGAATTATAATTCAGTCTAGGTAGTGGGCCAACAATTCTCACTCACACTCATGGCCATTCATAATCCCCTTCCCTTCTGCTAAAATATATCTTCCTTTCTATGGTCTCATTCTGAAATATCTCTATCTCCTGTGATTCTTATTTTATAAATGATACAAGGAAAGGAGATTCTTTATGGCTCTGTCTTTGATTGTTCACAATTCTGTTGTGGGCACTAATAGCAAATCATTTCAAAAACTGACCCTGCCTACTTGCTTGAGATAATTTGGCCCTTGTGGAAACTTCATGTTTGGTGGTGGTGTTGTTTTTGCGAAAGTGTGTGTGTGTGTGTGCGCGTGCGCTCATGCACATGTGATGATTAGGGAATGTACTTATAACTACAACAGGGAGAAAACAGAACATAATAGCATTCCAACTTAGCCCTCTGATAGCTTTCCACTGTTTCTGTTCCTCTACAAATCCTAGTTAGAGATAACTAGGCTATTCCTGGCATTTGCTACAATGTAGTCTCTTCTGCCACAAAATCTCTTGCGTGCACAGACACCTAGTACTTTTAATATCTGTCCATTGAAATGTAACCTATTCTGGGGGGAATGTAGGTAAAAATGATACCACGTCTGTCAAGATATCCATTAACTGCTCGTCAAATTTTCTATTCTAATATCAAAAACCTTTAGAAACATCTCATGGAACCCCTCTCTATATTATAATATTTTGCTAGTCATGCATTTCCTCTTACTAACTAAAAGAACCTTGAAGATGGCACCCATAATTTATATGTCTTTATCCTCATCACTGCTCTTTATTCAGAGCTCTGCATTTTGAACACATTCTATCAATGTTATGGAATGATGTATGCCTAAAACATAATTGAAGTCCTATAGAATTTTATCCTTCAAGACCCCATTAAAAATGGTTCCTATAAATAAGAGGAATTCCCTATTTAATTCTGCAAACTTGGGGTCAAATACAAAAACTTTGCCATCTGATTACCTACATTGAATCCCAGTTCCATTACTGTCTGGGCAAGTTTTCTTTTCTTTGGTTTCCTCACTTGTGAAATGAACTTGATAATAATAAAACTGATTATTAATACTAATCTTATAGCGTCATTGGAAGGCTTAAATATATGGATATATGTAAAGACTTCTACAGTCTCACCCAGAGTGCTCACCCAGAATGTGGTATATGCTACCTAAGTATTAACTGCCTTGCTGTCTGTTATAGAGATGAGAGATTTCAAACTGGCATTCACAAGCTGGATCTGTCTTTCAATCATGCTGTTTTGCATAACACTACTTTTTTTTTTTTTTAAGATTTTATTTATTTATCTGACAGAGAGAGAGAGAGAGATCACAAGTAGGCAGAGAGACAGGCAAGGGGTGAGGGGGAAGCAGGCTCCCTGCTGAGCAGAGAGCCCCATGCGGGGCTCCATCCCAGGACCCTGAGATCATGACCTGAGCCGAAGGCAGAGGCTTTAGCCCACTGAGTCGCCCAGGCACCCCGTGCATAACACTTTTTATTCACAATAATTTTTAGTTTGTCGCCAACATTTAAATAGGATATTTTACATTAAATCCAGATTTCTGGATTTTCTTGGGAAAAAACAAAAGGCTTGATCAACATGGAAACCTTTGTTTACTGCATGGAAAAAATTAGCTGGGAACAAGTAGCGCCTACCCTGTGTAGACAGTACAGGGGTTGTCCAGTGCTCTGGGCTCCACAGCTGTGTGCTGCCTCCCTGCCCAGGATCCTGGATTCCATGTGCTATTCCTCACATCACACCTCTTCTGAGACACCTTCAAGCTATCTAGCTAGTACATGTAGGCACTGGATTTAAAAGACTCTGAAATAAAAAAAAAAATTTGTGAATATGTAACTAATAATCACCTATAGCAAAATGACAAGGCCTGGATGTTAATGTTACTGTCACAGTAACAATGACCTTGACTGCCTCTACCAATACTGAGTACACATAGTTTCCCAGGCACTGTGATAGATGCTTTATATAAATTACATTTGCTACTTATGAGAACTTGCAAGGTAGATATTATTAACTTCCATATTTTACGACTGAGGGAATGGAAGAGAGCTTAGTAAAACACAACCACTTCCCCAAGGTCAGTGATGTTGTCAGCAAGAAAATACAGAACTTTTAGGCTCCAAATCCAATGATTTTCCACCATCTTCACCTTATCTCCCTCTTGTCAATCTTTTTGGCTTCTCTCACGCAATATTTATCCACACCAAGGATGACTGAAAGAGGATGATCTTAGCTTTGCTATACATATGAGGAATTAAAGCATAGACTGACACCTAAGGAAGAAAGCACAGATCTGAGTCAGCATTATCCTGGGACAAATGCAGAACTGCTTTCTCTATTAGAAATATTACGTACAACGGAACACTGCATCAAAAACTAATGATGTATTTTATAATGACTAACATAACACAATAAAAAAAAGAAATATTATGAAAATTAACTCAGAAAAAAATCTTGCCCTCATCTACAATAGAGCCTCTTCCAACAGAATCCTCTGAAGTGAGACAAAAACCTTTAAAGATATAATTTTCCAATTGCTGATGCTCAGCTCTATTTTAGAAAATACAGGACTTCTGTTTTGAAAGTATAACAACCTCTTTCTAATGAGGCAAAGGAACAATGCATTTCGATTAACACTACAAACTAGGAAGGGTATTTCAAGTAAAGGAAAACTCACTATATGTATAAATGGTGAATTAGGTATCCATTATTCATTCTCATCAGGATACATAACAAACATTTTCATAATTTTACTAAGAATAATTTCAGTTGTTAATTTTTGTTTACAATTTTATTGAGCTCCTTGGAGCTCAAACTATTATTGTTTTGCTGGATCATTTGTAATATTCCCAGAAATTATACTTTATGATGTCTGTTGGAGAGAGAGGATCCATTTTTTTTTTTTAAATCCTGACTACCTTTTCTGATTCTCCAAGAAGCAAAGTATTTAATACAATGCTACAAATGCTTTACTTTCAGAATTAATTACTTGAGGGGCCCTGAAATTCTGTTTTTTCTACTCTCTCCAGAGGAAAAAAAAAGGAAAGGAAGCTATAAATTGCTACAAAAATTGTATGATAGCTCTGATAATCCGGTTCTCAAATCATATTTATGCTGGATTAATTAGTAGTATTTTTCAAGAGACAATATTAAATGTAGATGAGCTGGATAATGTTTAGGAGAAAAGAAACAAACAAAACATTGAAATGTTACAAGGAAATCACTTGTAGACCAATTCCTGCAAGTTCCAGAATAATTAAATCCAGAGTTCATGATCTCTCAAATGTTGATGGGCTTTCCACCATGGCAGTCCTTAAATAAATTCACCCAAATTATTTCAACTAAATGAGCTTTTGCTTCAGAAAATGAGAAAACTATATAATTCAAAATTCTTTATACTTGTTCAAATTTCCACACTTTCTAGCCTCCAAGCAGACATAAAAGGAAGGAAAATCCTAGCAAGTAACAGAGAGGAAGAATCCCTTGATCTCCATTTAAATGACAATGAGAATTGATGGCCATAAGCAAAATAAACAAGTGACCAAGCTCTGGGTTCTATTGGAATTCACTTGACTCCTACTCTGACTTTGCCAACTCATTCTATAGTAATTGAAAATGTCACAAAAATAATGCCTCCCTAACTATAGCATGAAATTAAGCAATTACTGTAAATAAGGAATAATCAAGTTCAACTTTTTTAACAATAAATTGTCACAATGCTGTTTTTAATCTATATGTACAAAATAATTTATCATTTATATAGCGCCTTCTCCCCTGAATATGTCAACACATCAATCTGGCTTTCTGTCTCCTGCAAGTTCTCAATCATCTTTACATGAGCAAAGAGTCATATTCTAAGGGAAGCAAACATCCTAATATATTCATGCTATTATTGTTCCTTGGAAAAGATCCAGAGCCTCAATAAGGCAGTGATTGGAAATGCACAAAGTATTTTAATATCCTAATTATTTTGATTTAACTTCCTCTAATAGTTTAAATTGATACTGAATTTATTTAGAACCCATTAGGGTGGTTTTTTTTTTTTTCCAACAGATCATAAACACACATTGAACTTAATCTCAAGACAAAATTAATTATTCATGCTTCAAATTGCCGATACACTTTCCAAAAACCTGCCACCCCCTTCTGCATTCAGGCTTTTATTTTAATTCCTTTTCCATTTTAGGAAAGTAATTACTGGCAATGTATATGTCATTCTGAAGAGAAGTGAAGCTTTCTACTCACTGATCTGAACACAAAACAAGCACTCCGAGCCACAAGGAGAGAAGTTAGTAGATGTCATCAGTTCTAGTTCATTATTACAGCCTACCATTGTCCCCCTGAAGCTGAGCTACCGTGGCGAAAAGGACAGAAGGCATAAGAACCGTCTCTCCTGCATTAGTAACAAGGGAATCAATTATTAAATTATCCACATGCTGCAGAAGACTCAAGGTTGTGTTTTCAATGAATGCAGTACACTTCTTTACAAATTAACACTCTCCTTGTATTTTTGTTTGTTTTCTGAGTTCAAATGGTTGTTTTTAAGAGGAGTGGGTGTTTGATCCAATGAAAATATTACATATTTAAATTTGTTCATAGCCAACTACGCCAAAGGAAGTCTTTTTGATCCCTATTTTCTCAAACATGAATCATTAGAAAATCATAGCTACAATTAATCAAAAATCTACCAAAGCCATAAATGGTGCTAAGCATTTCACATGCACTAATCCATTTCAATTCTCAAAACATCTTATGAGATTAAATTCTAATAGTACCTCTATTTTAGAAATGATTTAAAAAATCTAAAAATCAGAAAGGTAAAGCAACTTGATCAAAATTCAACAAATAGCAAATAACAGAGCCAGGTCTGTTTCCCTTTTAACCCTAATGTGAGTAACTACATGCCAGGGTCTCTCTGCTTCAGGGGCACAAGTACATTTAGTTATTCATTCAACACATAAAGCAGGACATCGTTGTGTAGGACCCTGGTATATGCCAGAGGTTGTAAGAAATACTAAGGTGGTTAAGATAAGGCCCTAGGGCTCAAGAAACATCTAATGTAAGAAGACAGGAATACTTCACAAATACACATTGTGATTGTGAGGAATGAAAGTGGTCATTTTGAAGAAAATTTCTTTTTTCCTTAAAACAAGAGACAGCCAATCAAGGAAATGAAGAAAGAGCAAGGGCATGCACCATCCAGTTCCATCAGGCAGAATCCAGACCTGTGGTCCTGCTGAGCTCTGTCACTCCCTTCAGCCTTACCTTGGCAAAATGTTTGACACGCATGGCCCAGATTCCCCAACTGTGAAGAGGAATTACTAGATCAAATTAAAAACAAAAACAAAAAACAAGAAAAGAAACCCAAAACATACGAAAACCACTTAGACATGGAATAAAACACGATCCAATTGTGAGATGATATTATCTCTAGTTTCAGGGACATAGTTCATTTTATCACTACCTTCTATTGTACAAGACAAGAATTGCTTTTAAAAAGCTGCAATGCTGGGGGCAACTGGGTGGCTCAGCAGGGAGCCTGTTTCCCCCTTTCTCTCTGCCTGCCTCTCTGCCTGCTTGTGATCTCTCTCTCTCTGTCAAGTAAATAAATAAAATCTTAAAAAAAAAAAAAAAACGAGGAGTCGAAAATATAAAAAAGCTGCAATGCTGATTTGTTTTGTGTTGTTTTCTTGGCAAAAGAAAGATCTAATTTTTTTTGGTGAGGGGGCTATTTTTTCTCTCCAGGCTGATGTTCCTTTTTTTTTTTTTAAAGATTTTTTATTTATTTGACAGAGAGAAACACAGCGAGAGAGGGAACGGTAGCGGGAGAAGCAGGCTTCCTGCTGAGCAAGGAGCCCAATGTGGGGCTCGATCCCAGGACTCTGGGTTCATGACCTGAGCCGAGCCGAAGGCAGGCACTTAACAACTGAGCCACCCAGGCGCCCCTGGGCTGATGTTCCTTGGGCAGAGAGGGTCTGATTAGTGATCTCGCCCATAGCCTAAGGCAGAGAAAATGATGACGTAAAAGACAAATAACAGGGTGATTCAACAGGCCTGTGTTTCTCTTTTTAAGGAAGGTACCCCATGGAGAGAAACTCTACACACCATCTCTCCTGTTACAGGATGTAATCTGTTTTTGTGCTTCCTGTTCATGGTATTCCGAACCACTGTCCCATTGGGTCCTGCTGCAATACATGACCAGCGTGCCAAGGATACGATCCCAATAGATGGGACTTTGGCATCAGTTATAAGCTTCCTAAATCACTGAGTTCTCTGTTCCTTCTTCCCTTCAGTGATTTCATCCTCATTTGCTCAGATCATAAACAACCTCTGGTTCACTTCATGCCCTCCTGGACCAGAGTTTGACTGTTACTTAAAATCCCTGAAGTTGACTTTTGGCTCTAATACCTAAGTTTGGGCCAGTTACTTAAAGATTTATTTATCTGAGAGAAAGAGAGAGAGCTAGCAGGGGGAGGGACAGAAGAAGAGGGCAAAGGAGGGAAGCAGACTCCCCACTGAGTGTGGAGCCTGGAGCAGGGTGAGATCTCCTGACCCCAAGCTCACCACCTGAGCCAAAATCAAGAGTCAGATGCTCAACTGACTGAGCCACCCAGGCACCCCTGAGCTAGTTACTTAAAATTTACCCAGGTTTAGTATCTTTATCCCTAAAAGGGAAAATACATGGCCCACTGTAAGAATTTAAATAAACTAATACATATAAATATCTTTAGCACTATGCCTGGCACATTAACTTGTTCTATTTTTGACAGCACCTCTTCTGGAATTGTTTTCAGGTGTGGCTTCCTAATTCAATTTTAAGGATAATAATACATGAGCTGTGTATTTCGGCATTCTCCATAGCACCTAGTAAAGTACAATCGTATAAGAGGTGCTCAATAATATTTTTTGTATGAATAAATGAATAAATAGGTGGCTCACTTGACTCCTGGAGGACAACCCGTGGCTAAGCTTCCTCTGAATATTTTGCTTGTTGGTTCTTCTGCCCCCACAAGAGTCTGAAACTTGGATTATCTCCCAGCCTGTGAGCTGCTCCTCCCCTTTTCTTGTTCCACCACACTCACTACTCAGCCAGCATTCAGCTCTCAGTCCCCTGGGGCCCATCAAGAGAGGACGAAATTCACAGCAGCAGTGCTCGGGCAGTTAGACTCCAGGACCCACAGCAGAACAGGAGCCTGGACATTTGGTGGATGGACAAGAAAATACATTAACATTTTAAGAGTAACTTTGAAGCAAGTGTGCAAAATAATGAGGTCACCAAACATTCAAGATTTTCTTTCTAGAGGGAACAAAGCAGGCTTCTCTTGCATACAGACCCCACCCCTGCTGAGACAATGGCGTGTCATGGAAATCATCCTGGCCTGAGAGTGAAGGCAGGAAAGACCAGAATTCCCGAATGGCTTTCTGTGAGCATGGAGAATTGACTCCTCTCTGCTGCACAGCTTCCCTTGGGCAAAGGAGGGTACACCAGATGTCCTCTCAGATTCTTTCAAAACGTCCAGTTGCATGAAAATAAAATGTATAACGTATAATGCATGACATATGGGACCAGACCAGCATGAAGAAAGGGGTGGTTAAAAAAGGAAATGTGGGGGCACCTGGCTGGTTCAGTCAGTGGAGTATGTGACTCTTGATCTTGGGGTTGTGAGTTCAAGCCCCACGTTGGGTGTAGCGATTACTTAAAAATAAAATCTTCTAAAAAATAGGAAGAGCAGTTTGAAGTCCACTTTAGAAAAATAAAAGCCCCATTTCAATGAATCAAGTTCATACAATTCAGTCAAGATTTGACATTATCAAAGAGTCACTTGATTTGGAATCAGAATGGAGCGGGCAGAAGAAAAGACACTAGGTCCCAAGTGACACAAATCAGAGCCTATTTCGAAATAGTGCAAAAGCTAACTTATTTTTTTTGACTTTTCAAAAAAGTTTAAAAAGCTAAAATTTCTTTTTAACTTAGAGAAATCCTGTACAGTATTGTTCTTACAGGTTCTCGGATAGAGCAGGCAATAGAAATAGGCTGATTTTTTTTTTCTGTTTAATCATGGTAGGGATCTGAAGTTAAGCAGTTCCTATTGTTTAAAATCTGGGAGCTGAAAATTCTTCATGTGAAATGCAGAGAGAAACAATCTAACAATTTTCTACAGTCACCCCAGGCCCCTCTGATGCCTGTCATCCTGTCGTCTGCTCCAACACCCACACAGCCTCAGTATCCCTGTGTCTCCCAGAGGAGATGCTATAGGAGAGAGGGGAGGAGAAGGTGGCGAAGGAAGCTATTTGCCATTTGTAACGATTTCTCAACAACTTGTGAATGTTCCAAGTTGCTTGGCAGTATGCTGCACATAAAATTAAATTTGAAGTGCTAATTTGGCACAATTTTTTATTCATAACACCAATTCTCAACATTAATTTTGACATGTCCCCCTTTTTTTTTTAAGATTCCCAACTGGAACTGAAAAATCACTTGGCGGAAGAAGTATTTGGTGAGGAGTGTGATGAAGTCCCTGCTTCTGGCTCTAGGTGAGCGGAGTTCCCGCCTGAGTAGGTGGGAGCTATTTCCTTAGGAGGCTTAGGAGCCGGCTCTCACTCCAACTGTCTGCCATTGACTCCAGAAAGCTGATAAATGACTCATGACCTAGTTTGTAAGCTCAGAAATCACAGCAAACACACTGAAACTCATTTGTTGGAGCCTCCACTAGATAAACCGGAGTGAGGTACCTACGTACAAGAGGTCAGGGGGTCTGGGATCCACACCTAGATCCCGTTAGGTTCGGAGGGAAGGCATTTCTGTTGTTAAACACTGGCCAGCTGGAAGGTTTACCATTAGAAGTGTGTGTGTGTACAGCTGTGGCCAAGGAGGGGCGGTGTGTGTACTTGCATGGAGGGGGGCGAAGTGTGGAGGGAGGAAGTGTGAGGCAGATGGTGGTTATGCACCATATTCTTACAAGTCAGGGTATGTAATGAATCACCCTAGCTTGTGTCATAAAGTGGTTTCCCCCACCCACAAAAATCCAAGCCTCTCCACATCACCTCTGTGGTTTTTGCCACATCTGTGTTCCCCATTTATTAATTAAAATTTTACTTACATTTCTATTTTCAAATCTATATCTGCCTCAAGCCTTGTCTTTAAAAATGTCATCTGTGGAATTAAGAAATTTATGTTCTGCCTATATATTTTATAATGTATACAAAAGTAAACAAAGAACTATTAAGAATTTTTTTCTTAAAGATTTTATTTATTTATTTGATAGAGAGAGACAGTGAGAGAGGGAACACAAGCAGGGGGAGTGGGAGAGGGAGAAGCAGGCTTCCCGTAGAGAAGGGAGCCTGATGTGGGGCTCAATCCCAGGACCCTGGGATCATGACCTGAGCCAAAGGCAGACGCTTAATGACTGAGCTACACAGGTGCCCCACTATTACGAATTTTTAAAGAAGTGATCTGTGTTGCATCTGAAATCAGATATTTCTCATTAGTAAATTGTTTACCACACTCTGGGAAACTGCTCTAGAAGATTCATCGTCAGTGACATTAAAGGTCAACTTTTACAACTACTACAAGAAAGCAAAGTTCTTGCTGAGTGTTTTTGCCTGTTGTACTTCTAAGATCAAGCAACCAAATGGAGCCCTGCTGGGAAGGAGTTGCAGAATTCAGACTTGCAAGGGGCCTCTAGGAACTTAAAATCCAGCTGGGAAACAACTTTAATACATGAGACTCCTGGAGTACATTGGTTAATCCAAAAGAAAATGGTTTATAATTGGAAAGGCAATATACCAGCTCAGCAACGTAATCAATGAAGGATTTTAGGCTATTGAGAGAAATGAGCTCAACAGAAGTCCTTTTACCTTTGGGAGAAAGAGGTGTAAAGTTATCAACAGTATTGCAAACAAGTCTCAATCCAAAATGGTTATAAATGACTTTCTAAACCACATTATATTGAATTCATTTAATTAATTCACTTAGATTTTTCATGGTGGAACAGGAGTGGCTTATGGACCCAGACCTTGCTCAGAATTGAAGGCATAACAGAAAGGATGAAGCCCTGACCTCACACTTGAGCATCATGTATTGGGGACTGTGGCTCTCTTGGTTTTTAGGAACTCCTAAACTCTAGCCATTTACCTTGCAGATTGTGCTTACTGAGCTTGGAGTGAGACCAAAGCGCTGCGTAGGCAAGTAGATTGATCATGCTCTCTTCTCAAGAAGCCCTGTATAAATGGGAGCTTTTTGCCAGAGCAGAGGCAGAATGTAGATGGCTCGCCCAGTCCTACTCAGCTCTAATCCTGGGGAAAGCCAGTGCTCTTGCTCTAGGGCCAGAGAAGAAATAAGAATATTCCTGAAAGTGTGAGGGGCTACTAGGCCATATGACAAATTTCCCTGCAAACACTTGGATGGCATATGGCTACATGAAAGCAGAATATCTTTGATCATAACCATATTTTAAAATGGGTTGCATTTCGATTTTTAAAAATCAACTTTACTGTTTTAAAATTCAATGAAATACTGTATCATGCATGTTATAATGTAACCTATATAATGAAATATAAATTATATGCAATAAAACACACCTGTTTAAGTGTATAAACAGAAGGGTCTGAGCTCTGCTTGTGAAACTAACACTACAGTCAAGATCAAAAACATGAATCACACCAATTTTATATTTGGTGGATTTATATTTTAAATGGCTTTATTGTAGACAGTTTACAGTTAGAACTCCTTTTTATCCAGTCTGAGAAATCTCTGCCTTTCAACTGGAATATGTATCATTTAAATTCATGATTTCCGAATATGAATAGGATTAAATCTATAATCTTTTGTCTCCTATTTATCATGAATCTGTTTGGGCTTTTTTTTCCCCTCTTTTCTCATGCGTTTTATTGGATTGATTTATTCTCTTCCACCTCCTCTGCCAGTTTCCTTGGTGCCTCAGAGTTTGCAATATGCATCCAAAATGTAAAAATGTATGAGCCTTATAAGAATATTCTTTAATTTTCCTCCTCTTGCTCTTTGAGATATTCTTGTCTTACATTTTCCTACATATATTATAAATCCCACAGTGCATTGCTGTTGTTGTCTTCAATGGTTAATTTTCTTTTACAGACACCTAAAAATGAGAGAAAATGATCTTTACATTTACCATTTGTGGAGATCTTCCTTTACTTACGTAAACGTAGGGGTCCTTCCGGTGTTACTTCCTTCCACCCGAAGAACTTTTAAAATATCCTTCATGGTATGAATCTGCTGGCATGAAATTCCTTCAGCATTTGTTGTCTGAAATTTTTTCATTTCACCTTGATTTTTGGAGGAATTTTTTTTTTCTTGACTGGATATAGAATTCTAGGTTATCAGATTTTTCTCACAGACACTTGACAGCTTGGCACCACTGTCTTCTCAAGGGCATTCTCTGTGAGATTCCTTCAGTGGTTCTTACCCTTGTTCTCCTTCTGCCATGTCCATTCGCTCTGTGGCAGTCCTGACCTTTGTTCCTAGTATTTCAAACGTCTTTTAATATCCTGGTGCTTTTAGGTTATTTTTTTCTTTGTCACTGTTTTGTATCCATTTGATTATGATGTCCCTTGGTGTGATTTTGTATAATCTGTGTTTAAGTTTGCATCAAATCTGGAACAATTTGGTCATCACTTTTTCAAATATTTTTCTCCCCTCCTTCTTGTTTTCTGTGACTCAAATTATATGTATGTTGTACCAGTTGGTATTGTTCCATAGGTCGCCAAAGCAATGTTCTCGCAGTCTTTCTTTTTATCTCTATGTTTCAGTTCGGATGAATTTCTACTGTTCTTTGTTGAACTTAGATCATGTTTTCTTTCATAATCTCTAATCTCGAATTAATTCCATGCTGTGAATTTTTCAATTCAGATATTTTATTTTTTATTTCTAGATGTACCATTGGTTCTTTTATATATCATTTCTTTTTCTCATGCTAATCTTTAAAAACTTTCACATATCCATAAAAGCTGTTTTTACATCCCTCTGAGATAGTTCTATTATCTCTGTCATTTTTGGATTTTTAAAAAAGTTCAGACTGAAATTTTTTATAATAGCTTTAGGTTCACAGCAAAATTGAGAGGAAGGCATAGAAATTTTCCATATACCTCCTGCCCCTACATATGCATGGCCTCCCCATTATCAATATCCTGCTCTAGAGTGAAACATTTGTTACAGTTGGTGAACCTACATTGACACCTCATTATTACCTAAAGTCCATAGTTTACATTATAGTTCACTCTTGGTATTGTGCATTCTATGGGTTTAGACAAATATGTGATGGCTGGCATGTAACTATTATTATAGAAAAATACAGAATATCTTTATTACTCTAAAAATCCTCTGTGCTCAATCTGTTCATCCTTCTTGACCCCCAGCCTTTGGCAACTACTTATCATTTTCCGGTCTCTGTTGATTGCCTTTTCTAGAATGTCATATAGTTACAATCACACAGTATGTAGCCTTTTCAGATTGACTTATTTCACTTAGTAATGTGCATTTAAGATTCCTCCATGTCTTTTCCTGGCTTTGATAGCTCATTTCTTTTTAGCACTGAAGAATATTTCATTGCCTGGATGTACCATGGTTTATTTATCCATTCACCTATTGAAGGACATCTTGGTTGCTTCCTGGTTTTGACAATGATGCATATAAACATCTTGTGCAGGATTTTTGTGCAGATACCAGTTTTTAACTCCTTTAGATAAATACCAAGGAGTGTGATTGTTGAATCACCCAGTAAGAGTATGTTTAGCTTTGTGAGAAACAGCCAAAATATCTTCCAAAGTGGTTGCACCATTTTGCATTCCCATTAGCAGTTAATGAGAGTTTCTGTTACTCCACATCTTCTCCAACATTTGATGTTGACATTGTCCCATATTTTGACCATTCTAATTAATGTGTAGTGAAATCTTATTGTTATTTTAATTTGCCTTTCTCTGATGACATATGATGTGGGGCATCTTTTTGTATGCTTATTTGTCATCTGTGGATCTTCTTTGGCAAAGCATCTGTTTGGGTCTCTGACCCATTTTTTAATTGGGTTTTTGCTTTCTTATTCTTGAGTTTTAGGCATCCCTTACATATTTTGGGTGTCAGTCCTTTATCAGATGTGTCTTTTGCAAATATTTTCTCCCACTCTGTGGCTTGTGTTTCCACTCTTTTGACATTGTCTTTCACAGAGCACAAGTTTGTAATATTAATGAATTCCACCTTATCAATTCTTAAATGGATCATGTTTTTGATATTGTATCTAAAAATGCATTGCTGTACCCAACTAGGTTTTCTCTAAAGGTATCTTCTAGAGGTTTTACAGTTTTGTGTTTTACATTTAGGCCTATTTCTGTCTACTGTGCATTAATTTTTTGTGAAGAGTGTATGGTTTGTGTCTAGATTCATGTTTTTGCATGCTTTTCTAATTGTTTTAGTACCATTTGTTGAAAAGTCTATCTTGCTCCATTTTCTTGTGCTTGTTCCTTTATCAAAGATCAGTTGAGTATATTTATGTTATGACTAGATTAATGACTATATTAGTTTTCTATTCCCTCCTATTGATCTATTTGCCTATTGTTTTACCAATATCACATTGTCTTGATTACCATAGCTTTATAGTAAGTCTTGAAGTCAAGTAAATGTCAATCTTCCTACTTGTTTTGTTCATCAGTATTGTATCAACTATTCTGGGTCTTTTGCCTTTCCATATAAACTTCAGAATAATGTTGTCAATATCCACAGAAGAACTTGCTGAGATTTTTATTGCGATTGCTTTGAACCTATAGATCATTTTGGGAAGAACAGACATCTTTATAATATTGAACATGGAATATCTCTCCATTTATTTAGTTCTTCCTTGATGAGTCTGTTTTTAATGACTGATCTTTCTTCTGGTTATGGAATGCCTTTACCTTATTTTTGACTGACCTGGTAATAGCTCGATTTTATGAATATTACATTGCTGAGTGTCTAGAATTAAAGAGCACTGGGCTTTTTTTCTGTTAGGTAGTTAGATTACTTGTTGATCCATATGATCCCTTCGTGGTGTGATTTAAGATTTTTTTTTTTTAGGTGGATCTAGAGCTAGAGTAGCTTTCACTCCAGGATAGTTCTGCCTTCCTCCTATAATATGAAATTTTTGCAATTCACTCATTGCTCTGGGACATCACAAAGGACTTTCTATTCTGGATGGCTGAAGCTTGAACACCTCTTGACTCTTTGTGAGATCTGAGTCTGGTTCACCTTAATACTCTGTGATCCTTACTTGCTCAGCTCTGTGGTTTCACCTTATAGAAGGGTATTTTATTACTTAGCAATTACTCAAAAGGATCCCTATGTAGATTCCTAGAGTTCATTTTTTACATTGTTCTTTTTCAGAATTCTACCTACACTTTCATAGGACTCAGCCTTCTTGAATTTTGATGTCTGTGTCCTCCATTCAGCAAGTCCCTCAGGACTCTTTCATTCACTCTTCCCTACAGTATGGCTCAAAGTTGTCCGTAGGCATTTATCCAGGAAATTGGTAGTACATATTTCACTTATTTCCCTTCTCTGTGGCATTTATATTCCAGCATTTCCTAGTGTCCAAGGTATGAATGAAGTCAGTTATATTTTCCCAGTTTTATAGTTGTTTGTGGTGGGTTTTGATACTCCATTATAGCCAAGAATGAAAGGAATCCCTTTATACCCCATATGTATTTTAAATTTTGATGACATATACTTTGGTTGAGTATGTTCACAAGATAGTTTAAATTTTCAATTTTCCTGGATTTCATAAAATACCAAATTTTGTATTTATATCATGCCAAGTAGCTAATAAATCATAGTCTTTATCTTCCAAAGCCGTAGAGAAATTCCACTGTTAGAAGAGAATAAAGGGAATATTTAAGTTAATCCTTGTGTGATATCTGGGTGTCCTTTTTAAGAATTGTTCTGTCTTATTAGGAATTTATATTTCAACATCTGTAATGGTGTAGAATTCCATTCCCCCAAAAGAATCATATCTCATGGTGAAACAGCTCTGTTACAAAATGCCTTCTTAAGTGAGCCTAACTTCTTTCCTTTTGTACTTTCTAGTATCTGACCTTTCTGCCAGACACTGGAATAATCTGGAATATAATTTTTTAAATCATTCATATCCTACTTGCTTCCAAATCATATTTGAAGCAGCCTATTCAGGAGACACGTATGGCAGATATTTGATGCCTAAGAATAGCTCTCAGGTCCCTTAGACATACTCGAGTCTAAATTAAGCATTCCTGGTCTCTCCATTTCTCACATGAATGGGCCAAAGGGCCCTTATAAGGGACACTGGAGAGTAGAATGGTGTTTGCCAAAGGCTAGGAGGAAGGGGAAAAGAAGAAACAGAGTTTTTGTTCAGTGGGTATAAAGTTTTGCAAGATAAAAAAGGTAAAGAGAGTTATTACTCAACTGTACTGTGCACTTAAAAATGGTTAAGACAGTAAATATGTTATGTGTTTCTTACCAAAATAAAAAAATGACAATGGATCTGTGTAATAAAGGCAGTTGAAGAAATAAGCAAAGATGGAGATCTCTTCCAAAGCCCGTGGCAATGTTTTCATTCTGTAGGCAGCAATGGCAGATCTTTTTACCAATGCACATTGTTAAATTTTATTTCAGAGCTCTGGTGAGTGTGAGACAGGAAAGAAAACAGAGTTAGGACCATGGCAGGGGCACCAAAAATAAGGCAATCAGTTAAGGCAGCTAGGTCTGCAGAACCAAACTTGCAAGCTCTACCGTTGCTTGCTATAGCAACCAGGAATTTAGGGGGTTTTATATTAGATAAAAATCAACACCTTGACTTGTACTTGGAAGCTGAACAAGAGCCAGTGTAAATTAAAAAGTTAATGTCAGGGTGCCTGGATGGCTCAGTCAGTTAAGCTACTGACTATTGATTTCAGCTTAGGTCATGATCTTGGGGTCCTGAAACTGATCCCCATGTTGGGTTCTGTGCTCAGTGGGGAGTCTTCTTGTTCCTCTGACTCTCCCCCTGTTCATGTTTGTTTTCTCTCAAATAAATAAATAAAATCTTTAAAAAATTAAAAATAAAATAAGTTAATGTTGTGGGCTGGAAATTAGCCAGCTAGCTCTGGAATAAGCCGCACACTAGATTCAGACCAAAGAAAGCCTCTATGTCATCCACAAAGTGTGTTTGAGGCTATTACTGTGACAAGCCTGAAGGTCACTGAGTTGGGCCACATGATACTACATACCATGGTTCTGTGGTCATAGGGGAAGATTCTATCGTTCTGCTCATGCAGCATCCATTTCTCCCTCATTTAGTTAGAGCATCTGATTTTCATCTTGGAAACTCCCAATCTTAGTAAATGGATAATGCTGACTTATTCCAATACTCAGCTAGACAAACAACCTAGGCTTTGTCCATCAGTGAAGTTCTTACTGGCCATAGAGATAGATTCAGGGATTGCACATAATCTAAACAAGCACTGTAAGACTCAACTTTTCTGGAATTACTGAAAAAAAAAAAATATATATATATATATATATATATATATATACATTCCTTCATCTGTAGTTACTAAATTAAAAGAAGATAAGGTTCTAGAAGCCATTTGAGAGACACGGAGTGAAGTAGAACCAAGAGATTAGTAGATTCCAGGTGGCACTTTTGGACTCTTAGATTTGGCACAGCCAAGTCCAGGGGTCCAATATTCCCTTTTGTGCCTAAATCAATTTGAGCTGGTATTCTGTCATTTACAACAAAAAGTGATCTGAAGGGGTGCCCTGGTGGCTCAGTTGTTAAGCATCTGCCTTCGGCTCAGGTCATGATCCCAGGGTCCTGGAATGGAGCCATGCCTTGGGCTCCCTGCTCAGCAGGAAGCCTGCTTTTCTCCCTCTCACACTCCCCTGACTTATGTTCCCTCTTTCGCTATCACTCTCTCTGTCAAATAAATAAATAAATAAAATCTTAAAAAAAAAGTGATCTGAAAATAGTAGTACACAAAGTTATTCCATAGATCTTTCTCCTCATTCCCTATGTCTGTAAATCATTCCACAAACTGATTTATAAATTCCCAGAGCCATGTTTATTTTCTCTGCTGATATCTTAAAAGAATGGTGAAAGTCACTGATGGAAACTATACATTTTTCTCATTACTTTGGTAATAAAATGCTATTTACTAGAGGGTAGAGTAAGTCAGATTCTTTTCTTTCAATTTGAGTGCAATGGACTACGGGATAGGTAGGAAATAGGTAAACCATTTAGGCTTTATAATGTAAAATATTTTTACCTATTAGGTAAAATAGGGTTACCATTTAGGTAAACCATTTAGAAGAGTATCTTCATCAGTGCCAGCTCCACTGTGCCAACAGATGAGGAATGAGCCTGTGTGTTGGAATAGGTCATTGAGAGGGTGTGCCTGTCGGCTGATCAGAAGCCAATACTCTGCAACTTCACTTTGCTCATTCGTGGGCACTGACTGATAATTTGTAGAAGTGGGGCTTAGCTGCTGGAACTCATCCTCCAATTCACCACTAAGGAGTTAGTCTTTTTACCCTTGCCCAAACTGAGCCCAACAGGAGTACTGCCTTTTGCCTTTTCATTTGCCCTCAAACCTATACTTTGCTACTCCAGTGCTATTTACAAAGCCGGGGCTTGCATTTCCTTTCTCTATTGTTTCCTTGTCTGTTTTATTAGGGTAACAAAAATGATGGAGAAAGAATTTAGGTTTTTCTAGGAGAGAGAATGGTGTAGAGTAGTTGTCTTCAAATTTAAGTTTAAAATGGGCCACTTTTTTTTTTTTTTACAAAAGAGACACACAAAAAATATTTCATCCAAGTCGTTGAGATTTCAGCTCATATCCCAACATAAGAGTCATTGATAGGAGGTAGAAAGGAAGGGGCACAGGAGTTACCTACTTCAAAACCAATGGCTAGGATTCTCTTGAACTCCTACATGATTTTTAAAAATTTACATACATTGTTTATTAAAGTGCAGTGGTTTTGAAAGATGCATAACTTATGTATTCACAATTGCAGTATTGGACAGAATAGTTTCATCTTCTTATTCAACCCTTCCTCTTTTTCCCTAGAATCCCTTGCACCCAGTTTTTATTTTATTTTACTTTTTTGCACCCAGTTTTTATGATTATGAATCAAGCTGCTATAAATACTTGTGTACAGGTTTTTGTGTGGACGTAAGCTTTCAACTCATTTGGGTAAATACCTAGAAGCCTTATTGTTGGACATATGGTAAGGCTATGTTGAGCTTTGTAAAAAACTGACAAACTGACTTCCAAATGGCTGTACTCTTTTGCATTCCCACCAGCAATGAATGGGAGTTCCTGTTGCTTTGCATCTTTGCCAGTGTTTGGCATGGTCAGATGTTTTGGAATTTAGGCATTCTAATAGGTATGAAGCCATATCTCATTGCTTACTTTGCACTTTCCTAATGACATCTGATGGTAAACATCTTTTCATATGCTTATTTCCTATTTGTATATATTCTTTGAGAAGAAGTCTCTTCAGGTCTAGGTTCTCTGTTTTTGTGTTCCCGTTGCCTTTGGGTTTTCCTAAGAAGTCCACCTTAGACAGAGTCTGTATTTGCAGTTCTCTTAGCTGCAATCCCCTATTATGATGCTGCAGCCTTATTGGTATGGGGGTTAGGTGTGT
>CM053617.1:51680149-51731864 GCA_028646535.1 Procyon lotor
GGTGAACAGGAAAGCTAGAGATGTCTGCAGTGGGAGAAAGCCACTAAATCGTAGGTCATTTAAGGTTCTGATAAAGTACTTTCCTCCTGAGGGCCAGCCTTTGTTATGAAGGCTCTGGTGTTTTCACAAGGATTACCTATCTCCTATTCTTGGCAAAGCCATGAGAGTATCTTTCTTGGTTCTTAGCCATATGAGAACCTGGTGTATGTCCTGGAGATCAAACTCACAAAACTTTGGAGGCCCCCAAAACTCAGCACCCCAAGGGTCTCCCATTCTTAAGGGAATTCACACTCATCCTCAAAGATTCATCAAAATTACCATTAAAATGTTCCTACGACGTATGGCTCTTGCAGATTCTGCTCCAAGTAAGCATGTTTCAACTATGACTCTTAGGGTTCATCTTTCTTGACAGGTTTGGGGGTGGCAGGTGGCAAGTCACAGGGGGTGCCTGTGACTTTAGTTCTCTGATGGGTCAAAGAAAAGCCTTTTTTTTCCCCCCAATTTGTTCAGTTTTCTCTTGTTGTAAGGATGGTAGTGACAACTTCCAACCTCTTTACAGGTCAAAGCTAAAACAAATGTTTCAATTTCATTTACTCATTCTTAGAAAAGCCATTTGATGCAGTTTTCCCTGTTCCTATTTCCCTGTAAGGGAAAAGAGTTTTGACTAGGGCAGCTGGTAGGCTTGTAATCAACTAAGAGCAGTACCCACACTCAGGTTTCAGGGTTCTAGCCCAGTGTTCTTTGCAACACACATTTATCTTCCTCAATACCTCTTGCAAAACAGGCTAATCATTCATTTGTTCCTTCCACAAATATTGCATACCTAGTGTCCACCACTGTTCTTGATACTGTTCATAGCAGTGAACAAAGCAGACAAGGATCTTGGCAATGGGACTCACATTCTGATGAAGGACATAGATGATGGAATTTATTTATCTTATTTTTGTTTTTATTGGTGTTGCTTAGAAAGGATTTTAGGAAAGTTTATAGATTATTTTGTATCCTTCAAATGGAAAACTGGATTTTAGGTAGTGGATCCACCAGATATTATATGATTCTAAAGGAGTCTGAGCCATTGATTGACCTTTATTGTATGAGGGTCAGACTATAAGGTACACCCCAGTGATCCACCTTCTGGTATTTATGCCTTTAAGTAAACCCCTCCTCTTGAGTGTGACTGGATCTGTAACAAGATGGCGGAGTGTTACTTCCACGACTACATTATGTTGTATAAATCTCTGTCTGGCTAACAGACTTGCTCTGAAGACTCTGCCTGATAAGCCGCCACACTGTAGAAACCCACATAGAAAAGAACTGTAGTTAGTCTGTAGGAACTATAGGTGGCTTCTAAGAACTGAGGGAGGACAGACTCTAGCTGAGAGCCAGCAAGAAACCAAGGTCCTCAGTTTCACGACCTCGGGAAAAGAATTCTGCCAACAATCTGAATGAGCTTGAAAATGGCTTCTTCCCCAGTTGATATTCCATATGATAAATCTGCTCTGGCCAACTCCTTGATTGCAGCCTGGTGAGACACTAAACAGTGTCTTTTAGTTTAAGCCATACCTAGGTTCCTGACTCATAGAAACCGTAAGAGCAATTTATGTTAGAAGTTGTCTTCACATCTTACTGGTTCACTCATTAATTGAGGAGTTAAATGAAATATTTGATATTTGTTAATTTGATGTTGTACTACTCCAGGCTCTTCAAAGAAACAGAACCAATAGGATACACAGATACACGTGCATGGACACACACCCACACACACATACAGAATGAGAGATAGGGAGACAGAGAGAGAGATTATAAGGAATTGACTCATAGTTACAGAAGCTGGTATATCCCAAATTGACAGTGTGGGCCACCAGGAGAGCTGGTGGTACAGTTCTAGTGTGAAGGCCAGCAACCTGGAGATCTAGAACTGATGGCTCAGTTCCAGTCTAAAAGAAGGCAGCTTCTTTTTATACTATTCAAACCTTCAACTGATTGGATGAAGCCCACCCACACCATGGAAGGAAATCTGCTAATCACCAATTTAAATGATAATCTCTCGAGAAACACCTTCCAAGTTAACACATTAACCATCACAGATGTTCACATGAAACTCAAATATTTTAAAATAAATTATCTTTTAACAAGAAGGATAAGAAGTGCCAGCAGTAGTGATGTATTGAAATTTTAGAAAACCCCATTGAGATTTAAGTGAGGCAAGTCCTGTAGAAAATTAGGGGAAGAACATTGTAAGAATAGCTACCAGTGAGAGCAGAGGGCTAGTGTAGGAGTTTATTTCTCAAGGAATGGGGACTAGGCCAGTGTGGCTGGAGCAGCAAGAACACAGAAAAGGGGAACGGGATCTGAGGTCAGTGTGACAATGCAGAGTCAGATCACAGACCATTGAAAGGACATGAGATTTTGATCTAAGTGAAAGAGCAAGTCATTCCATGGTAGGAGTAGAGGAATAATTTAAGTTAATTTTATAATATGCTTTTGTTGATATTATTTCAATAAAAATAGCCCTAAATGGCAGAAAGGTAGGCAATATTTCAGACATGTCTCAAATGTCACTTGAACTGAAGTTCACGGTATTTAAGTGAACAATTAAAGGTCACAAAGCTAGCAAGTGACAGCCAGATTTGATTCTCTTTTCTCTCTCATAATATGCTGATACCCAGGTCATTCTTCACTTTCTAATAACCTGCAAAGCCTCTAGGCCATTATTTGGTGATTTGGGGTAGTGATTATTAGATTCATAATTTAGAATTCTCAGGAAGAAGAATCAAATTAGCCCAAATTTGAAAGGATCCAAATGCTCTTTATTATGAGCTTAGGTCTAGGATTTGTATGCAGTTATGGAAACCATTCCTACCTTCTACTAATGTTCTTTGCTTTAAAATGTCAGCTTGTTCATTTTCCCCAGATTTCAATCTACTTGGTGATATAAAGAAACATATTTTTCCCCTTTCCTCTAGTCAGGAGGGTAAGAAATATTTCCCTGGATGATGCTATTACAATATTCAACAGCAGCTCCCTGGAGAGAAAGGATAATTCAAAATCTTAAATAAGATATTCAATTTGAGATTAGTTAAGTGGTTATTTGGCTAAAAGGGATTTGACAAACAAGAAGCACTTCTATATCTTCAGGTAAAGGAAATATTCAGTTGGATTTAATTAGCAGCGGGATTTTTCTGGCACCTCTCCATTATGAACCTTCAAGCATTGAAAGGATAATTAAAATTTCTGCAGGTTAATAATCACAATAAAGCTTCATTTAAAAAAATGAGGATTCCAAGTTCAAGTGCAAAACACTGGTGTGTGATTCCCAAGGGTATTTCCTCTGAGATCATAGTTATTATACAGACTGTAGTCGTGCATTTTATTAACAGTTGTGGTCTTGATCAATTTGCTTTAAACTCACATAGCTTTCAAGTCCTGTAATTTTAGGCTTGGGAGAACATGCATCAAAAATAATTGTTGGCACTGAGTTTCTTCAAATTCTCCATTGATCCCATTATCCTCTGACACAGAAGAAACACTTATAGTTTAGAAGAGCATTCTTGCCTTTGTATCATTTTTGTTGGGGTTCCTTTGTGGAGAGGTGATGGCTCAGGACCAAGGATGCCATTGACTGAAATCACAATGATGATGAGAAATATGAGTGTTCTGGCAGAAGGAGGTAGTGGGTAGCTAGTCTCTCACTATGGAATCTCACTTTATGTATTCGGATTGTGGGAGCACATGCTTCTCCTCCCTTTTCTGTCCCCTTATCCCTCACTGGTTCTTATCCCTGGTTGGTGAGAAGGCTATAAACATGACATATCAATAATCTACTGCAAGATGACAGGTACTAGAAAGTCCTTCTTTCTTCTCTTTCTCCTCATCCTCCTTCTCCTCCTCCTCCCCCTCCTTCTTCTCCTTCTCCTTCTTGACTTCATCCATGAAGAATGCAAGTGTTCAAGGCAAAAGGTTCATCATGGAGAAATGTAACTGCTGTGAGGTGAAGTCAGCCCTAGGGGAGGAGTGACGGAAAGGAAAGAGGGAGAGACACTAAGGGAAAGTGAGCTGCAGGTAGATATGTGACAACAGAACACAGAGAGTGCAGGGGAAAAAAACAAATGATTTCCTCTGTCCTCCCTCTGGATATTGTGAAGAGTACTGGAGGCTTTCTGAGAGTATGCCACGCCTTTCCATGGTTAGAATGCATAAGTGTAAGTTACCATATCTATTTCCAAAAAGTTCAAAAGAAGGCCTCTATATACCCATTCATCTTTTAGTTCCCTCCAGTGATATACTGCAACCAGCTCATACAGACTTGTGAAGATCATTTGTCAAATTTTCAGGTATTTTGTAAGTCAACTGTTAAACTATTGATTGCTTGTAATTGTCTAGGATGAAAGTGTTGACACCATGAAATCTGGCAAATGCTACAAATCAGGGCCTGCCACCGCCCACCCAGAGAGCCAGAGGAAACCTTTTTCAGCTCACCACTGAAGTCTTGCACTCACTACTCAACACCGTAGCATGTGTGTTTTGCCTCCCTTTCCATCCGGCTTATAACCCTCCCTTAGATGTCACAGAAGACATAACTGCCCAGCACAGTGTCCCACATAGTCCTCATCCCTCCTGATTTCTCAGCATTTGATAGTGTAAGTTGATTTCACTTACCTTTCCTCTCACAACACTGTTATCTCTTGGGTCTCATGTGTTCTGAGCTCTTCTTGGACAGTTTCAACAGCTTTCTTTCTTCCTTCCTTCTCTTAAATCTAACTATTTCATGAGTCTGAACTTAGCCTTCTTCACTCTTTCTTCCTTGGTCAACTCATTCATTGCCTGGTTTATGATCCTGCTCAATGTAGACAATGGCCACATCAACCCCTATTTCCCAGGCTCACTGATCAGTTCCAGGTTAGTATTTCAATAGCCTGCTAGTGTTTGCACACGGAAAGCCCACTGATAACACAGACTTAGCCTTTCTAAAATCAAGCACATTATCTCCCATCTCTGTTCATTCTTAGACTTTCTTATTTATCCAATGACATCATCGTCAAAGCAGTCCAATCTACCACATCTGATGATCACACGTCATTTATAAATTAAAAAATATTTGGTTATCTTTCATTCTTCCTTCCTGCTTATGAAATTTATTGCATGTCTTCCTGAAATCTTCCTTCAAAATGTATCTCACACGTGTTGCCTCTAACATTTCTCTTACCAGCACATTGTGTTAGCTAGGATCTTCTTGTTGGTCCCTTTCACCACTATACTAGCCTTCTGATTTGTTTTTCTGTCCCGGATACCTGTTGGGATGGGAGGTAGCAGGTGTAAGGAAGAAAATCTCTAGAACGTTCTGATGCTAAACTATATTAGTTTTAATTTGCATCCTTAAATTCTTTGCTATCTCTCTTTTCAAGATATGGAGTCTAATTACCCTCCTGTAGGGTGTAGGCTGAACACAGTGACCCACTTCTATTGGATGGACCAGAGCAGAAGTGCTACTGTGTGACTTCAGAGACTAGGTCATTAGAAGTTCTAAGCTTCCTCCTCACTTGCTTTCTTCTGGATCATCCACACTGAGGGAAGTCAGCCCCTATGTCATGTAGACCAGACATTCAGTAAGCCTTGTAGAGACGTCCATGTGATGAAAATCTAAGGATTCCTGTGAGAGCAATGAGACTGACCTATCTCTGTGTATCTCCCAGCCCACTTAAGTCCTCACATGATTGTAGTCCTGGCCAACAGCTTGACTGTCATCTCATGAGGAACCCTGAGTCAGGACTCCCTGGATACCTCACTCCTGGAATCTTGCCCCTTGGGGATTGTGAGATAATAAATGTTTGACATTTTTAACTGGTAAATTTGGGGGTAATGTTTTATGCAGGAATAGATACCTAAGAGACTTTCTTTCACCCTGCTCCAAAAGCAAACGTTAAAAGTAAATTCTGGAGGCGCCTGGGTGGCTCAGTGGTTTAAAGCCTCTGCCTTCAGCTCAGGTCATGATCTCAGGGTCCTGGGATTGAGCCCCACATCGGGCTCTCTGCTCAGCAGGGAGCCTGCCTCCCCCATCTCTCTGCCTGTCTCTCTGCCTGCTTTTGATCTCTCTCTCTCTGTCAAATAAATAAATAAAATCTTTAAAAAATAAAAAATAAAAGTAAATTCTGGAAAAAAAAAAAGTAAATTCTGACTATGCCATTTCATTGCTGAAAAATTCCAAGGGCTTTGGACATGAACTTTCTACTAGACACAAGTTCTGTCTTTTTAGTCTGGTATTCAAGGCCCTTTACAATATATCACCAACCCATCCCTTCAGCTTTATATCCCAGAAAACTCACTATTGAAGCCCATGTTTCAGCCTATTTGGAAGAATCCATTCTCTACATAATAGGCTCTGTATATCCTGTCCCATTCCTGTTCCTACAGAGGACTGTAATAGCTTTGTTATGGTGATCACAGAGATTTAGCTTCACTATCTTTTCAAATCTTCTTCTTTGGGAAAATCCAGATATTATTGCTTCTCTGAAGTATAGCAGGAGGATAGAACTTTGAAGGAAGATAGGGTCTAGAATACACTTCAGGCTATCTGTCCTTTTCAAGTTGAAGACACTGGAATCACTCTGTTTTAATTGGTAAGGAGTATGAGTTTGTCCTCTTTCTCTGCTATTATCCTTTCCTGGCTATGGCTTTGGTCCAGTTCTCTAGAACTGCTGCTTCTTGGAGTATCCTGTCTAAATACCCACTGCCTTAGCTCCTGCTTGATCATGACACTTTGCTCCAACCTCCCAAATATTAGATTGCTCTATTCTCAGTTTGACAATAAGAATGACTAGCTTTTGTTTTCTTCAATAGCCAATTTCTAATTCTATGGCTCTTCTACTTAGATGCAATTAAATTCAGTTTAGAAGCTTAGTTTTGTAGAAAGCAAAATACCCAACAAACACTCCCTCTTTCTCAGAGGGTCTTCTGGCCGCCTTTGCCCTGCATGGGAGTTCAAGAAACAATAGAAAGAAAAGTGGTGAGTGTCCCCTCCACCCTTCCCATCCTTCCCATGCCGCTCACCATAAATGGAGTGATGAGTTCCGGGAGTTGATGATGATGATTGCATGAACCATCTAACTAGAAACACTTCTCTCTACTCCCTTCCTTTCTTCCCTTCTCTTTTTCCTTGTTCCTGCTTTCAGTTTTTTTAATCTTTATTCTCTGTCTTTTCCTTCTCTCTTGCTTAAGTGCTATTCATCATGCTTTCACCCTGTAGAACTTCTGAAAAAAAGTTAATATTTTTAAATTTAGTGAAAATAATACAACTGTAGTTCAACTAATACAACTGTAGCCCTTGTGGATCAGCAGCTGCTGTTGCAAGGGCTGATTTTTTATTTCTCCTGCCTCATGCCTTTGGGTTCACCAAGGGGATATCTCTGGTCCTGATGTGCACTGCACCTTGAGCCATCTTACTTTAGTCCTATGAATGCATTAAGGCCTGTTTTTACTCAACTCTCTCCTGAGAGGAGAGTTGTCAGGTGAGCCAGCCATCTACCCATGTCCTTAAAGGGGGCAGTGACTTGTCAGTACTTCTCACTTCCTGAAGTACCAGAGTCTGCTAATTTTATATCTTGAAGAGAAAAAAAAAGGTTATATTTGCTTCTTCCAGACTGTTACATATTTCCATGATATTTCTTACACAATGACCAACTTTCCTACATGAAGACAATTCCTAGAATGGGACATGAGAAATTGGAAGATCTTCTAAAAGAGAAAAACTGAGGCTCAGAGAAATAAGTGGCTTGACCAAGGAGACCAAGAAGAAAGGAAAATCAAAGGGACAAACAATAGTTTACCTAATTGCCACACCAGTTCAGAGACCAGGGCATGTGATGAGTAATTCATTTTAAGTGTCAATTTGGCCCTTGTGCCAACTGTTTGGTCAAAACCAATGCCAACTGCACTGTGAAAGTTATTTTTTAGACAAAATTAACATTGAAATCAGTAGACTCTGAGTAAAGCAGATTATTCTCCATACTGAGGATGGGCCTCATCCAATCAGTTGAAGGCACCAAAAGACTGAGCTTCCCAGAGGAGAAAGAAATTTTGCCTCCAGATTGCCTTGTGAGTCAAGACTGTAACATCAACTCACCAGAATCTCCAGCCTGCTGGTATGTCTTGCAAATATCAGACCTGCCAGCCCCAACAATCACAGGAGCCAATTTAAAATCTCTCTCTCCATGTACATATGTCATTGGTTCTGTTTCTCTGGAGAACTCTGATTAATATATGACAATACTGCATTGAAGCTGTGCTTTTCATCCATGACCTGAAATAACCAGATTCAGGAACATTTGGAGCATTGTGTTGCTGCCAGTACCACATACTACTACTAGAGTTCCTGGCCAGCATGCATTGAGTTCTTACCACGCACCAGATTGTGCACTAAATATTTTCTATAGATTATGTTTTTAAATCATACATGACTGATTTGAAGTTGCTATATACCTTATTTATATACCTTATTTTATACAATTGTATTTAAAGAGAAAATAAAGGAAAAGAAATGAGAGTAGAGGAAAGGCAAGGAATGAAGTGAACCACTTGCTCACGTCACACAGTCAGGAAGAGGAAGATCCAGGACAGAGTTCTAGATTAACTCTAAATTCACACTGATACCAGTATACTGAATTTGGGGCCAGGAAAATCCATTAGTAACTTATAAAAAAGGCTCTGATATTAGGGACTACAAGCACACGGGTAGAAATCTAGCTTAGTAATCTTATTTACTAGCATTACTAGGCAATTTCTAAGTAGTTGGTCATGGTGAAAATGGGTTACATCTGAACTGAAAAAATAAGGATGAACAGTCTTTACCAAAAGACAATCCATAACTCAAACCTCCAAATTTGCTGGTTTCTTTAAAATAATCAGAGTACAGGAGGTTCACATCCTATTTAGTTTATTTATGTGGCAACTTTGGGGCACTGGGATGTTTACATAAGTGAGATATTCTTATTTTCATTTTTAAAATAACTGAACCATGTCATTGTAAATGCTAAAATGTATTTTTAATAATTGTCCCTGGATTTTTCTAAAATATACTAAACTTGGCACCCCCTTCCTCCATAAGGAGACCCTGAATAATACAAATGCATCTTTCTGATGTAGATTACCAATATGACCATACACCTTTGTTCATAGAGACATCTTCCAGAACTCAGTAATGATGCATTTAGGATTTTTTTCCTCTGAGCTAAAGAGCCCTGGATATCTAGGATTTTATATTTTTGTCTACTTCTTATGTTTCAATTTCCTTATATTATCTGCTGGAACTGCTCACCACTGCTGTCAGTGGGTCCTTACTGCCTCTTGTCTGCAATGTATCTAGATCCAAAATCAGTATCTTTGCCAAGATCCTCTTTTGCAAATAGCATCATTATTCTCCAAGCTCCAAATCTGGCATTACTGTTTAACTCTGCTTTATCTCTTATTTCTCATGTTTGACATATTGCCAAATCCTACTGGATCGACTTCCTCCTATTAATACATACCATTCTGAGGCAAGCATAGACATTCCATCCCTTCCCCTCATCCACCCATGCAAAGGGACCATTTGGAAACCAGAATCAAGTGCACAAAGAGAGATCTGGCCAGAGACAGGATTTAAGCAGCAATCTGAGTTGAGTTGCACAATCAAGAGCCCTGGGTGATGGGTACCAGCAAGAAGGGAGACTGCACAACGAGTTACCAGGAGTTCGGTTTCATGCTGTGAGAGATGCCAAAGCAATCAGGAGAAGGAGAAAACTGGGACATGTCAAAGTGCTTTTGAAAATTGTTGTTAGGGTTATGAATCATCTCCCCAATAATGGTCCTTGAAAGATGCAAGCAAAGGTTAGAATTGCTTTTTAAAAAATTGCTAGTTGATAACGAGGCTGCTGCTTTGGAAGCTACACACCTCAGAGACTGTCTTGTGGTTCAGTAGTCAGATTGTTGAAGAAATGAATGGATATACAAATGCTCTATTTTCATGGATTGGGGGCCGTGTCACACCCTCAAAGCCTGGGTTTGAGGGCAGTCCTCTTTCTCATCTGTCCTGGACCCTCTTCTCTTCATTTCAAGCTTCTTGGTTGTGTTCCGCATAAATGAGGGTGGAAGAAGGTACCACTGAGAAAAGAACAGAACCTAGCAATGTGGGATCAGAAAGAGGGTTTAATCTGGGTGTCTGAGTCTTTGATCTGTGGATAGTTTGCTATGTGTCCATGAGAAAATAGCTGAATCTTGATCAAATGAGGTGATTGGTCAAGTTGATAGTCTAACATGATTCACAGCACTTAATCAGTGCTCAAGAAATACTTAGAGAATGATTTTTTTTTTTTTTTAATTTCCCTTCTAGTTCTAGAATTCTGAGTCTATAATTCTAGCAAAGCAGTTCTGGCAGACTTGACTCTTAATAGAGATATCCTTTCAGATATCCTCTGAAAATTTTGAACGCAGGCTGAGTTTTCTGCCTCTGCTTCCCATGAGTGGACGGATGGCAGTCTTACTTGTAAGGCCTCTGAAATGATGCAGAGTGGGCCACGGCAATATGCTTAAGAAACCATCGTGGCCTTGCTTTTGTTTTGTTCCTAAAAACTGCCTACCACACATTCTACCAAAAATAATGCATCTGCATCTACAGATGCTTACTAAAGAGCTTACCCTGAAAAAGAGTTGAAGATGAGTTGGTTACATAGTCATTGGCTTTATTTGTTGTCCCCTAAAACTACACAGAGGAAGGGCCCAGATCAGAGCTGACGGCAAAGAGAGACAAATGGCACAGAGAACATGTGGGAAAAGGAAGTGCAGACAAAATCTATTTGAGCCTGATAGCAAATGGGCAATTAATTACTCTCATTGACTTGGCTCTTTCTTCATGTCACTTTTTGGGAGGCTGTCAGAGAAGCCCAGACATGGCTGGAGAATCGATTCCCAAAGGCTTTGGAGAAAGTGGAATCCATTTTGTCCTAGAACCAAGGCTACCAGGATTGAAGAATACAGTAGGAGTCTCCAGCTCACTTCTTCAGTCAAGGAGAAATTGCGATGCATTTAGCTGTGCGTCCAGTGTGCTTGGGATTGGCTCTTAATGCCTGTTTGTACTGCATCCCCACTAGTCTCTTGTCTCCACCATATGGCTCGGGCCTAGGTATCTGCCTTCGCCTCAGTCTTCTGCTTAGACTCCACCTCCCTCTCCTGTCCTGTCCTGCTAACAGCCTGCTTGAAATGGAACCCAGAAGCCCTGCTTTGTTCCCACCACCCTATCCTTCAGGGTCAGACCTCGCTGACCTCCCAACCTCAGGTGATTCAATAGCGTCCCACTCATAATAGACTGATGCCGATGGCTGAGGAGATGCAGGGGCCTCCTGCATCATGGCCACCAGCCTGCCTTCTTGAAGAATCACTGACTGGAATCTTCAGTACGTGTTTCACCAATGGGATTGTGCCTAACACAACCTAAAATTTCCATGCCCCTTTGGGCCCTGCATTCAAGAGACAGCCATTTTGCTGGGTCATGCCTGTCTTACCACAGTCTTGCTCTCTTTGTCCTTCCCACCTACCTCTCATGATGACCCAGCAGGACATCCCCAACCAACCAGGTTTGTCCCATGGAAAACAATACTGTAGAATCCCATCAGTTTAAAAAAACAAAAGCAAAACCACGTTTGGTCAAATGTGCTCGTATTATATAATGGACTCACAAGGCTTCATTGTGAGTTATCACAAGAAACTTTGTACTCCACGGGGGAAGGTCTTGCCCTGTAGGGAGGCTGCAGACGCATGAGGTTTGGGGTAAGGAGTCCAGTGAGCTAAGCCATGTCTGTGTCTATGGTGTACTCTGGGTGATGTGTGAGCTCCTGGGTTTCAGATTTCTTAGTGTTGGTATTTGGAAAACACTTCTTTTATATCCACGTGTTTGCTGAAGTTAGAAGCAAATATCACTTCTTTCCTCTGGGAGAGCTTAGGCGGCCTATCCTCCCCGTGTACCACATCAAGTAAGGTCAAAAGGAGTAAGTCTTCATTTGTGTAACTCAGTAGCAAGGGCTGAGACGAGATTTGATGTGAGCTTTTGAAAGAATGATAACTCTTTTCCTTGTGTAAACTCTTTCTCACAACCACATTTGGAGCAGGGAACTGAGTAAACATACAGTTTCTTGTTTTAAGCTCTCTCCTCTTTGTGGTTTATCTGTAGGAGGATTAGAGGGGAGGACAGGTAGGGTGGAAGGAACGGGCATGTCCTTTAGGAGTCCTGGGTTGAAATTCTGACTTTACTACTTGATGGGTTATGTGACCTTGGACATGCAACTTGAAACTTTCCAGACATAGGTTTCTGCATGATAAAATGAACATACTACCTTAAAGCATCTGCATGCTTTAAATCCTTTATTCCTTATAACACACTAAATGTACCACACATCCCCACCTTTTTCTTTTCTCCTTTTATATCTTATTGCCCCCTTGTTACATAAAAAAAATGCCACATCCACCTGTTCCATAGCCCCAGTACACTTGTATGTATTGCATGAAATTAAGAGGCTAACAAGAAGAAATAATGCATATAGCACATCTGAAAATACATCTAGAAATTGGGAACGATATACTAGGCAGACGAAGAATTGATTTGTCTGTCATATTAAAAACAAACAAACAAACAAACAAACAAACCAGTAATAACTTCCTGCCCTGAGAGGATTTTCTGGGAGCATTTTCAGATTATTTCTTTGGGGAAAATCTCATGTTAATTACTTCCCTTGTTCTTGCTAGTCTAGCAATCCACCCTCCACCCCCCAAATAAAATGCACACGTGCGAGAGAGATCCATTGCCAACTTATGGCCACCCTTCCTCCCTGAATACCTGGAGATTTAATTCCATAAATCCACCATCTATCCAATCCCAACCAAGGGAAAAACTCTGCAGAGCTAGAAGGAAGAACTGAATGTTTTCTGGGCATTCTTCCAGACAGCAGCTTGGCCAGGCATGTCCCTGAGGATGACTGTGTCTACTTTGTTTTGAGCCATCTGAAATGCAGCACAGTGCAGGGATCAGAAAACAGTCCTCATTGTATCGAGTAGCTTTCTTTTTTTTAATCCAGTGCATGAGAGGCTTTGATTTAGAGCAGATCCAGGAGCATTTCTAAGCTGCCCAAGCCCCAGGCTTGTCTGGGTTTTGAGTCTCGACTCACCCTTTGGGTCAGCCCAGACCACCAATTACCCGGCCCCCTACTAACCACAGCGATGAGTCTAAAACATTGCTCATCTTGTAGGAAGCACCGCACAAAAGGAAAAATGAACGTTTTGATGTCATACAGACCTGCTACCCTGTGATCACAAGTGAGTCATTTTACTTTTCTGAGCCCTCTTTTTTACCAAATGTGAAAGAAGAAAACCATTCTTACTTCGGGAACTTGTGTGGATTAATTGAGACAATGACTATACAGCGCATCGCATCATGACATACAGATAATGTTACAAAATGCTAGTTGCTTTGTTAGTGTCATTAATATATTTTCCATTCACAACTTCCTCATTCTATACTTTCACCTCATTCACAACTTTTGTTTTTCTGTAACTCTGAACTCCTGGGTTAGGAATTAAAATCGTGATAGCTTTTGGCTCCTTGGACTTCATATATATTCACACCAGTGCTCAGACCTAGACGTTACACTATGAATTTGGTTTGCTTACACTTCTGGCTGTCAGTGTTGCCTCTGTGCCCAACCTTGGCCCATGAGAACATCCTGCCCAGTTATTTAGTGAACACTCAGCTAAGCCAGTCCCCACCATTTGCCGTGTGTGTGTGTGTGTGTGTGTGTGTGCGTGTAAAGTATTATATGCTGGTGCAATTAGGAGGTATGGGTGGCACCTTCCTGTGGCCAGAAGATGGTGGGGAGAGTGAACAGCTGCTGGTTGAACAGTTAATACTACTATAGAAATTAAGTCAGGGTATTTTCCACAAGCTTCCATATTTTTTTTTCCCTCTAGAAGTAACTCTTCTATTTACACACAACCACTCCAGTGCAGTTTGGGTGCTGACCACAAGTACTTAAGGGTGTGAAACACTCTTCAGAGAGCACTGGCTTGCAATACTCAACGCGAGATCTAAGAATAGCACGTTTCTGCATGTGTATGGGCCATAGCTCATTACTGTGACTTCATTATGGTGTATGTCTATGTGTGGGGGTTTATTTCCACATGTATGTGCATATATCCAAATAACATGTAAACATATATGTATATTTGCATTGTATTTATACAGTTAACGTTTATCATGTAAGTGTGTGTGTGTGTATATACGTAATACCTATATACACACATGGTTGGTAAGTTAAACAGCTTAAAAATTTTGAACACTTGAAATTTCATGAAGTAAACTGCAGGTACCACAGTAGCAAAACAGTGTTTTCATCTCAATATGAATTTAAATTGAAAAATGAAATTTGTTTTTTATGTATAGAAACTATTTTTAACTTCTTAAAGGCATTTAACTTCTTAAGGCATTCTGAACTTTTCTGTCAACTTTATTTAGTATATATTTAGTATATTATTTAGTATATTATTACTCATAAGTAGTTACATAATAAATTAAGCAAATATGGCATTTTAGATTAACTTCACAGTCTATTTTTTGTAATTTTTGTTAAAATTTCATTTTTTCTAATCATACAAATAATATACAATCATTTTAGAAACATCTAGAAAATGTGCAAAAAGAAGAGAATTTTCAAAACCTGGAATATTATGAGTTAGAAATAAGCAGTGTTGGGCTGTCTGGGTGGTGCAGTTGGTTAAGCGTTGGACCTTAGTTTCAGCTTAGGTCATCATCTCAGGATCATGAGATCAACCCCCACATTGGGCTCTATGCTCAGCATGGAGTCTACTTGAGATTCTCTCTCCTCTCCCTCTCTCTCTCTTGTGTGCGTTCTCTCCCTCTCTCTAAAATAAATAAATATATACATAAATAAATAAATACATATTAAAAAAAAAAGAAATAGCATTGTTCCTATATTTCAATCTCTCAGTCTGTGTCTATATATTTTCTGTACAAATTGTTTTCACACTATGTAAAGTCTTAAATTCTACATCCTTCTAACATTAAGGAAAATATTCTCATACCATTAAGTATTCTTTAGAAAAAGTTTTAGTGGAAGCATTCTATTTTATTACGTGGATATATATTTAACTCTAATTAGTTTATAAATACTGTTTATTGCATCCTTTTTCTGCACCTCAGGCTCTAGTCATGCTTCCACTGGCAGGGAGATTTCATGATGATATCTATTCATGCATATATTGAAATGTATGTATTACTCAGGATTGTCCATAAAGGGTTTTTATGATCTAGATAGCTTAAGCTTATTTTTAAAAATTTCAACACTTCCTTTGTTTCACTCTTCATGGAACATTTTATAAACGTCTTTTTCATACTATCCTTTTTAACAAAGAGTTTTGAACACAGTTTAACATTCTTTGGGCCAAAGACATATTTCTAAACATGAGTTGTTGAGGTTGATCCAAACTGAGTGCTGCTCTGAGGTCTGAGCAAGCAGGTGGGCTGCTGGTCTCCAACCCAAGTGCTCAGGTGGGTGATGGTGGCAATGAGGATTAGCGCTCTGTTCTTATCTTGTCCCTCTGAGCTCAAGTTAGACTCTTCCTTCTATTAGGATATCCAAATTACTTTTACACTAACATCTGAATTACTGTTCTATGATAAAACTTTTTGAAGATGTACATTTATTCTAAAGGGACTGGTATATTAGAGAATTCAAAGATAATGCAATTTTTGTGCTTATGTGTGATTCTGCCAATAAAAAATACTAAGTGAACAGACAAAACTATATTCTGCTGGATTCAGCTACGCACCATGCTCAACACACACAGATACACACACACACACACACACACACACACACACACACCCCTCCATCATCTACCAGCTACCTCCCTTTGCCTCATGTGCCTCAAGCCATACCATCCATTTGGTGTTACAACTTTGTCAGATTTCATGTGACTCTCCTTTTTTACAATATCTCACTTCATGATAGTTTATGTCACAATAACTCACTTCACAATGCTCACATGCTATAAGTACTCTAATAACCACTTTCATAAGCCAACATTGGGCTTTTTCAAGGTGCTTTACTGTGTATTTCTTAACCTTTTTAACACCATAGAAGTGTGTTACCATTTTTGTTAGATTTTGGTATGGTCTGAAGGTTTATGTCTCCTCCTAAACTCTGATGTCCAAAACCTCATGTCCAAAGTGATGATATTTGGGGGTGGGGTCTTTGGGAGGTGATGACTGTTTTTACAGCGCTACTATTAACTTCTAAGAAATAGGTAAACACATAATGATTCAGAAACCAAACTTAGGCCTTGGCTTTTTGTACTATTTTCTAAACTTTTATTTATATTTTCCTAAACTACAACTATTTCACTTAAGTTAATATCCAAGAATAGGCCCCTGAATACAGTGGCTTGAGTGGTGAGAGAGAGGAAGGCAAGGGTGTGTGGGTGCTTGACAGACACCAACAGGTGTCTGAGGTGCTGGGTCAGGGAGTCAGACAATGGCAACTCAGAGATTGCTGCTCACCACAGGCAGCTAAAAAGCCAGGGTTGAGTCTCAGCAAACATTTATCTAGTGCCTTCTAATGGCAAAGTCCAGTGCTAGATGCTGAAGGAGTAAAATTAAAAATTTAAAAAAAGATCCTTTCCTACAAGAGTGTAGAATTCGGTGAGCAAGGTGTAAAAAGTGGCACATGGGAACAGATTTCTGGTTTAAACAGGTGTTGTTGCACAAAAAAAATATTCATCATCATTGGCCATCAGGGAAATTCAAGTCAAAACCGCACTGAGATACCACCTTACACCAGTTAGAATGGCAAAAACTGTCAAGGCAAGAAACAACAAATGTTGGAGAGGATGTGGAGAAAGGGGAACCCTCTTCCACTGTTGGGGGGAACGCAAGCTGGTGCAGCCACTTCGGAAAACAGTGTGGAGATTCCTCAAAAAGTTTAAAACAGAGCTACTCTATGACCCAGCAATTGCACTACTAGGTATTTACTCCAAAGATACAGATGTAGTGAAAAGAAGGGCCCTATATACCCCAGTGTTCACAGCAGCAATGTCCAAATAGCCAAATTGTGGAAGGAGCCGAGATGCCCTTCAGCAGATGAATGGATAAAGATGTGGTCCGTATATTCAGGGGAATATTACTCAGCCCTCAGAAAGGATGAATAACCAACATCTGCATCAACATGGATGGGACGGAAGGATATTATGCTAAGTGAAATAAGTCAAGCACAGAAAGACAATTATCATATGGTTTCACTTATTTGTGGAACATAAGGAATAGCATGGAGGACATTGGGAGAAGGGAGGGAAAAATGAAGGGGGAAATTGGAGCGGGAGACGAACCATGACAGACTATGGACTCTGGGAAACAAACTGAGGGTTTTAGAGGGGAGGGAGGTGGGGGATGGGTCAGCACGGTGATGCGTATTAAGGAAGGCACTGATTGCATGGAGTGCTGGGCATTACACGCAAACAATGAATCACGGAACACTACATCAAAATTTAATGAAGTAGATTATATGTATGGTGACTAACATAACACAATAAAAAAAGAATAGGTGTTGTTGGAAGTGAAACAGGTGAAAGAATGCCGCAGGGAAAGGAGCGCCTGCTACTTAACTATTTGCCTTCGGACTGGGGGAGAATGCGGATTTGGTGTGGGCTGAACCCGAAAGGGGAGCTGTGCCAGTCACCCGCCTGTGTTCTTTCGGGTCCATTCCCCACTCCTCCCTGCTCTGCTTTGTATTTCAGGAAACTGTATTTCCCAGGGTCCAGTGCCCACTGGCTCGTGGATGGGCTTGGTCAGTAGGGAGCTTCAGCTGAAGATGGGCGGGCCAGAGCAAGGGGGGCAGCAAGCTCCCCCTCTCCATGTCCTTTGCTTGGGCAGCATGGCTGGCTATGGCCGTGGCTCCTCTGTGGTTCCAGAAAGTGCCAGCCACATCCTCCGTGATTTCAGTGTCCCACTGGTGGTGCTGGTCCTGGGCTGTGGGAATCCCTGTGTCCTTCCAGCCCCGGGAAAGCAGAGGCTTCCTACTGAGGCTCATCTTGGCGTTGCATCACCTCCCCCCACTTGGCATCTTGGCTCTTCAGTTACTCAAGCAAAACATTCCCTGTGTTAAATCTCCTGTTTGAAATCTCCAGGGACGATTTTTGTTTGACTGCCTGGCCCTCGGTGAGACAGGAGATACACTCCTGAGGGGGACGTGCAGCAGAGGCTCTGGCCTGGCAATGAACGAAGGGTCAAGTACGAGAGTTAGCCTGTGGGAAAGGAGAGGTCCAGGGCCACCTAAAAATAAGGATTCTCAGACATGCGCAGACTACGCTGTTGAGGCAACGCCATTCTGCACCTGGTGGGTCTTTGGAAGGCTGAGGTAGGTTCTCTTTCTATACAAATACAAGGGCAAAATGTTGTCCAAGAAGAGATGTCCCCTACATAGGCAAGCCACAAGGCTGGAGGACTCTGGATCCAGTTGGTTGAGTTTGAATCAGCCGGATGGGGCTCTCGGGAATGACCCACCCACTCAGATACCAAAGCTGGAAGTTGTCTTCTTCCTTCAGATTGTATGCATGGGGGCACTAAAGCTTTTGTACCGGAAAGTGCTTTGCTCAAGGTCACACAGCTGGAGACGCTGGAAGGAGAACTCCACTCTCCTACTTTCAGGGTCACAGCCTTTTTTATGCTGTCCCTGGAGTCTTTACTACGCCCCGAGGTTTCAGCTCATTACATCACAGGCACGGCTGCTCCTTCCATAACTATAAGATTCCAAACAAATTTGAACGGGTTGGTCACATATTAGTAACTTCTAATTTTGAACTCGACATAATAAGCATGTGACTCATTCCAAAGAAACCTGTTCGGAGGGTTTTTAAGTAGAATAAGGGAATTTGATAAAGCAAGAGACATTATATAGTCAACCAAGATGCAGGTAGAATTCAGGAAGTAGAATGTATTCTCCTTTGTGAGCAAAAACAAAAAAGCAAGCAAGCAAACAAAAATAAACCTTCGAGACTGTGGTATTTGCTATATTCTTACACGATTAACCTTTATAAAATCCTGCAGTTGTATCACTTCTGCGTGAAGACTGAACGCCACGGTTCGGTTTGAGATAAAATAAACTCCTTGAGGCCAAGACTTTAGAGACATTATCTGTTTAATAAATATGATTGTAAAAGCAATAAACAAGAGCAAGTATACATTACACTACATAGTATTTAACAAAAAAATACATCAAAAAAGTCATTTTAAAATTAGAAGTAGTTCCGATACTATAAGAAAACTTCCTTTTTTTTTTTAAATTGGCTTCCTATAAAAATAAGTTGGCAAATGAGGGATTTCAATGCTCAGTTGGAATCCTGGAAAACACAGAACAGCTGCCAAACACCCCACTGCTCTCAAAGTTGCTGTTTGGAACTTCTGAAAAAAAGCAAAGCAAACCTCTGCATTTTGGACAGTGAATCCAATTAGGAATAAGGCGAAGGAGAAAATGTTGGCTGGGTAGTTCAGGGTAGAGCGTGCACAGTTTGCCTTCTGGGATTTTTGGAAAACATGGTGATATCAGATTTCTAGCTTGCCCTGAATCTTCCCTTCCACATCCATCCCTCCCCACTCACTCCTCTGGCCTGAAGCCCACCAAACTCCTCATTGTGTTTGCACCTGCTGTTGGCGAGTCGGTAGGCACTTGGGTCCCTCCCATTTGTAGGCGCTCATCACCACCTTCTCATTGGGATTGAGCTGGCGGGGCCGAGTGTGGTGGTTCTCAACGTTCTGTGGACATCACGATAACTGGAAAAGCTGGTAAAGACAGACTGCTGGGCCGCACCCCCTACAGTTTCTGAGTCAGTAGGTGTGCAGTCTGGGGACCCCAAATTTTCATTTCTAGTAAGTCTGAGGGTTTGCGGATACTGCTCAGTCCACGTACCACACTTGGAGAACCACAGTGCTAGATCGTAAGAAGAGTGAGGTACCCTCTGAGCAGAAGCTGGTCTCACTCATCCCCTACAAGTGGGAGGGAGCTTTGAGGAGAGGCACCTGAGGATTCCGGAGACGCTGAACAGAGAGCCGGCCATCTGTGACCACTTTACAAGATGCCAGGCATCTCACGTCTACCTCTATTTTTAAGTAGGACTTGAATGCCCATTCTTCCTTATGTGTTCTCCCATATTATCCCTTCAACAAAGTAATTTTCTTAATACCTACTCTAGGCAAGGCACTGTGCGAGACTAAGAGGGTTATTCCCTTTTTCATGATTTTCCAATTAAAATTAATTGAACTGCAACTCTGAGGACTCCCTGCGCTGTTTTGAGTGAGCCTCTTTTGGTTTCCAAACATTTTGTCTTCCAGATTAAACTTGGAAGGCTCCAACTGAAGCGGATCGATGAGGAAGTTTCCTATGGGATAGGAAGCCTGGCAGGTTGGGGATCAATTGAGTTCTACAAACAGATGGCTGCCTCAGGCATAATCCATTTCCCAGTTTCATCCTGGGCATCCTCAACCACAAAAACTTCCGTCTCATTCACTTCTGACTGCAGCTTTGCTACCCTTCCCTTGCCCGAGCTACATAAAGGCAGGGATTGCCAGGATCTTTGGGAGACCCTAGTATCTCCAGGACCCTGTTACCGACTGTGACCGGCCTGGGAACTTGGCCAAAAAGGAGGCTGCTCTTTCTGAGTGGTTTTCAAAACTGCTTTCTCCTATATTTTAGAGTGGGCTTTGCCTAATTCATAATCCTCCAAAAGGCTTCTGCTGGATACACTTTTGTTTCCTTCTTATTCTGGGCCTTCTTTCATTATTGCCCTTGGCAAATGGGGATGGTTCACACTCTGAGCCGATCTGCTTTAGTTAGACATCTACCTCCTCCCCTTTAAGCTTACTAATTTTCCCTTTGCCAATACTATGATACTCAGAGATCAGAGAGCGTACCTGGGAAATGTCTGGAATCATCCTACATAATGAAAATCTTATCCTAATTAAGACAAGACGTCCGTACATTCTCAGATTTTTGGACATTCTTAAATATTCAATCCATTAACCTGCTTCTTCTTCTGGTTAAAATCAGTTTTATTTTACAAATATTTTTTGTAATATCACTGTACTGTGAGAGAACAAATACTGGGTAATAGCAACCATCACAGAAGGAAATTGCCCTGCCACATAGTAATGCATTCAAAACATTTCTCACAAGAATATTCTGGAATTTGCACACGAGATTTTTGTTGAGGTGTGAGAATGCCACTATGCATCTATATGCTTTCTTTTCCAGTGTACATGGCCAGGTTTGGATTGCTTTGCATACATCAACCCTTTCGCACACTTTGCGTGTTTCCAGGTGGGGAGAAAGCAAGGCTATTTGGAAGAAGCAGGTTCTACAGGAGGAGATAAAGGATACATGGAGCTGAACCCTGTAGGGCAGGACGTCGCTGGGTCAGCGTGTAGGGGTGTAGGGAAGTTGGCATGCTGACAGATCAGAAACGTGTGAGTGGCGGGGGCAAGGCTGGCAAAAGCTAGGCCAGTATTTAGGGAGCACGGAGATTAATGTCCAGCATCCAGTAACATGCTGGGGAAGAAAAAGTAGGGGGAGTTGAAAGACAACTTGGAGACTGGAAGGAAGAGGTACAAAGACATCAACAGATGATGACCACACAGGGAGAGCAAACAAATGGGGAGGCCAGACAATGGGGAACTGGGATTCTCTTTTCTACAGAAGCTGGGGGGCGGGACTCGGAAAGCTACAACGGAAAGCGGTGGTGACTGGAAGGGGTGGGCAGGAAACAGAGATCCACTTCTGACGCCCCTGCCCCCGCAGCAGCCTGCCTTCCCTGCTCTACCTGCCTACTTGGAACTTCACCTCGCTCCTTCGTCCCTGTGGCCGCACAGAATGCAAAACGCAAGCAGCCTCATGGCCACTGCTGGCCCTGGATCTACCAGAGATAACTTAGGAAAGAAACTGGCAATGAGGAGAGTGGGACAGAGAAACAGCTCAGGGCCTCGCACTCCTGTGCATGTCTTTGTGTCTTATGAAAGGGGCTGGGGTGGCTAATCCCCCCCATCAGCCTCTAGGGCTAAAATAGCTGTTAAATCTAGAGCCAAGAATATTTCCAAAAACACATGCAGATTTCCTTGGCCTCTATATGTTATGAATTTTCTACAAACACGACCAATCAGAAAAAAGAGAGAGAAGAGGAAAGGGGGAGGGGAGCGTTTTTCCATTAAAATAGAGCACCTGTACACTACCCCTCCAAGCATGTTCTCAAGGTCCACATGCACAGGCTTAAAGCTAAAAACCCTTGTTGTCTGTGTCTGAAGAATTAAAAAGTCCCGATGCAGTGAGTGTTTGTCTGTCTGTCTGTTTGGATTTTGATTGTTTCTATTTTATTTGTTTGTTTGTTTTTGTTTTTACTGGCGTCCTCCATTCAAACATTTACATAGGTAGGGATTTCTTTTGTGCTTTGATTCTCAGCAACTATGGAAATACTTCCTGGCAAAATAGGAAACAGAACAACAAAGGAAAGAAAAAAAACATAGAGTTAGTGGTCATGAAGGATGGTGCACTTGACAAGAGCGAAATTCTTTCCTGATCAGCAGGTCGCCTGTAGCCTTTGGGGGTTTTCCTTAAATTGCAAATTGTGCCCCAGCAGATCCCCGCTTTGGCGTTGAAGGTGGAGTGGCGTGTCTTGCTCTTTGCAATCGGAGAGATGAGTCACCAGGTTGAGTAGAAGGGGAGGGAGGGGAGGGTAAAGCTACTCTCCTAAGAGAAAACGTGTAACACTTACTCATTTAATGACACTGACAATGGAAAGGTGTCAGAGACTGTGCAATGTGCTGCGGGATGCTCCTGGGGAAGGAGGGATTGCTACTTAATAAAGTCAACAGCGCTGTGCTTCATACCCCGTGGAAATGGGATTGAAAACCAAATGACCCACAAAAATGCACTTAGAAGCTTTAGAAGTAAATAGGGTGAACGCTTCTCTGGACTTGGAGACAGAAAAGCCTTTTTCTTTTGAACCTAAAGCAATTACACATTTATCACCCTGTCTCCCCAAATAAAAGCCAGCACACTGTGAAGACTGGACCCCAGATAATACCAGCTCCAGCTGGTATTATTACGTCCGAGACAAGCCAGGCCCTGCACTGAAATCTCACCCAGCACCAGCACAGAACTCTCCCACGTCTGCTCAAAGAGAGGCCTGTGTTTCCATTTAGGTGCTCCTTTCCCTTTCCAAGTAACGGATGAAAAATCGCAGGGAGTGCCCTTCTAGAAGGTTTGGTATTCTGACATTAGAGGGAGGCACGGACGGTTATCTAGTAATGTACCGTCTCGGGCCCCAATGCAGGATTCGAGGTGGCAACACTCCGGCTGCCAGTCCTGACACCACCGATGGGACGAAACAGGGCCAGCCACGGGTCACAGTGGACGCTCCAGGGATCTGTCTGCCTGGGAATTTTCCTCTGCTGTAGAGAGCAGGACTCAGCAATTACGCCTGGGACTCTAGACCTAGCTGTGGGATTCCCAGCTTACTCCACAGGCAGAGAGAGAGAGCGAGAGAGCAACAGAGCGAGAGCTCTCTGATGTATTACAAGGTCCACTGTACGACTTCTGCTAGGGGACAGGTGAACGGCAGGGACAACTGTGCCCATCGGCTCTGTGACAGGCTAACCCTTCAGGGGTCTCTCCCAGGAAAACTCGCGCCTGGCATGTTCTGCAAACTTTCTGCCTCTTGTCCTCAACATTCTCGGGTTCCATGTTTTGGGGCTGGGGGACAGTTTTTAGACTCCTGCTAATTAAAAGAATTCCCTGGGTGATCGGCTTGGCCCTCCTCTATTCTGTCTCCTGATATCGCTTCTCTACAAGCATTCTGGAGCGATTTGCCCTCCAAAGAGTTGTCCCGAGGCCAGGTGGCCCTGTCCTACCCTGCCCCGCCCTCCACATCACCAGATCCAGCCTCTGAGGCCTCCTTCTTGCACACCGTTAGAGCCGATGCTCTGCTCTTTGCCCATGAACATCTTGAAACCCCGTATTTTAGAGCAAGAGATTTTGCAAATGGAGGAATAAAGTCACGAGAGAGAAAAAAAAAAAAAACAACACTACATAGGAGCAAGAAGGCTTTTCCCCCTCTCATTCCAGGGGAAGGAAGCAGGGAAAGAGACATCTTAGCTGTTGCTCTCAGGAATGTTAGAGCAGGAGAGAGTGGTTATGTCAAGCCAGAAAGGGGTTAGACAGAGTCAGCCCTTGACTACTCAGGCTGAGCAGCTGATGGCTACTGGGAATCATTTACCTATGAGCTGGCATTCCACCTTCTCATCTATCAGTTGGCCAGGCCTCCTTAGTTCAGTCTGAGGGATATGGGCCCTGCTTTCAGTGTGACTGACCCGACTGACCATCTCTCGTTCTTTCTCATTCTGCATCTGGGCATAAACATTAATCCCCGGGATCTTCCTAAAACATTAACAGACAGCATCATTGCTATGCACGGGAGATGTACATCACGGCAACGCGTGCTTCCGAGCCTGTCAGGGAGAAGGAAGTGGGAGGGGACACGAGGACGGAGGGCCACATACCTTTTAAACTTGTAGATGACGAACACGGCCAGCCCCACGAACACCACGGAGAGCAGCATCAGCATGGCGGATCCACTGTGGGACGGGGTGAGGTCCACCAGTGGGGCTGGGGGAGAACACAAGACATCGTCACGGGCAGAGACGCGGGCACGCCTGACTCCGTAAGGTGCTGACTCTCTTCACACCGAGGCGCGCTGAGTCCCAGGAAACCCCGTGGGACCTACACACGGGTGCGTATCACGTGGCTGACATGGGGGAGGGGGCATCGGAGTCCGGCCCGGCCCCCGGAATGCTCCGGTTGGTCTGTGCAGGAAGTGCAGTGGGGGCACTGGGCCCAGACAGCTCGGATTCCAGGCCTGCGCAGCCACGGGCCGGCCCTGTGAGTCTAGGCAAGTGATTTCCCCTTAACAGGCTTCCGTGGTGGGAGAATAGTAGTACGTATCTCATGGGGTTTGTGTGAGGACCTTGTGAGTCCACGCATGGAAAACGCTGACGACAGTGCTGGACGCATATTAAGTCTCCCCTAAGTATCAGCCTTTCTTACTGCGGCTGCTGCTCTTCTTTTTAATCAATATTCAAAACACTATGATTATGAAATTTTCCTATACTTGGAGTGCAAGCTTTTCTCAGACTGAGCAACACAAGTCAGCAAAAAAAGCAACAGGAATGTTGTTACGAATGACCTGCCGTCTCCCACTCCAGTCCCTGCAGCTGTCACGTGAGACAAAGCACTGGAGGGTAAGGGAGCACGCTTATCTTTCCGGCGCATGGGAAACTGTCGGGGAAGTGAGCATCTCACAAGAGTAGCGCCCTGGTGCGAGTGGAGGGTGTGCGACCCAACGTTGTCTCCACGGCTTCTTGAAGCCCTGACAGCAGCTCGTG
Source organism: Procyon lotor (assembly GCA_028646535.1). NCBI lineage: Eukaryota > Metazoa > Chordata > Mammalia > Carnivora > Procyonidae > Procyon > Procyon lotor. The sequence continues at coordinate 51,705,663 of CM053617.1, forward strand.
ACAGGAGCCCCGGCCTCTCAGGCGCACAGGGTTCTCCTCTTTGCAGCCATAAAGGCTTCTCCTCCCTGAGGTTACCCTGAGTTGAGACCACAGCTCTCGGGAGCATCGCTCTTCACCCCCAAATCCTCCTCAACCTTAGGGTCAAATCTGTTGTGCTTTAAGGACTTTGTTTGCCATTAATTTGCACCCTCTCAAAAAAACGGACATGTTGCAAAAATAGCATTGCTCAAGCATGAAGGCCAAGCCACACGTACACCTTAGAAGGCCCGGGCGCTGAACTTTACCTTCCACATTTAAGGAAAGTCTGATACTCAGAAAGGGAGGCAACTGTCAAGTACCATTTTCTATGGCTTTTCTCTGTTGGGAGCCGAGAAGGCAACGTTCTGGTCACCTGGGTGTAAAGTTCCAGAAGAGTCACCCGTGTGCTGAAGGACGCCCCCAGGACTCACAGCGGCTTCCGCTCTGTCTGGTTATGGTCATGGCCAGTATCAAGTTAGATTTCAGCCGCTCCACGGGGTTGAGCGCATGTTCCCGACACCAGTCTTTTTTTTAATTTTATTTTAAAAGATTTTATTTATTTGACAGAGAGAGAGAGATCACAAGTAGGCAGAGAGGCAGGCAGAGACAGAGGGGGAAGTAGGCCCCCTGCCGAGCAGAGAGCCTGATGTGGGGCTTGATCCCAGGACCCTGAGATCATGACCTGAGCTGGAGGCAGAGGCTTTAACCCACTGAGCCACCCAGGTGCCCCTCGACACCAGACAGTCTTGCTGGCAAATAGGTTAAACCCTCTTGCTTAGAAAACAGGTTTGTTGTTTTAGTAGAATCAGCGTTTAGGAAGCAGGAACATTAAGCAACCCCTGTGATTCTCTCTCCCATGTCAAGCAGTGCTTATGCCACTCGGGGCCCATGGGTGAGTCTGGGTGTGAGGAGGCCGCAGGGACATACCCAAGGCACACGTGCTTCCAGGTCAAAATTAGAAAACGAAAGCGTGTTTCACTTATTAAGGCAAAACAGTGCCATCACCAAAGGAGTCCAGAAATATTTCAGAACTCATACTGCAATTGGTAGGATGTCACTGGGGAGGGGGCACCTTCCATTTTTCACAGGTATTTTCGCAACAACTTCCACAAATGGAAGGCAGGGCTATGACCTCCATTGGACCCATAAGAACAGGGAGGCTGTCACTGGTTAATGTCCTCCCAAAGGACTCGGAACTAGGAAGTGCAAGAACGAACACTTGAACCTGAGTCCTACTACAAACACACACGGAGCTAATTTCAACAGAAAAAACTGGAATTTAAAAACATATTTCTGAGAGTGGGGATTAGGGCTAAAACTATGGCACGAGAAGCAAACTAAGTGACCCAAGTTAAAAAATTATCAAGTCTTAAAAGGACCAATTAGAATCATAAAGCATGCACGCTCACATGGGGTGACACACGTGTGCACACACATATGCATATGTGTGTAAACACATGCGGTGCAGGTGTGTAGAGAAATGTACCCAGCACCTGGCTTCAACAAACATCAACCCACAGAGAATACTGTGTTATTTTTGTCCCCATCCAGCCCTCACAGCCCCTACCGCTGGATTATTCTGAAGTAAATCTTAGCCATCCTGTAATTCCATCTGTAACTCTAAAAGATAAGGTCCTTCACTCTCTTGACATTATCACAATACTGTTATCACACGCAAGGAAATAGAAATGGGAAGACATTCTAATGCAAACCCTTAGCTTGTCAGGGAACAAACAGGTTCAGGGAGAGGCCTCTCTGTTTAGGATGGCTAGAGGCCAGTTAGCTTTACTAGCTAAACTTGAAATTCCTTGCAGCAAGCTCCTTGGGAATAAGCAGAGATCAGGGCTATGGGGTAACCAGGAGGGATACTAAGCCTGCTTGAAAGGGTTGGCATTTGAAATAAATGGAAAGGTAAAGAGAGGAAATTGCTTTGGCCAAGGTCTTGCTAAAAGAGAAAGCAAACACACGCATGCGCGTGTGCACACACACAATTTCCCTTCTCTTCCCTTCCTGGTCCTCTTTCTCCACATCACAAGTTTCTATCATTCAATTCTAAATCATTCATACTTAAAACATCATTCGTATACGAGTAGCGTTAGCACTGGTAAGTAATTAGCATAGTATTTTGGGAAAATGAGCTTCTGTGTTCTGACATCTAAAGCGCAGCGGTCTGCTTCCCCCATCTCTGCATCCCTTTAGTCTCCGAGGCGGGCAGGCGGGCGGCAGCAGGCAGGGCAGGGACAGACTGGATGCCACTGCCCCATGGGTTCCGTGGGGCTGCTTGCTGACCTGCCCCTGAATGTAAACGGGCCTATTACTGCTGCACACACCGAGGCTGCCTTATCTTGGTGTGCCTGATGATTAGGTGCATTTGGGTGTATTCTGCTGAGGAATGGAAACTTGTGATAAATGGGCTTTAGCTTCTGGTGTGGAATTAGCATAAATTAATCCCCCTCCAGTTGTGGTCTAAACAAGGTAGAAGCGTGAAGGAAAATGCTGAGCGGTTTCTTTGTCATTATGCACACAGAGCAAAGCATGGATCTGTCAGTACTGTAGGGGACTCTACATTTCTTTCTTCCTCTTATTTTTTTTTAAGAGAGGGAATGGGGGAGGGGTGGAGAGAGAGAATCTTAAGCAGGCTCCATGCCCAGCTCAGAGCCTGATGTGGGGCTCGATCCTTACAACCCTGAGATCATGACCTGGAGCCAAAATCAAGAGTCGGATACTTAACTAAGCCACCCAGGTATTGCTAACTTTACATTTCTAAGTCTGGGTGCTGGCATGCACTGTTTTTGATATCCTGGGAGGACTCAGAAATGCACTGAATTACTATGCACTATTCATGAGGACCTAGGTTGATTATAAAAAATGGCACTGGGTATGGAGCCTGCTTGGGATTTTCTCTCTCCCTTTTCCACTGTTCTTCCTCTGTCTCTAAAATAAATAAATACATCTTTAAAAAAAAAGGTCGTAACAGTCCTGCAGGACAGAAACTCATTTAACTCTACCACAGTGTTTCCCAAAATCAAATGGCCATGGCCCCTTTGTAGACCAAGGTCATGCACAACATGCTTGAGGAAAAGCTTTACTCTGGGTCCCACATTCCCCTTTGCTGCAGCCTTGCCCCTTGGTTTGGTTTATTTCCAAGTTGTAAATCAACAGTATGGCGGCATCAGCTAGTGAAACCGTGCTCTCTATATTCACTATCATTTGAGCAAAGGGACTTTCTTGGAGAACTTCTACCTGCACTAGACTCTAAAACCCCAAACTACATTTTTAATTCATTTCTACATTTCTAATCCAGAAGTTAGCACGGTCAAGGAACTTACAGAAGCAAGTTTGCAAATGTGAATTTCTTTTTGATTCTCCTGCCTTCAAAGCAGAACTACACTGGGCTTTAGTTACATGCGTTGAATATCACAAAATCCATGTGGTCTGAAATCTTTTCTCCAGAAACTAAGATGATATGGGAATGGCCTAGACAAAGTTTATTTAGAAAACATAAAGAGAGGGGTGCCTGGATGGCTCAGTCAGTTAAGTGTCTGCCTTTGGCTCAGGTCACGATTTTCAGGTCCTAGGTCTAGTTGGGCTCCCTGCTCAGTGGGGAGTCTGCTTCCTGCTCCATCCAGCCCTCCTTCTGCTTGTTTTCTCTCTTTCTGTCTCAAATAAGTAGATAAATAACATCTTTAAAAAAAGAAGAAGAAAGGAAACAGAAAGAGCAAAAGTTTTTCATTTACAAAGCACTCTTTTCTTGGGCAATAAGCCTTTCTGTTGGTTCAAATTCAAACCCAGTCAAGGACTGCCACGCCCTACTGGGATTAAGCTGTGATCCTGCAGGCCTCATGGCCCGACTGTGAGAATTCTGCGGAGGCTCTAATGACTAGTGAAGCATGGCTGCTAGTTTTAAACTGAAGATGAGTCTTCAAGAACATCTAGTCATGAAGTTTAGGTCACTTGGCCAAGTAATGACAACTTTGGGTACCTCAAAGACCAAACTTAATCACTGTAATTGACAGACAGCAAGAGAAAGATGCATTTTAGTCTTCTAGGGTTCCAAGTCAACAAGAAATCCTGCTTACTTTGGAAAGTGTTTCTCAAAGTAGAAGTTTACAGACTACCTGAATCAAGAGTCACCTGGGGAACGTGTGAAAATGCAGTCTCTTAGGCTTCACTGGAGGAAAGAAAATTCTGTCTCTGAGAATCAGTCCTAGAAATCTGTACACGTAACACGCTACAAATGTCATTGTTATGTATACCAGTTTGAGAGCACTGCATGTCCCACCTGCTACCCTTCCTAAAACATCCAGTCCTTACCTTTAGAGTGTGTCTGAGCTTTATATTCTCTGGGTCACTAAAAACAAAACAAAAACACACCCTTTGACTACTACTACTAGCTTCATCTGGGTATGACTTCAGGAGAGCCTGCTAGACTACCTAAAAGCATCTCATGTGGGAGGGAGACATGAGATGGGGAGCTAAGAGACTGGTCAGCCTTGTGGAGACTGACTGCATCACTGGACCAATCCTCTACCTCTCTCTGTGTCCAAGCCTTACACAATTTAGGTTTGAAGCTTTTCTCACAAGAGGTGAAATCCCCTTCCTCATCCCTTGAATCTGGGCTAGGGCTACAAAAGCATGTGGCCATGGGATGACATGGGAATGAGGGTGTGCCAATTGTGAGTCTCAAGGCCTCTGCACTTTTGCTCTCTCTTGGTATCTTATCATTGTCACGTATGAACAGGTCCAGAGTAGCCTGATCACGCATGACAGACCACATGGAGAACTTCATTATCTTAACCAAAGTTGTTCTAGAGCCGCCTAGAGCCAAATTGGCTAAGACCAATAGAACCCCCTACCCAATGATCCATAGCTGATTGCAGACACACAATGAGCCAGATAAAACCAGGATCATTCCAACTGACCCACAGATTTGACAGCAATAATACATGGTCACTATTAAGCCAGTAAATTTCTGGGTGGTCTTTGTTACACAGCAATAGCTTACTAATACTTTCTCTATTCAAAATTCTTCTCTTTCAACTGGTTAAACATTCAGTTAGCAATTCCTATGTTTGGGCTCTACATTACTCAGTTCTTGCTATGGACCTCTGCCCCCACTGGCAGGGAGGCAGGATATAAGTAAGATAATCCTAACTATTCTCTTCTAAACCAGAACACTTTATTAATGAAAAGGAATGCTATTAAAGCTTATGCATGCACTATAGATATAATCCAGAACAGTCCTCGTCACTCTAAATATAAGAAATTTAGTGTTTAAAAGGTAGCTTGTCCTAGGTTCTGGTGTCTTCTTTGTCTTTGACATGTGTTCTCCTAATACCTGTTTCCTGCCAATTTCTCTGGACTATGTGCCTTGCCTTCTCCCTGGGGAACTGTATCTGGTGCATCCTAACTATTTATTACTTCTGCCTATTTCCAATGTGATGCATGTTTGTACCCTGTCTCTGAATGGTTCATCTGATAACTCCCCCTTGATCATCTTCCGCCCAATAGTTTCTAGAAACACCTCAGGCTGGGCCAACTCAGTCTAGTTACCACGTAGATATTTAAGGCTTTCTTATGGGTTCAAAAAAAAATCTTAGGAAAAAAAGGATAAAGAAAGAATCTATTAAAGCTAAAGAGCAACCTCAGTGCTGGGCCCTGGTATATTTATGAAAGTATCACATTCATGTAACCGCACTGGGGCAAAGGGTATGTTTGGATATCTTGGCATCTGTTCTTACTTGCCCTAACACCATAATGGCTTAGTAGTTGTCAGAAGCCAATGGATCCACATGATTTGAAAAGCCTAAACGTGTGTGTGTGTGTATGCACGCGTGCACACACACACACACACACACACACACACACACACACATATCTGGGGTAAAATAAGTAGAAGAAAGGAAGAATACTACACCAGGATGACTATATTCACAAAGACTTCTAAATGGAAACTGTAGATAACAAGGCAACCAGAGACTAAAGGGACACGATGAATTTATTGGCTGTGGAAGAATTTCACTAGTACTAATTTCATCCCTAAATGGAAAATGTTATTGCAACAATTTACTTCACTTTACAGTTCAGAGCCCTACAACTCCACAATGTGGCATCTGCATCCAGAATGATATGGCTCAGATTATATTGTATTTTCTAAAGCTTCTCAACTAATGCTAATTCTGCCTTCAAGTGGAAAGGATCTTTCTCAATGTGAAACTGTCAGGCAGAATTCATGATGTATCCTGACCTAGGCTGAAATTCTGGTTCCTCATCCCCTCCCACATTTACTCATAACATATCCAAGGGTAGCTATTGATGCTTGGAAATATTAAGTCTCTAATATCTCTGTGATAATAACTTTTTATTACTCGAAAGAAAGAAAGAGAGAGAGAGAGAGAGAGAAAGAAATTGAACCAGTCAGCAGCAAGCACGGAGGGCCAAGATCACACAAGATAAAAATTTTATTAAAAACCCACACATACCCTTGACAAAGGATAGCTTTCCTAAACCCAACAGCTTAAATCAGGTGACTGCTAGACAGATGGAAGAGGATGGGAGGTTACTGTGTATTATATATATTTTTTTAATTCAACCTGGAATTTGAGGCTTTTCCTTTGAGAAATATTAACCTTTCACATTTTTTATCATATGGATCCAAGACTCTGAAGAGCAGAGACCCCACTGGAAAGCCGGAGGCGGAAGAGCACCCTGATTCTCTAACACATGTAAAACTACACTGAGAGGCAGATCGATCATTTCCTGCTCACACTAGCACATTAATAGCATCTAGATAATATAATTTGTCCAACTTTCATAAAACTCGTGACTATTCAATTACATCTGCCACTAAGATTCTAGTTCACACTTTAATCATTTTTCAGCTGCCTCACGGCCACGGTTCTTGGCTGGCCTTTGCCATTCATCTAGATTACGGATAGAGGAGATCTCGGATTCAGAGACACGTTCCATTCTTTTTCCCCCTTCCTCCCGCTCTCATCTACCCATTCTGCCAATTAAGTTGACTGCAGATACACAGAAAAATTAGATTTTAATGTTTGTTACTAATTTCCTCCTGCACTTAGTATCACAGAATCTTTTTTTTTTTTTTATTAATGCATGCCTTTGTTTTAGTGGATGCCCTGAGCTGTAAATTGGATTTATTGCTGGTGATAGACATGTGTGTGTGCACCTCTCCTTGTTATGCAGATGGAGTTGTGTCTGTGCAATGTTCTACTGGAGGGGTTAGTGAGGCTGGGGACAGGCCTGGCTGTTCCCACATCACGGGGGGAGGGGGGGACTTGTTAAAAATGCAGATTTCCAGGTATCACTCCTTGGTGTTCAGATTCAGGGTGTGTGCAGGGAGACCTGAAAAATCTCTGTTTCTGTGAAGCTGTGGAAATCATCACGATATAGAGTCAGGTCAAGAACAGCTGCTTTATTGCTGGGATGGTCTACACTGGCATGTATGGAGTCTTTCCAACCACACCTATTTTGAGGGAAGGATCAGTTCCGGCCCTTCTAGCTCTTCTAGGTCCTCTGTGGAACAGCCCCTACCACCTAAATTTCAGTAAATTTGTCCAATAAATCACTCCTGGGAAATGCAAATCATCCCTGTAGTCCTGTTGTTTATAATTTAGTGTGAGTCAATCTGTTTAGATGTTGTGTTCGCAAATAAGATGTCGGTGTTACCCTTGCTTGCTGGCTGAGCAACTTCCATTCTCTTGCAGGGCCTCACCTCTTCTACCTTGAAAGAATTGACACATTTTTAAGTTGCTTTCCTCCACTTCCACTCTCAAATATAATCACCAAATTTACTCATGACCATGGGTCCTCACAGCAACAAAGATATAGGTTATGAAGTAGCTTGAGAGATTTGTACCAGCAATTAGGGCTTTGATCTATCCACTGTCAGCAAATCCCTCCTACCTGGGAACCTGCTAAAAGGAGGCAAATCAAAGCTCTGAGTTGAATTTGTAGTCTGCTCCTGGGCTCACCTGAGTTTCAACCTTTTATTTCCAGCCTCGAGGTGGGGTTTTCCACTCCCATGCTTGAGGACATCAAACCCAACACGATCCACTAATGTGTGGCAACCAAAAAAGAGGCTCCTACTTCTAGGTCTCCATCTCTATCAGATAAATTTACCATCTCTTGCTTCTTGGCTTAAAAAGTCTTATAAAATGCATAGATACTTTGTTAAAGAGAGAAAGGATTATTGACTGTTGCCCAAACTTATTATTTAAAAAACCCCTTCCATCTGCCCCGTCTTTCCTTTTCCATATTCAATATACTGTGTAATTTCAAGAACGCAGTAATGAGAGTCTGCGTGGACGATGAATAACACTTTATAATATGAATGGAGTATCAAATAATGGCAGATTTGAATTCCCTGAATTTCTCTCTCTCGCTTTCCTCTGCTCATAATTTCACCTTCAGGAGATACACCAACTAGGAGTATTTAAGGATATAGATCTAGACACCCCAGACCATGTCAAACTGTGCATCACTTTGTACAGAAATCACACGTCACCTTGCTCTGCCTCTGCTCAGTACAATCCCTCAATGACTCAACATGGCATGTTTATTTTCTCTTTCCTTGATGAACTCAGATTCAACATAAAGGCTCATCTTTCTTGAGCCTTCTGCTTGGAATATTCTTCATCTTCTTTATTTAGAATTAGTAAAGTTTCATGCAAATCATTTTTATGCCTCAGGTTGAGCCAGTTTGGAGTGAGTGAGGGTCCTAGCTCACCTCAGATCCCCAGATGAACCAGAATTCTGAAGGCATAATTGCAAAGTGACACATAGAATCCTGTGAAGAGATGGTAAATTGGAAACGGACCTCACCCTTGAGTAAATTCCAAGTTACTAGGGGCAATGAGAAAACTATTGGCATTTCAAGGGTATTTTCTTAACAGCTTAGGTTTGGTTTTTCATAAGTACCTGCAGAGGTCAAATGCTCTGCATCAGATTTGAAGTCTTCCTGTGAGTCTTACTGGAAAAACTCTCCCTAGAATAACATCATAGCTTTTAAAATGTGGAAGAGTACAGATAAATAAAAATAATGTAAATAAATAATTGAAGGCCAGGGTAAAGGCATAGATGAGAGACAGAGCTCCAGGGAGATGTCACAAAAGATGTGAAAAAGGTCTGGTTTGATAAGGTCAGGAGAGCACAATGAAGGGGTTGAGCCTGAGCTCCGCCATTAGTGAAGCTATTCTCTGACGTGGGGAAACACTCCTGCTAGTGACCACGGCAGGGAAATAAAGGCTGAAACATAGGCTTGCCCCATTCTCCTTGGGGAGTAGCCCTCCTTCTCACTCTTTCTCTAGGTTCTCTTGTTCCGAGACACAGAATTCTAATTTTTCTTCAACCTACTCATTTCCCACAACGTGTATATAAATGATTATAATACTTCCTGAAGGGATACCTGACACAAGAAAAACACCGAGATGCATATTCCTCAGATGCTTGTTGGATATGTGAAGGCAAGGCTCCCCTCACCAGCTGTTTGGTAAGAAGCATGTCATGCAGCAGGTTCACTGATCCTAAACCGAACCTAAAGGTTAACTGAGGGAATGGGATTTTGAATATGTCTCTAGTGGTTGTAAACTGATTACACATATGATTACTTACAGAAGCCATAGTTACTGAGCACCTGATTTGCTGAGTTCTCTGCTAGGTATAATGGTTACCATCATCATCCAACAAATAACAGGTTTTAAAAATCCATGTGAGTTCAGAGAAGGGACAGATGATAATAAAAGTAAAAACAGTAAAAGTATTTTTTTTCTAGTAAAGTCTTTAGAAAGACACCATGCAAATACTGGCACTGAGTGGAGCCTTAAAATACGAAGAGGCAAGAGATGGAGAGAGGTAGCGAATGGGGGACAAGTATTCCAACTGGGAACAGCACGAGCAAAGGTTCGCTTCAGTCAAAACACCAGCGTTTCTAGTCTAGGACCTGGCTTGATCGATTTCTACTCCTTTTTCCCACTCTCTGGGCTGTGTAACATCATGGCCTTTGCTAAACACGGATGTTTTCAGGTCCCCAAAGCCAAAAAGAGCTACGCAGGTCACAGCCTTCCCTCAATCTCTCCTAACAGCTTCTCATTCTCACCTTATTCACATGCAATTTCAAATCCCTTTTTTCCACAAAGAGAATATCAGAAATATGGTTGTTGAGTGGCTGAGCTCTCCAGAGGAACTGAAGAGAAAGGGAGAAGCACAGGAATCACTAAGAACAAAACAAGGACTGCGTTCCAAGTTGAGCTCAGTGTAGATGCCAAAGCTAACGAATTCCCAGGTAGAACATGGGGCGAACAGCCTACGTCCAGTCTCTAATGACATCCGGACTCAGAAGTGCTTACCTAGTGCTCCCATAAAAGCAAACAGGGAACTGAATTTGAAAAACAAAATAAGCCCAGTGAATTCCTGAAAGGAGACAGCTCTTTTTCCTTGGAGACAAACCGAATTATGCACTGCCTCTCTCACTAGCAACACACTCTGGCTCAAACATTTTTAAAAGAAGGCTGCCGAACATCTGCTGGGCAATTAATGGGATGCAGCAGCGGCTGTAATGGTCCCTGGGAAGGTATTAGCAATCCTGCTTATGAGACATGAAATGTTGCAAACAGTGGTCCTTTTTCCTTTTTTTTTTTTTTTTTTTAATTTTTATGTCCTCCTGCCTGCAGGAGAGATGAAAAGAAGGAAAAGGGAGCGAGGTAGAAGTTTGGCATCAAATACTCTTCCTCACTGTTTTCCTTTTTCCCCCCACATATCTTCATCCTTTTCTTCCTAGTCAAACAGGAGTGTGCTGATTTTAACCTGAAGAAAGTGTGGCAAGTGTCTCAATCCACTCTCTCCCACCCAGTGTGCCATTTCCTAAGTGTGAAAGAATTCCCCCCAGTGTCTTGGTAGACATCATCTACCACTGTGTTCAACTAGTTTACAACAATCAGATGGCCAGGGCTGACTTAGGGGCACTCTCCCAATGGCTAGGGCCGACTTAGGGGCACTCTTAGGGAAATGGATCCCTCACATGCTTCGTTTCTTCACCAGGGGCACCAAAGAGTGCCTATTTTGACATAAACCTTGTCTTTTGTGGTGACAGTCAGGCTGAGAGCGATGCTGCACTCGTGGGTAGGACCAACTCTACCACTCTTATGAAGAACATGGCAACACTCAACACAGACCAAGTTTCCCATTCCACTATTCTCTCAGCTCTTGATGTCCTCTCCCTTTACTCTTCAAACTGGAGCTGATTATTCACATATAAGTCTATGAGCCAGTCACTGAGCCAGTCATGATAGGAAGATCAATAATGCCAGTTGATCAAGGTTTGGAATTATCCTGCCAAAAAGTCCTACTATCCAATCTGATAGAGAAGAACCCTGAACAACCCAACAATGGTTGGAAGTCAAAAGACTTTTCTTACTTTCTCCCAATTACCTAGTCTAATGCTGGGGTTTTGCCTCAAACTATTTTTTCAATTTTACTCTCTTGATAATCTTTCATCATACTGATCTATGTTGCGGGGAGTCTTGAAATCTCAGTGTGTTTACATACGATCCAAGTAACTTACCTTCCTTTGGCCACCCTCTTCTTCCCAGAGATCTGAATCCTGTTCCCCAAGTTCCCAGTGATGGAATGAACCATGAACATTAGTTGGAGAAGTTTTCCAGATCTTCCCAACTTTGCCATCTGGAACTTACATTGGTGGAATTAACCGTTCATGGTTACCAGGAATGAACTTTCTTTCCCACGTGCAACTATTAATCCCACATGGATGCCTTTGCCTCTCTGTGCTGTATCTGTTTCCCTGGCGAAGCCTTGGCTCAACCAGTTTCAGCTAATCACCACTTTTTTGATACCTGTTTTTTTACTTTGATCCCAGCTCTACCAGTTCTGGGAAACCTTCCTTAAGTAACATTTAAAATAAGGTTTCAAACTCAGCAAGATATTCTGAATCATTTCTGGTGTGTGATGTGAAAAACAGTGAAATGAAATGAAATGAAATGAAATGAAAGGCACATAAAATAACAGATAGATAAGTATGGGAGGAAGCAAAGGTGTGAAAGGCAGGTGGCCTTCAGAGCTGGACGAGCGGGGTTAGTTCTCTGCCTAATTTAACCTAGGATGGTCCCCTTTCTAATAAAGGCCCCTGGTAAACAGTAAGGGAGTTTTTTCTAATAAATCAAGCTAATCCATAGTAAAATATGTTGCCTGAAGATAGTGCTCACTTAGAAGCTATCTAGCTGTAAAGCAAATTTTTTATTACAAAGGATGGAATGGTTGGCCACATCCCTTCAAATCCAGAATTCAGTGTGGAATGTCAGGCTCAGATATTTTTAACCTCTGAACTGAAGGGAACAAGTTGCTCTGGCTACTGTAGGAGAGGATGACAAGGTTCAGTCTGCCACCTAAACAGGCTGGGCTAATTAGATTAATCAGTAAACCTATTTAAAACAATTTCAAGTTATTACTTGCCACTCCTTTCAAAAATTTGTCAGTGGCTTGGCCATCAGGATGACTACAACTGATGCTTTCGTTCTTTGTTTTCCGGTACAACCTGCCCTGTGTAATTGCCATGTGTCACCAATGTTCACCAAAGACCAAAGGTCAACCTTTTGGTAGGAAACAGCTAATCTAGATCATCAAATGTCCTGAGATAACTTGGGAGCTTTCTTTCATGCCTTAGGGTTAAAGGTTGCTCTCATAGATCTTGTGTAATTGTTCTCTATGCTCTCACACTTTCTCCTTTTCTTCATGGCATTTTCACCAGCAGTATAATTCAGAAAGTAGCATTTATTAATTTGTTCCCCATGTGACTTTCCCCAGTGATGGAAACTTCATGAAGTCATAGACTCTATCCTATGCTGAGAACGTCACTTGGCTCAGAGTAGGTAGGCACTCTAAATGCCTGTTCAATGGATGAATTAGGATGACAGGCTGGAGAATACAAGATCAGCCGTCCTCAATCCTCCCCGCTCTTAAGAGTCACCTTCCTCAAGAGATACTCTAAATCGGTCCCACTCCCGTTCCAACATCCTGATGGCCTCCCAGAGCCCACCAAATTAAGTACAAACTGCAGCCTGGCATACTTCCATGCTCCTCTTCCATCCCATGCTCACAACAGTGACTTTTAAATATTTATTTTTGTTTTTAAGGCAGTGGGATTTTTTCTAAATAAAATGTTTCATGAAAATGTTTCATGAAACTAATAAATGAAAAAAATAAAAGAGAAAGAGAGAGATAGAGAGAGAGAGAGAGAGAGAGAGAGAGATGATCCAAACAGAAAAGAGGCCAGCAGCCAACCTACTTGGCCTTCCTCTACACCTAGGCACACTCCCAGAATCCCCAGAAATCCAAAGAATGGAGGTGGGAATTACTGCTCTTTGTCCCCGCCCCCCCACCCCCCACCCCCACCCTCCATATTCCCAATGCCATGGAGAATTTTATACTCCTTCCTTGGGAGTTTTGGTGCTTGGAATGGCCTCTTGAGGTCAATCCTCTCCGGCCTTTCCCAAAGACCATCTTCTCCATGAAGTTTTCCTGTATCATTCTGATTACGCACAGTTCCCTTCTGCTTTAAATTTCCTATACAACTTTGATTGTTAATTAAAAAAAAAGAGAAGGAAAACAGTAGTTGACGATGTGCCAGGCACTACTCTAAGTGTACTGCCTGATTTAACTTCATCTTCATACAATCTCATGGACATAGGTGCTGGTACCTATGATGCCTCAGAGAAGTTAAGTCTCTGCTCAAGGTCTACAGGGTAAGTGAGGGAGCTAAGACTGAAACCAACCATCTGGATACAGAATTGCAAAATCTAAGTGCTTAAGTATTTTGCCTCTCTATATAAGCATTTATACATTGTACTCACTGAGATACCCCATTTCCTGCACCCCACCACCCCACCACAACTGTTAGTTACCACCAAACTACGTGATACCGCAGATTATATATATTATATTTTTGAGGATAAAGACCATTTCCTGTTAGCCTTTGTATTCCATGCAGCATCAGCAGTATACTTTGAATAAATACTAAGTACTCAATAAATACTGTTAATTTAGTATTAAAGTAATGCAATAGTATCTATTTCTATACACTTGGAATTACCTGAATTATCACCGAGATTTCTATATAGGCTTAGAAGGAAGATTCCCTACCCTCTGATCTTTTCCAGGTGAAGACACAGAAGCTTAATGATCCTAAGATCATGCGTGACCTAGTCAGGGTTTATCTTGGTTATGGCCCTGTGCAGTGCCTAAGTCCCAGTTATTTCTACTCACTATCCCAAAACTTAAAGAAAGAAAATTCTTTATAACATAAATAGCTGAAAAATAAGGTTTTGCAGAAAGATGGGGGAAGATAAAGTTATTTGTAAGTTTAACTTTATTTTCGAGGTTTCTGTTGAGAAGGAGTACACCATCCTTTGAGGAGTAAGTTTTTAGGTGATTCCCTGACAGGTTTTGCCAGGGACTAAGCAGGGAAGTCTCCTTATGCTGTTGTCTTACGGTCCCCATTAAAGCAAAAACCTTAAGCAAGGGAACCTCCAGAGACTGATGCCCTTATTTCTCCTTAGCAGTGCCAGCATTTCATCTACACTGAAAAAGAAGATGAGGGACCCCCCCCTTTGCGAGAGCCACCAGCCAGGAGCCCGGGACCTGGAAACTGACCTGCTGTTAAGTGGGCTGCGTGGACAAGGATTTGGACCCCGGGTTTCAGCTCAAAGTGCACCGAGTTCTGGTTGAGCTTGTGGATCAGCAGTTCTGATACCTGAAAAAAGAAGGGTTACAGTGAGCGCCTCCAAATTTGCCAGGCCGACGATAAACAAACATGCTGAGAGCTATTTACTGCAGTTGCCAAGGCAGCCTAACGTTATATCTGAGAATTCTAGAAATGAGTCTTGTCTGATTTTGAGTTTTTATTCCAGAATAGGCACACACTGTGATTTTTAAAGCATGACCCGAGTTTGCGGCCTAATTGCTACAAAATAGGACAAACTATTAGTAAACACAAACATTTCTGCTCTTAAAAAACTATCCCGTTTTATCCTAGAAAAGTCATCCTCAGTTTTTTTGGAAGAGCATTTGTTATACACAGAAACTTAAAAGAAGTAATTATGTACAGTTTATACATTCTGGTGAGATTTGTATGCATTTATTTTACTTCTTGAGAGTAGACTCCATCTTATTCCTTTCTGTGCTTCCTTCGTCTTCCCCTAACTGTACCCTGTGGTTTTCACAGAATATTTATTGAACGGTAAATATAGTTCTACTAAAATAATAAATTATACAGTTGGAACAAACTGTGAGCACAATCTAAGTGATGTACTGGCTGATCCTTGTTTCCTGCTTATGGACATTAGCTAAACCACTCCCCAGGCGGACACCTGTGTAGTGGGCAGACCTGTCGGATTCTGGGCCTTGAAATAGTGAACTTCAACAAAGGGCAAAGAACCATCTTTGGGTAGTAACAGCATAAAGACAGGCTTGACAGAAAAGGCAAATCTCTGTTCTGTTTACTTGTTTAAAGTAGAAAATCCAGCTCCATTTTCTTATCCTTCTGAACAACTTCTGAAAAGCTATCAGGAAAACCACACTTCTATTATTTTTATCTGGATTCCTTATTTTACTTTTAATATTCTAATCATTAATATTTTACTTAATATGCTATGTAAGTCTAATTAGATGCTTTCTGACCACCAATTTTTTCCTTCTATAAAAATGTGTCGAGGGGCGCCTGGGTGGCTCAGTCGTTAAGCGTTTGCCTTCGGCTCAGGTCATGATCCCAGGGTCCTGGGATTGAGCCCCGCATCGGGCTCTCTGCGCGGCAGGGAGCCTGCTTCTCCCGCTACCATTCCCTCTGCTTGTGTTCCTTCTCTCACTGTGTTTCTGTCAAATAAATAAAATCTTAAAAAAAAAAAAATCTGTCGAGTTTCACTCAGCCTACTAAGTTGCCAAAATGATACATTTCACTGATCTTTTTATCAATTAAGCAGGGCCTGATAGCTTTGTTTTGAAGCAGAGAGTCCCTGATAGACCCCCAATGGGTAATGGAACTGAACTGCCCTGCAGATGAACTTTGCTTAACCACAGGAACTTGGGACAACTGTCGGTGACCCGTGGTCGAGCACCTGGGATCCAGTGCAAACTCAGCATCTCAACTGCTTTCACTTGGCAAACCATGCAGAAAAACAAGGTTGTGATACAATTACAGTGAAAACAACTTTCTCCTCTATAGCAAGCTCTATATTACTCTTTTTCCTGGGCCCTGGGAATCTTCTGGAATCCTCCAGGTTTATAGGAATAAATTTCTAACACAGACTGTGCAGAATGTTTTTCCTGTGTGATCTCTAAAGTGTTGCAGTGTATTATGTATATACATATACATGTACATATGTATGCAGTGTATATGTATATAGGTTTGTATTCTATCTTACAATTTACTTGGTAAGGTCTTTATGGGAACCTGACAGGATTTTTAGTAGAGGTCATTCAGCAAAGTTTTTGCTAATGAAACAGACACACATGGACACACACCCAGAAATGTGTGTGTGTGTGTATGAAATATGCACATTTACATACATATGCATATATGTGCATATATGTGTATATATATGCATATATGTGTATATATCTACATTTGTATTTGCAGGGGAATATTTTAACTCAAATGGAAAGGACTTGTCAGAAGTAATTAATGAACCTCTGTGTTTTGCGGTCCATCACGTGGCCAAAAGGGAAATATGTATTTACAAGAGAAAGACTTCTTTCTTTCGACCAGTTGATGTGATACTTATTTCTTATTCCTGAGGATGCTTTTTCCTCAAGTGAGAGGTACAAATAACTAAACCAGAAGAAAGTGTTCATCAGAACAACATATTTCTAATTTATAATTTCCAGGAGAGTTCCTTGTGAAAATAATTAACTTCCCAGATTTGTTTTGGTTTATAAGATTGCTTCATCGGATTTATCTGTATCATTTACAAAGTTAAGGAGGCTATGCCAAGATAATCTGGTAGCAGAAAGTATGTTTCATGTATTTAACTTGCATCAAAGGATATGCAGTAAAGAATGCGTATCTATGGAAAAGAAATTATGCAAAGAAACAAAATTAAATGAAATGTACATTGCATACAAGAATAATCTCAATTAGAACCGTGTAATTCTCTACTCAAATAAATGAGTACAAAATTGTTGACAGATTTTCACAATTTTAAATGTTTTTCAAGCCATTTGCGGAGTTGCTTATTCTGCATTTTTCCATCAGATCGTGAGTTGTTATATATATATTTTTATTTTATATATAAAATATACCTACGTATATATGCCATATATATAATATGTATGCACAGAACACTTTATATTGGCAAAGTTGTCTATGTCTCAATGTTTCTCTAACATAGACTGTCTTAGGTATTAGTGCTGGTATCTCCACGGAAAGGACCATGGCGCTTGCAGGACACACCTAAACTTAGGTTTACCCAGTTAATATTTGAAGAGTTGACACCAGACTTCAGTTTTGTTTGACTCCTAATCCTGGGGCATTTTTGTTAAAAACATTTTCCTTGAGCCAGTTGACTAAAGGAGAGAGCAAGAGATAAGTGGGAAGAGGGCTGGCTGAGCAGGTTTTGGAAATTAAGAAAAAACCATGACTGCAGCATTTCATTAATTATGCGGCCATCTTTTATTCATCTTTGAGGCGCACTCGTAACCCCCATCCCGGACAGCTGCCCAGTACGAGCTGCACCAACAGGCAACTGCCAACCCTCTCCCCTGGACTGCCACATTCTGCTCACCAGTCAGTATAATTTGTACTCTTTGGGACAGACTTTGGCTATGAAAGGAGTGGAATAAACTGGAATCTGTTGGACAGGTGGCTGAGCCTCATGGGAAGAACAGCACCTTGCATGATAGAGACTAAGGGGGATAAGGTGTGACTCCTGGCACTGTTGAAACCAGTTCAATGTTTATTTCTCTTTCTCTGGCCAGTGAAAGTGTGTTGTCTTAGCAAACTGCACGCACCCTTTGTGCTGTTAGCCCTCTCCTGCTGCTCTCCTATGCACTCCATTTTCTATTCTCTTTCTAAATAATCACGACCAAAGAAACAACATATTATTCTTGGTATCTGCCCATTGGTGGACTCTGCCTGGGATTCCAGATAAACCCACACTTCCCTTGAAGTACCCGTTAAAAACCCAGTGGGATGCAATAAAAACACTTGGAAAGCTACCATCGGCTTGGCTAGTGGGAGGGAACTGCTACAGGAAAACACCAATTCCCTTCTGTACCTTCTTCACAAAATACAAAATGTAAGTACAGCGATCAGGGCAGGCTAGGTTAGGCTGGGGTAACAGGTTAAAGGCCCAGAGGCTTCCAACAGCTAAGGTCTATTTCTGGCCCACACTTAATGCCCACCGCGGGTGGGCAGTGGTACCGTGTTCATTAAGGTCACACGGGGATACAGGCTGGTGGAGCTGCCCCCTCAAATGTTTCCGCCCACAGCACCACAGGAGGGAAAAGGAGCCCTCAAGGCTCTGCAACCTGCATTTGAATACTTCTGCTTGCAAGGAAACGAATCACTTCCGCTCCCAGCTCATTGGCCGCAATCAGTCACATGGTTCTGCCCACAGAAGAGGCACACGGGTACCAGCTGACTGTGTATCCGGAAGGAAATGAGCTGGAAATAGTCAACAGCAGTGACGGCTGCCACACAATGAACACATTTAATGCTGACTCAATTTTTAATGTAACCAAGAGGAGAAAACAAACTCTCAGGTTTTAAGAATGAAAAGCGTCAGACATTGAAACATGAGAAAAGAGAAGTTTAAGAACAGAGCAGTTGGTAAATTTATGAAACATATAAGCCAAACAAGGTGAAACTATAGATGCGAAATGGTCTTTGGCAGATTTATCAATGATAAAGTTGCACTGGGCCAGAATGCTAACATTTATCTCTGAAGCTGCCAGGGGGACTGCAAACCCTACTGAACACATAGAGTATTCCAGCGCCATGTTCAGAGAACTTGCCTGTATTGACCTTGGAGCTAACCCACCAGGTCACTCCTGATCCTATTATATTATTAAAGTCCTTTGAAAGAGCAGCTGAAGAATCTTCCTTTTGGATTCAACAAAGGAAATGTTTTCCCAATTCATACGACATAGTTTTTGGATAAAATCATGAGGTGGGCAAAGGAACCAAACACTAATTCTAGTTAACACTGGCTTACCCAATTCCTTTCATTCTTAGCACCAGAGAACCATCTTGATTAAAGTGCCTGAGAAGTTTCCTGGGTGATAAAATGAAGAAACACATTGGTTGTACATATCTCCTTCCCGGTATTCCCCATCACCAGCTCTAAATTTGTCTCCCTTGGCCATATGCCTTCTAGTCCAACTTTTACCCGATCACCTTTCAATTATAGTTTCCTGCTTTAATGACCTTCCTTGTGAACTCCAGGGTATTTCTATAATTGAACTCCTCATGTTAAAAAATCTGGACAGGATAGATTATGTGGGTAATAGTCTGAGATAATCAATTACAGTTTATAATGGATCTTTAAATGCTGCCATTTAAATGAATTCCTTAAAATGCTGCCAAAAGACTGTCCATTTTCCGAGGTACCTTTCCTTTCTCTGGATTTTGGATTCTCCACTGATCAAAGGTATATGGTAACAGAAACAGCCAAGGAGGAAATTCAGTGTAGTGGTTGACATTTTTCCCACAATCTTCTTGTTTCTTTTTAAATGTTTCATGCCCTTTAAGGATTCTGCAAGACAACATGTAGGCTCCCTATCTCCCCAGCACAGTGTCGCAAACAATCTCGATAGAACACGATGGTCTTTCCTCCCTCCGGGAGAGCCAGATACAAATCTGTTCCCCTCTGAGGACTCAGAGAGAAGCAAGAGATGACAGGCCCGGGGTGGGGGGTGGTTGCTCCATACCTGAGCAGCTGGGGCGGCAGGATGTGCTATCCCTGATGAGGCCAGCTAAGGGCAAGTGAGCCTTTTCTCACTCCCCAAAGATCTGAAATAAAGTCTGGTGGCACACTCCCAGACAGAGGTCACTTGATTAACCCTGCCCACGTTAGCCTGATAACAGGGCCAAGTACTTCTCTCTGTGAGGAATTTTCAATTTTTTTCACAGACAAGATAGCTTGATCCGAGCCAGCATGGCGGCTCCCCCCGTGAGGCTGAGAGAGGGGAGCCAAGAGACCTTTGCCAGGGCCTCACCCTCGCAGTCTTCCGGGCCCATCTGGCCAGGGTCCCACTTCTTCCCCTGCTGGGGGTTTTGCGTGGTATGCTTATAAGAAAGGAGCCAGAGCATCAAGAGAGGGATAAGGTCAGCCCCTCCCAAGTTCCAGCTGGGATTTGGAGTGCAGACCTCCGGGAGGGCTAAGGGTGAGGGGCCCGTGGTGGGAAGCATTTCCTTCTG
The DNA here is from genome assembly GCA_028646535.1 of Procyon lotor. NCBI lineage: Eukaryota > Metazoa > Chordata > Mammalia > Carnivora > Procyonidae > Procyon > Procyon lotor. The sequence goes on from CM053617.1 coordinate 51,726,124, forward strand.
CTGTTTGGTTCTGCTCTGCATTCATTTAAAGTTCCTGTGGAATTTATTACAAAGGGAATCAAATGCTTTTGTCTGCCTGGTGTTACTTCTCTCTCCCCATTTTTCTGTGAGGAACCATGTCCTTCTCCATTCTCTATCCACTTGATTCTGGAAAGGCTTCTCGAATCCCTGAACCAGGCGGCCTAGAAAACATCTGGGTTGTTGGATCTAGCACTCTGTCCTCTGACCCCAGGTCAGGCCAGTGAGAACAGTCCATGGGAGTTCTTGTGGTGCTCTTGTGGGAGAGGCACTTTTTTTCTGATGGGGCTGACAGGCCAACTAAACAGAAGCCGGCAGACTCCCCCTGGCATAACAAAGAAAAGAGATGGAAAAAGGGGGAGCAAGGGGAGTATTTGGTGGCATTTTGAGTGGCTCTGAATTCACTGAATGAATCCATGCTTGAACTGTATCCTTGGACCTCCCCATTAAATAAGCTCCTAGTTTCATTGTTTTTGCTTAAACTGGCTTGAACTGGCTTTCTCTCAATTGCATCAGAAATTAAAAGGAGAAAAAAAATATACAAAAACTCAAAACAAAACAAAGCATATCTCATTCATTTCCTGGTGCAACAGCCTTGGTCCTTTCGGGCCCATGAAAGCAAAGTGGCTTCCAATCCATGTCTGTGGCAGAGTGGAGTTGGGTGCCCCAAGCTTGAGCTCCTTGAAGAAACACAACTAGCATCTTATTCTCTTGAAAAGCTGTGTCATCTCGGGCAGGTCACTTCTCCATGTTGGGGCCTGAATTCCCTTTCTTTAAAGGGACTGAGTCACAGAGAAGGGTCAAAGAATGCTCGGAGGTTGAAAACTATAGGCTCCCAATGGCACCCGCTTCTCAGCATCTCAACACGTGGCTCAGTTTTATATGTTGATTTCATTACTGCATGTTTTAAATCAGGGTAGGAATATTCGCCGTGACAAAGACACTCATTTCTTCTGTGCCTGGTTTGGCATCTGCTTGGTTAGAGTCCTAGGTAAGGCTGATGCTCTTGCAATTTCCTTAAACAGATGTACAATGCTGGCCTGTTCTTATTCTCCTTCATGCTGCAAATCCACATGAAAACTCAGATGGGGCTCCCCTACTCCTGTGTCGTCCTCGTGTGCATTCTTTCCATTTCTTACTGTCCTCTTTCTCTTCTTTATTTTGTATAATTTCATGCGGTCATCATCTTCTTACTCCCGCCAGCCTCTTGCTTCCATTATATGCCCTTAACTATACCAAATAGTCTCTTTCACAAGTTTAAACTTCCATTTTGCATTTCTGTAAGTCCTCTTCCTCTCAAGATGGCCACAAATGTATCCAGAACTTATTTATCACTTACTGGGCATTTACTAGGAGTCAAGTACTTTGCATATCATTTCTTGAATGTTCTCTCAAACACCCTATGAAATGGCTATTATATAGATTGTGTCACTTTGGCTGACTTACATGACTTTCCTAGTCCTAAATTACTCTTCTCTAAATAATAGATACAATGAATATCAGAGCTAAAACTAGAAACTTGGTTTTTATTTCTCCACTCCTGTATTCTTATTTTTTTTTTAAGATTTAGTTTATTTATTTGAGAGAGAGAGAGGGCACGAGTAGAGGGAGGGTCAAAGGGAGAGGGAGAAGCAGATGCTCTGCTCTGAGAACATGACCTGAGCCGAAATTAGACCCTTAACTGAGTGAGCCACGAGGTGCCCGCTCCCATGTGCTCTAATAAAAAGGGTGCTCTCCCTACAACGTGTGCTAAGTGTTAAGTCACACAGCCTTCAAACCCCTCACTCAATGGTTCATCAGTGACACCGGGCAGCCTCAGAGATAGTCAACTCTCAGCATGTCTTTGGAGGGGGGTAGTCGGATGAGAGAGAGAATGAAGGGGAACAAGAGCTCCAGAGAAAAGAGTCCACACAAGATATGTTCCTACAGAAGCAAAAGAAACTTTATAGAACATACTCCTCTTCTTCCTACATTTCTCAAGAAAACATCTAGAAAATATGATACTTTTAGAAAAAAAAAAAAAAACACAAAAACAACAGAAAGTGTGAGAAACAGAGGTGCCCAGATGATGGGATGCCTTGGAAATTGGCTGGCTCTAAGTCTGGAATCTCTTCCATACTTGAAAGGGTTACAGTCTGCATTTCATGGAAGCTCGATGCGATTTCCAGAGGAGGAACAACTGTACGTGCTCAGAGCTTAGGCCCTGAGGTACTCATCTACCTCCCCTGCAGGTCCTCAGCAGGGCTGGGATAAGAAGCAATCCATTTTGTTCTCCCTCAAAGTTGCAGGTGCAGATAATAATTTGTGGAAAATAATGGGAAGCTGAGTGCCAGGGGTGAGTGGGGTCAGATGCAAATCCGATGGACGACCTGCTGCGGGCCCTTCAATTGCAGTTCACTAGGAGATGGGAGTTCAACAGGGCTTTCCAGGACAACAACAGGGGCTTCATTACTTGAGCATGGAGAAAATTACAGAGGTGAGCTTTCTGCCAAGTGAGGAAACACAGTTGACAGGAGGGTGTGTGGTAGGAGGTGGGCCAGGCTGTAATTTGGGGTTGTTGTTAATAAGGCTGTCATAGGAGGTTCTCAAGCCATCTTCAAAGACGGGAGATCATGCGACTAGATTATGGGCTTATTCTAAGCAAATTGAAAAACTCCACGTACTGGAGGGAGAGAAAGCCAATATTTATTCAGAGTCTGAGAAGAATCCTATTTTTAATCTTTCTGTCAGAAAGCACTGGGAAACCAAATCCATGCAGTTCGTAACAGGGTAACCAGACCAAGACTGATAATTTTAACTGAATGAATGATGAAGAAGGGAGAGGGGAAGGAGAGTGGGAAGAGGAAGAAGAGAAAGTAGAAGAACAATGTGATAATCAACCTCATTATACAGATTAAAGACTCCTCTGAAGTTCAAAGGAGGAGAGGGGGGGGAAATATAGAGATTGAAGGGGGCAAGACACACAAAGACACACACACACACACACACACACACACACACACACACACACACAGAGTCTACCACTCCAGAAGGCAGTGGACATGAAGAAAAGATGGAGCCAGCAGAGGTGGTCTGGAGCCAAGATTACCTCATTATTACCAACACAGATCAGGTCATCTTGGCATGGTGGTGATACAGAGGGTTCAGGATACATATAAAAGTCATACCTTTTAGTGCAGCCACTCTGAAAAACAGTATGGAGCTTCCTCAAAAAGTTGAAAATAGAGCTACCCTACCACAATAGCACTACTGGGTATTTACCCTAAAGATACAAATGTCGTGATCCGAAGGGGCACGTGCACCTGAATATTTATAGCAGCAATGTCCACAATGGCCAAACTATGGAAGAACATAGATGTCCACCAACAGATGAATGGATAAAGAAGATGTGGTGTATATACACAATGGAATACTATGCAGCCATCAAGAGAAACGCAATCTTGCCATTTGCAACGACATGGATGGAACTAGGGGGTATTATGCTAAGTGAAATAAGTCAATCAGAGAAAGACAATTATCATATGATCTCTCTGATATGAGGAATTTGAGAGGCAGGGTTTGGGGACTCTTGGGGGAAGGGAGGGAAAAAACGAAACAAGATGGGATGGGGAGGAAGACAAACCATTAGAGACTCTTAATCTCACGCAACAAACTAAGGGTGGCTGGGAGGTGGGGAGGCAGGGACAGGGTGGCTGGGTTGTGGACATTGGGGAGGGAATGTGCTATAGTGAGTGCTGTGAAATGTGTAAGCCTGATGATTCACAGACATGTACCCCTGGGGCAAATAATACATTATATGTTAATAAAAAAGTCGTACCCTTTAAAAACAGCATCATGCATCACATGTCATTTGATTCTAATGATACTCTTGTGATCAAAGTCAGAAAAGGAATAAATGGGTTTGACTTCCATGTATTATTCAGCTACTTGCTTTCTTCCCCACTTACTATCTTGGCCAGTTTGTTCTACCAATTTGTCTAACTCCCTGTAAGTGCTCTAATCTACCGCATGGAGATACCTTCTTCTTCTTCTTTTTTTAAAAGATTTTATTTATTTATTTATTTATTTATTTATTTATTTATTTATTTATTTGACAGAGAGAGAGAGGGAGAGAGATCACAAGTCGGCGGAGAGGCACGCAGAGAGAGGGGGAAGTAGGCTCCCTGCTGAGCAGAGAGCCCGATATGGGGCTTGATCCCAGGACCCTGAGATCATGACCTGAGCCGAAGGCAGAGGCTTTAAACCACTGAGCCACCCAGGCACCCCGGGGAGATACCTTCTGAGGAGGTCAGCCACTGCTTCCAATAACCCCGCTCGCACATGACTGATGGTGAAGTTGTAGTTCCGATCAGCAGTTTCTGGGTGAGAAACAGAGGACCACAAACGGCCAGCACCCTTGCCACCAAGCCTGGAGCCCTCAGAGTGCTGTGCTGGGGCCAGGGGGTCAGGTAACAGCGGGGGTGTGGCTCAGACTTCTGTGGAAGCTGAAGGTCACCTGGGGGACTCACCTGCTCCAAGTCCTCAGCCCACTGTTTGTTTTCTCCAGTCGGATCCTGATAGGGCAAGACAAAGAGCTCAGCGGAGGTGGGTAAGCCAGGGAGCACCGCCACTAGGATGTGCTGGCCTGGGATCCCTGTGGCCTGAGAGAGAGACAGAAGCTCACGTAAGTCCCACAGGAAGAGGTGGTGAGGATGCACAGAGTGGTCCTCGGGCAGCAGGGTGGCAGCAAGACATGGAGGGTGGGGAAGGCAAGCAAGCAGGCAGGATGCGAGCCTCCTGGAAGGGGGCACGGCATGGGGCAAGGCGGCTGGAGCCTGTGCAGACGGCACTCCCAGGGGCTGGGATAGTGCTTCCTCCCTGAGGGAAGTGGGCGCTGCCTCTCCTTCTGCCCGACAGATGGCCGGTGGAAGAAGGGTCAACAGTGGCTCAAGGCCATCTATAGGGCATGAGGACGCTGAGCTTGCAACGTGGCTCTGACCACGAAGCCCCCCCTTCGGCAGCGCTCCACTGCCTCCCGTCGCCTGATACTTGGCACAGAGTAGCCCCGGGCACAGCTAACGTACTGTCGCATGGCCCTCCCCAATTTTAAGCTCAGAGATTATATCGGGAACGTCCTCATCATGTCCAAGAATGTTGAATGAGTGGCATCTGATTAAAGATTTCACTGTGAAATGTCAACAGAAAAACCCCATTGGATGACGTAAAGGTAAATGCTTTTATATCCATTCTGCTACACAATTAAGAAGGAAGGAAACTGCAAATAAATGGACCCCATGTTGTACCTCTGGGAGGGTTTATTCGATTCCGCCAGACAGTACGGTACCTCAGGGCTTACAGAAGTAGCCAAGTGCAACTGCTCGTCTCAAAGACAGGGTGGGAGGCTAGGAAGCAGGGGTGGCTCAGCTGCCTCCTGAGATGCGGTAAATAAGGAGCCTCTGCAACTGGAAGGGATCAACCCCTCCGCCCCAGCACACCCTGTCCTCAGAGCTGTTGAGCCAAACGCTTTATTCTGCGTTGAGCTGATGATGCTAGGCAGCAACCTGGAAATACCGATGAGCAGTGATTTCTAGCCTTCTGGACAGCTGGCGGAAAGGCAGAGGCCGAGGGCATGTGATCCCCAGACCACAAATGTGGAGAAAGTAGCCTGCAAGGCCGGTCACTGCTGAGCTGATGCCTGGGTGAGAAGTCACCTGGGGACATTGGGCAGCTACCTGGGAGGTCCA
>CM053617.1:51732364-51791664 GCA_028646535.1 Procyon lotor
TCCCACATAACCCAGGGCAGACTTTCCCTGCTGCCTGTGTCCGTGTTCCTCTGTGCTCCAGGACCTCTCCATGTGCTGTGCTCCCTCCCACATGAGCACACTTCCACTTCCCCAGACTGGCTCCTTCTCATCCATCAGTCTTTCTCGGGGGAAACTCTGCCACTAGCAACCTGAGTTACCCTCCCCTCTGCTACCTCAGACACCTTTCACCATCTGACCCTATTTGCCATCTTTGCACTGCTTGCCACTTAAATTATTTTGTTTTTACTGCCTGTCTCCTACACTAAGACATAAGGTCCACGCGAACAAGAAGACCATGTTCCTGGCCCTGGGGGATGGTACCCAGCACATGGTAGGTTTTCAATTATTAGCTAGTCATTTAATTAATAAATTTGATAAATAAATAATAACATAACACTGGAGGCGTCTATAATTTATGCATTTACTTATTCAACAAACATTTCTTTCTTGTTTAAAGCATGTCCTCATGTTTCAGTAGGGGCTCAGCAACATGGTAATGCTGATTATACATTCAGGAAACACAAAAGCCCACTTGCGCATTTCTTAACAATGCTAAGGACTTATCAGACACAGGGTTTGAAGACTCTTAAATTATAAGGGGTGTATTATGCAGTTAGCCTATTTCAAAGACGTATTTTTCTCAGCTTGACTATTTTATGAGACACTAGTCACTTATGTGAACATCACCACTTCGGTTCTGATGGAGAATAATGAAATGCATCTTAATTAGTAGCATGTAAATGGAAGTCCCAAGGAATCAGCCACCGAGTCTTAATTTTTCACTTTTAAGATATAAAATGATGTCATTTTCACTTTCCCCAAATCTCTTACCAAACTGTAGAAACATCATCTGTAAGGGAAGCTGCTTATCTTAACAAAATACACAAATAGAAAAATAACGTGGCTCTCTCTGTACTACCTTAGCAAGCTTGGTAGCAGGACACGGGAGTATTATACTTACGTGTACTCAACAAGCAGGGGATGCATATAGGAGCACTAAGCAAGGTAAATACCAGTAATAAAGAAATACACACACACACACACACACACACACACAAACACACACACAGCTGAGCGCGCGCACACATGCACACACAGCTGAGCCTTTGAACAATGTGTGGTTTAGGATGCCATGCTCACCTTGGTATTTGAAAATCCACAATTCATTTTTGACTCCCCAAAAGCTTCACTACTAATAGCCTACTGCTGACCAGGAGACTTACTGATAACACAGTCAATTAATACATATTTTGTATGTCGTGTTTCGTATACAGTCTTCTTACAATAAAGTAAACCAAAGAAAAGAAAATGTTATTAAGAAAATCATAAGGAAGAGAAAATACATTTAGAGTACTAGGCTGTACTTACCAAAAAAATCCATGTAAGAGCAGAGCCTTGCAGTTGAAACCTGTGTCATTCAAGGGCCAACTGTGTGTGTGTGTGTGTGTGTGTGTGTTTGTGTGTGTGTGTTTGCAGCTACTGAGGCAGATGAATTCTACACATTTACATTTTCTTTTTTGTATTTAAAAGCAAAGCTCTGCCATGAAGCAAATTAAGGGCAACAACGCACACTAGATTAATTAGATTTTCTTTCCTGCAGTCTCTTTGGTGGCTTGGGGTGGACAGTTTTTCCCCTGTCAATTTCCCAAATATAATGCTTCCTTCATTCTGTCTGTGAGGGCCTTACTGTCCCCCTCAGCCTAAAAATTTTAGACAACTTTCTTCCTGACCACAGGCTTCTGATATCCCTTTACTTCCAGCATTTACTTTAGAAAACCTGCAATTATAAATTCCTTCTCTGCTCTTCTGAGATCCACATCTCCTCCAGCCCAGGAATGTCTTTCTCAGGAACCTGGGCGCCATCTCTTTGAAATGTAACCATCAAGAAAGACAGAAAAAGACTATGGGGGTTCCTCAAAAAAATAAAAATAGAACTATCATATCATCCAGGAACTCCACTTCTGCATATTTACTAGAAGGAAACAAAAAGACTAACTTCAAGAGATATCAGCATCACCACGTTCACTGCTGCATTATTTACAATAGCCAAGATATGGAAATGACCTAATTGTCCAAAGACAGATGAATGGATAAAGAAAGTACGGTATAGACATATAATGGAATATCATTCAGCCAGAAAAAGAAAGAAATCCTGCCATTGGTGACAATGTAGAGGGACACTAAAGGTCTTGTGCTAAGTGGAGTAAGTCAGAGAAAGACAAATGTATGGCCTCACTTATATGTGGAACTGAAAAACTGAAAAACAAAACAAAAACCTCAGGTATGGAGGATTGGTGGTTGCTAGAGGCAGAGACTGGAAGGTGGGCAAAATGAGTGAAGGGGTCAAAAGGTACAAACGTCTAGATATAAAATAAATAAGTCACGGGGACATGATATATAGCATGGTCACTATAATTATTAATACTGCACCATATGTTTAAAAATTGTTAAGAGAGTAGATCTTAAAAGTCCTCATTCGACACAAGGGAAAAATGAATTGTAACTACACACAGGGCTGAAGGGTCACTAGGTCTGTGGTGATCATTTCACAATATATACAGATACTGAATCATTATGTCATATACCTGGGACTAATATAATGTTGTATGTCAACTGTATCTCAATAAAATAAGATTGATACACTATTGCCATGTATACTATGAAAGGGAAGGGGAAAGGGGAAGGGAAGGGGAAGGGGAAGGGGAGTGAGAAGGGAAGGGGAGGGGAAGGGAGGAAAGGAAAGGAAAGGAAAGGAAAAGGAAGACCCTCTGTCTCCTAGAGGGCAGGAACCTAATTTCCATAATCGCCAATTAACAAACCCAGATAGTCTAATCACATTGATAATCCCTTCACCCCCAAATTCCTCCAGTACTTTTCCATTAGGTCATCCCAGGGTTTAAAAGTATTCAACTTTTGGTTTAGTTGAGCTCTCTCTTGCCTGCTGAACTCTGTGTGATACAATTTGTCTTTAATAGGTCACATGTGACATTAAAATTTTCTAGTAATATATATGAAACTCTGACACTTCATCTAACTGAAGAGAAATTAAGAATGTTTGCTCAGAAATTTGGTTAGGGGAGGGAAGACCACTTCCTCACTCAAGCTTTGGATGAAGAGACTGTTTTTAGTGAGGGTAATTCACTGGATGGAGAGTGATCCACTCTTGAATGACACCTTTCAAGACATTTTAGGAAGAGGAATAACTAAGCCTGGTGAGGGAGTGCAAGGTTAGAGATATTCCTTCTGGATTCAATTCCTAGGCTCTGTTTATTATAGTTATCTCATATTTTCTTATTTGTAAAATAGGAATAAGTATAGCATATTTCTCATAAGTCTGCTCAGAGGATTTGTGTTTAGAACAGGTGCTGGTAAGGGCTTTGTCAATGTTAATTTCTACTATTACCATCGCTGTTACCATTATTACTCAAGTTGTCATTGAAAAGCAGAATGACTTCATACCAATGATTTCCCACTTCTGAGCTATAATTTCCTACCTGTGAGATGATGGGATGGGCCACATAAGCCCAAAGACCTAGGTTTAACATTCTCTCTGTGGTTTTGATGAGGCTGCTGATTGGTAAACCAAGAGGACATGTGTTGGGGGTCATGGGTCAGTGCCCGTCAGTGACCCCCACGACCTCCATGAAGAAGAGAAAGGACAGCGAGCCTCATGTGTTGGAACAGCCAAGAGAGCTGACTAGTGGGGTAACTTCAGAGCATGGGCCCTGCGTCTAGATGGGCTGGGTTGGAGGCCCAGCTCCAACACGTACGAGCTGGGGCAAGTTACCTGCCCTGCTGAAGGAACGAAAGAGCGTAATAACACCACTTACCCTATGCCAGGGTTGTCGTGAGGATTCAGTGCATTCCCAGAGTATAGAAAGGAGATGCAGAAGGAAAGAGAAGCAAAAGCTCTCCTCCATTGTGGCCACCTGGCTCAGAGGTCTCCTCACTGACAGGACCTTGTTAGGAAAACCACAGCCCTGGTTTGCTTGCACTTACTGTCTGCGCTTCTCAAGCCTCTTGCAAGGGGTTGGGGAGGGTGGTGGGGAGGGGAGGGGAGGACGGAGGAAACATGAATCTAATACCTGGGCATGTGAGGAATAGTGTCCTCAGACTTGATCAAAGTTCCTTACAAATTACTTTTTAAATCTGAAGGTCAAGTTGGCAAGATGAGAAATGAAAAGCAGAAGCTGCATCAGAACCAATTAAATCTGGGATTGGGGCAGTTGGTATCACTTGGACCACTAGCTAGTCTCTCTCTGCCTCAGTCTTGGTCTCACCCTTCATCCATTCATTCCTCCCTTTTGCTCTCTCTCTGCACAGCATTTCCCTTTCCTATCTCCTTTTAAATTCTTGTTTTTTTTTAAATTTTAATTTCCCACGATGCATAAGTACCACTTTGATATTAACAAATCACTTCACATTTTTATCATCCACTAATAACGCTCAGTGCATACCTGACCATGTTTCTGCACAGATAAAAAAATTACCAAAATGAGATCAATTTGCAGAAACTGTTTTTAATCCCCCATTTTCAGTCAGTGAGCCTACCTTTCCACTTCAGTAAATTTTCATTCCATGCAATACTGACTATATTCAACTTCCCAGCTGATTAGAAGATAGCTCTGTACAGCTGTCTGTTCAAACTAATATCCAATCCAGGACGATATGTAACATCTGCTTGTTGTGGCCCTTCATCGCTTTTAATCCAGCAGTTGTTGTTGCTGTTGTTATTTGTTTTTGATGATACATATTTGAGGAAAAGGTTCTCAGAATATTTAGATATTGATTGTTCTTAATAATCAAGACTCTTAAAGTTTATTAACTTAAAAAAAGCCTCAATGTTAACTATTTTCTTTTATAATTAGTTTTCGTTATTCAAACACTGCCAAAATACCAAATGGAGTGAATTAGCTTTACACCTAATGAAACTCACTCTATCCCACTGCAGGTGAGCAAGAGTAGAAGAGCCACTTTCAGAGCTCAAAGCAGTCAATGCTCTCGGGGTCTTGGGGCCATAACTGTGCCGGGGAACCACATCTTTCCCAGAGGGCGGGACCAGACCTGACTCAGCGCTCCCTCCACCACTACCCCCTGTTGTCCGGGTAGAGGCCTGGGGTCTCTGGTTGCCTACAACCACACTGCCTCACCTGAGCCCGGGGAGACCGAGCAAGCTGAGCCAGCAAGGGGGGCAGGCACACGGGCACTCACCGTACACCGCGATGGTCTTCGTGTCTTGCAGGATGGCGTTCCCAGCTGAGACTTGCACTGTGATGGTGTTCATCCCCTCAGAAGTAAACTTGAATGATATGCTCCCCTCCAAGGTGATCAGAGGCTGAAACAGGTGAGGGCACAGAGTGAGGGGACGGCTGCTCAGTCACTGATGAGATCACCATGAGCTCTGAGCCACCAAGCAGCCACTTCAGTCAGCACAGACTCTTCCTGGTGTGCCCCCAAGTGGAATGGCAGCAGCTGCTTCCCCATCATCTCAGGGCCAGGCCAGGAAAGAGCTATCGGAGCCACGACCCAAGGGACTCTGCCCATTCCCTGTGACGATGACCCTCTCCTCCGGTGTCCTCCTGGTTCAGGCCTGGGGAGATGGACAGGTCTGGCTTCCTGCTGGGACAGATCTCTTTACCTGCAGCCTACTCGTAACAGGCCGGTCTCTTAATACAAAGAAATACTCAAGTCAGACCCAAACAGGCAGCTCATGCTGATCCAGATGCAGGCAGCAGTCACGGAAAATCTCGTAGCTTACAGTCGGTCATCCCCAGGGGTACGCTTCACAGAACATTACAATGGAACACAGCAACCATGGACCCTAAACTGTCCTCGTTAGACTGCAAGTGCCCTTGTGTGGCCTGTCTCCTCTGAGAAGCCCTATCAGCAGTTTCTGGAAGTAGCTGCTATGGAAACAAGTACTAATTGGACAGTGGTTTGAGGACTGAAAAAAAAAAAAAAATTCAAGTTGGAGTCATGTCTTTGATATAATCGGACACTGGGGTCCTAGAGGAAAAGACTAGCCTACTGACCTCCCCCAACTCATTCCCTACAAACATTTCTTTCTTGTCTTTTCTTAATTAATTTAAAAAACTAAATTCATGTAACCAGCTCCCTGTAGAGCAGAGGGAAGACTAACGCCCAGCATAAGAAACCCACTCAATGTAATCTGTTGAGAACCTGGTTTTCTGCTGTCAGGTTAAAAAACGAAAAAAAAAAAAGAGAGAGACACAGAAGAAAGTTGTTTAGTACCTTCACCTTCCACAGCTTTTACGCAAATAATTTAGATTTCTCCTCTGCCACTGTGGGTAGTGGGCCCAATTTAGGCCACATTTACATGCATAGTTTCAGAAGAAATGTGAAAAAAAAAAAACTTCTTTTCAGTGGAGTTAAATTAGCAGTAGAGGTGAGAGTTTCCTTCCCCTGCCAGGCAGGTAGGAGGTCTGGGGTCAGGAGAGGTTTCCTCCCTGGGCCTGGGCAAAATTATGACTCCAGTTAAAGCCAACATTCAGCTCTGGGGTAGAAAAAGATTTATGTCGGAATACGACGCAGTCACCAAGTGTGAGAGAGCGGCTCTGCCAGAAGATGAAGCTTTCTTGCTCTGAGCGAGGCACTGCCCTTTGGGGAGGCTTCTGCCCGGACCGCCTTGGCTGGCGTTTGGAAGCAGACTGTAATCTTTGAGAATGGAGGAAGTTCCAAACGGAGCTCGCAGCCTGGTGTCAGGGGAAGGAAAATTCACGTGGGCGCGGGAAGGCCTTGGATCCCGCCTCCGCGTGAAGCAGCTGAATGAGGAGGAGGAAACCCCTTCATGTGTGTCCTCCTGTCTTTTTCATCAGAAAAATGAAGGCCTTCGAGTAAATGAGGTTTAAGGTCTCTGCCGGTTTTAAAGTTGCTGCTGACTTTGATCACAGGGCATGTTCTGGGAAAACGGAAAGGGTAAAGCTGAGAGAAAAGAGTGGCCACGTCTGATTCCGGGCAGGAGGCCATCTGGGGGCTGGGTTCTAGTAAGTATTTGTCACCTTTGACTGTCTGGTATCTACTGGGTTTTTTTCGTTTTGGGGGACCATTCTCCCCCTTCTCTTGGTCTGCGTGGTTGCAAAGAGGCTGACTTCAACACCTCTCCTACCCTGAGCACTGGGAAGGCTTGGTCAATAGTACTCCATTCTGGGACTTCTGTTAGAACTTTTACGAAAGACAGTTTATTTTCTCTGCTAAGCGGTGAGAGTATAAAGCTCAGGCTGCTAAGGCCTTTGCACAGGGAAGGACAGCTGGAGAAGAAGCTAAACATAGAGGAAGGCAGAGGGGAGGGGGAGGGGTGCTGTGGTGAGAGAGAGACAGAGGGACAGAGGGAACACACTGATGAGATTGTTGGAGCACTCCGAGCCTGCTGTCCCTGAAGCCAGGACTATTCCTAGACTCTTGAGTTACACAAGCCCTTTCCTTTCCTTTTTCTCTTCAGCCAGTTTGAGCGGACCCACCTCCGTGTTGTTTCCGTACCACCACACGTAAGTGAGGGTGCCCACTTGGCTGGGCCACAGCACTGCTGTTGCGTTGACCTCTTTATTCTTTGTGGTGACAAAAGGAAGAGACAGGTGTACATGTTCCAGGGGACCTGAGGCACAAGAGAAAAGACAAGGCATAGAGAAGGAAGAACTTTCTCTGCTTCACCTTCCCTGCTCTGAAGAGAGTACATATTCGTTCTGGAGGCCTCCAAAACATCACAGGCATACTCCCTGAGGAAAGTGCTAAGGGGCTTTCCCTACTTCGAGAAAAGATATTATTGTGACCCATTGTGTCTCAGTGTTTTCCATTTACTGATCTTTCTGCCAGGCCTAAATCCTGAGTCATTTACGTGTAAAAACTTTAAAAACTTACACGTAATTTATGAATTCCTTAAATGAAGAGTCATAATATGTGGATTCACAGGAAGATGCAAAGCCCTCTCAAGAGGTCGCATCTGTGGTGGTGAATCAGGATGATGGAAAGCTCACAGACTGTGCATGGCCATGGGGGTCGGGGGTGGTGGTTACGGCACAGATCCCCAAACCATTCTAGATGTGATTATCCCTGACTCTTTGCTGGGACTTTCAAGATCTGTACCTATGTAAATCTGTGTGTTTGTGTGTGAGAGCGTGTGGAAGTATCTCTGTGGGAGGATACGTAACGCCACCCGGTGCAAACTGGCTGGTGCTGAGTTCAGCTGGTCAAGGACCAAGTGCGCATGAGCAAGGAGAGACAGCTCTGTGGGTCTCAGGACGCGCTCAGCTGGAAAAGGGGGTGATTCTACCTACAGAGGTCCGTTAGAGAGAAGCCTGAATCGGATGCACAAACCCACAAGGCTGTGAGTACCCTCTTCAGAGAGAACAAGGAGGGCCCTTCCTCTGACCCCTGGTCTTCCCTTTGAGTCACTTCTCTGAGGCAAAATGCAGTTTTCTCTGAGGTGAACGTGGCAAAAATCTGTCATCCCATCATTATTCCATGAGGTGGAGAACAAAGTGGTACCTTTCTACCTGGTTTAATCACTGCCTCTTCTGCTGACTTTCCTAGGATCCTGACTTTGGCCTTTTTCCCCTCCATATGTTGTTCTGCTGAGTAATCTTATCCACACCCTGACCTTCAACTATAAAGTACATGTTCAGAACTCAAAAACTACCTACTGGACTCAGGACTCAATTAGGAACCCAATGTTCCTGAGAAATTCATTATTTCCCCCCCATTCTCTATTCTCCGTGTCTTGATCAATGGAAACCAGTGTGTACCCAGGGGACCAGCCCAGAAGCAGAAAGTCAATCTGGAATCCTTATTCCTTGCCACCCATTCTATGTTGGAAACCACTGATGTGGTTTCATAAATATCTCTCAGTGAGAGCTCCCCTCACTGTCCCCAGTCCTTCCCTGGCTCTTACAGCTGGACTGTCATGAGCCGTAGTGATCTTCCTGCCTCCAACCCACCCCCAAGCTAATCCACCATCCTGCTCTATGTGTTCAGTGCCTGCCTTCTGCAGTAATAATAAGCTGCACCAAGTGCCAGAGTCCTCAGCACCCAGAATAAACACACTCCAGGGTCAGGGTAGAGCAAGTGCAAAGATCTTGAGGGGGAGGTGGTTCTCCATGTTTGCAGAATAGAAAGAAAGCCCAAGCAGGAGTTCTCAGTGGAGAACTCAGTGGAGCCAATGAGAACCAAGTTCTCAGTGGGAGCCAATGAGAACCAAGAGGGGTTTAGGACACAAAGCATATTGTTCTATAAACTCTGAGGTATGCATGTGTGTGTTTATATAAGTTCATTCTTACATGTATGCACATTATACATTCATACAATGGATGGCAATAACTATATCTTCTCACACTACAAACTGTAGTGAGCGATTTTTCTGGAAAGTCAAGTCGATCATGCTACTTGTTTGAAATTAAAATTCCCATTACCTAATAGTGATGATGATAGTTAACACACATTGATCTAAAATTTGTAAAACAGAGAACACAGGCTGCAGATTTTGGAGGGTAAGAGTCTTTCATATTGATCTTTGTATATAAAGACTAGCATAGTTCCTGAGATGTAGCAGGTAGTTGAATGTTGGGTAGGTGAATAGATGATGCAATTTCTTGTTTCTGCTTTTGTCTATGCTTCTCTCTCTTTAGAGAATTAGAGGCTTGGTGACTAGCATGCAGAATAGAATTGATTTTCTGGCTTACAAGGCAGATGGTAAGAAGTAGTTGTTTGTAAGTCAGAAAGGTTCAATGTGCTAAAAGGGCAGCATCTACTGAATGATGACCACATGTCACATATCTGCTAATGACTCTTTTCATTCTCATTTGCTCCTCACAACAACCTCATGAAAATAGGCACTACTATCATTTCCAACTAAAGATGAACAAACAGAGGACAATGACTTTCCCAAGGTCACACAGCTAGGAAACATCAATTCTAGGATGTGAGCCAAAGCAGTTTGATTTTAAAGCCCATGCCCTGGCTAGGTGACAAATGCTCCAAAAGATCTCTCCCATCTCCACAAAATAGCTACTAAGAGTCAGTATCTACCCATCACTGAAATATATCCCGCACTGGCAAGTGCACTTTACATGGGCTCTCATTTCTTACATGGCTCTGCTGTTCACTATCACTTGGCTTGCTTCAGCAGGTTCCACCCAGTTCTGCCCCAAGGCCTCGGCATAGACACCTCTCTCAGGGCACTTGCCAGCCTTCGAGTCTCAGTTCCAGCGACCAGGCTTCTGGAATGTTCTTTCTGACTCCCCTGATCGGTGATCTCCCTGATCAGCTAGAATACAAGGACTAGATAAGCTCTCTAAAGCATGTCAGTCCATCCTAAAGGGGCTTATTTTCTGTGTTTCTCACATATGAGTATTAAATATTTTTTTAAAGTCAGAACATCACTTTAGTGAGGACAGTAAGGTGAAGGACAGTCCTTCAGTAAGGACAGCGTCTATGGGTCCTTTTAATGGGAAAAATGGAACCTTCTTCATGAAATGTGGTCATTAATTCCTTCAATGGTTTCGGAGGGCTGCCACACATCAGGCATTATTCTAGATTCTGGGGACACCTGCTACTTGGGGTCTCCTGTCTTATTCGGGGAGATGGGCATTGAACACATAAAGCTGGGGTAGCCGGTAGGGGGCTGTTTTTGTCTCTCAGAAGAAATGGCATGTGAGCAGTGACCTGAATAAAGGGAAGGAGTGAACCCCATACTTTTTGTGACACTCCAGGCTGAGGGCAGGACAAGTGCAAAGACCTTGGGGGGGAAGTTTGCTTGCCATGTCTGAGGAACAGCAAGAACACCCGAGTGGCTGCAGGGGAGACATGCAGGGAAAGAGAGGGAGCCAGTGAGATCTAAGAAGGATTCAGGATGCGCAGCGTATTGACTTGTAGGCCCTGAAGTATGCATACGTGTGTTCGTATGAGATCATTCTTGCAGGTATACGCATTACATGTTCCTTCAAACGTGTGCAATTTACCTTTCATATTCCCACCCTGTCCTCTTGTATTCATTTACTTTTCATGTGTTTAACACACCTAGTTCCCGCCGCCCAAAAGCCTATCCTTTAAGCATGTCTTCTGTGTACAGAGGGTGCAGTCTGTACTAAGCGAGCTGAGCTGTGGAAGTAACACTCCAGCCCCTGGAGGCCCCCAGCTGGCTGGTTGCACTAAATCCAGAGCTGAACAAGCCAGCAGATGTGTCTCCAGAGGACAGGTGCCTGTGATGCACAAAAGGGACGGCAGGTGGCGCTGCATCACTCCATATGAATCTTCCAGGCAAGGTGGGTGAGGGAACTGGGAAATGACTTGTGTGGACTGGGTCTCCCTCTTTTCTAGTTTAGCTCTAATGTGCTACAGAAAACAGCTGATGTTTGCGAGGCTGAACATCATGTGTGTCTGTGTGTGTGTGTGTGCGTGCGCGCGTGTGTGGGCACACGCACGTGCATGTATATGCATACATGTAACAATCAATCTGGACTGTCTCTGCCATTTTTTGGAGACCTGGACTGACCCCCAAATTAAATATTGTGTGTGCACTGCATGGCTGTTTGTCTGAAATGTTTAAAATCTGCTAGAAGAAATAAAAGTAGTTCAAAGTATGAAGATGAGATCCTGAAACAGAGTTCCTGAAACTTCAATGTGCATAAGGATTATACTAATCTGTTCAAGGCAGATGACGATGCACACCTCTAGGAATTCCAAGATAGCAGGTCTGGGATGAGGTCTAGGACGCTATATTTTTATCACGTAGTTCTGGGGCACGTGACTCGTTGAATCACACTTTACGAAACTCGAGTCTGACATTTGCTGGACAAAATGATAATCATATGGAAAGTGGCAAAGCTGCATAGGTTTTCAAGAAAACCATCACTTTACTCTAAGGTAGGAACAGAAAGATATCTGCAAATGGCACCTATGTACGGAGGTGGTTGAAGAGATTTGGGAAGAACTAGAAAGTCTGTCTCATCTTTTTCTTCTTCTTTTTTTAAACTCCCATTCTGCAAATTTGCACAGTTTTCAGTGACTTTTTTCTGCAAGACTGGCTGAGATGGGGTAGCTTTGTGAGCAAAATCCGCATGTCCTCTAAATTCTAGCCCCTGCCTCGCCAGCTGAAGGGAACACTGGCTGCACCACAGGTCTCGTCAGTTTGCAAACTTCGCAGAGCACGGTAAATCCTATCCCCAAGGACTTTCTGACTGTCAGGCTACAACAGATTATCCAGCCTCTCAGTGAGAACGGCTGGCCCACTCCTGGGAACATTAGAGCAGGCACATCATCTCCATTTGTTTCTGATGACCTCTGCAAGCCCGTACTAAAAAAACAAAAACAAAAACAAAGCCCTCTGATTTGGAATCAAATCTCCTCTCTGACCTGGAGAGCAGAGAGACAGATTATGCCATCAAGTCAGGCAATGGGGGAGAAATCCAGGCTAAGAGGAGGGTCCTAGTGAGAGAGGCAGAGGGGGGCTTAGAAACTGAGCTAAGAGTTGCTGCTTCAAACCCACTAAGTGGAAACACACGCGCTGCTTTGTGATGAAGAAGCAAGCTTTACTAGCTGACAGATGGCAGCATATTCTGCTTGAAGGACCCTCTGAGAAACAAGATGAGGGTTCCTTACAGACAGAGGAGAAGACCTAGGCTCGGAGAAATGGAGTGAGTTGGCCAGGAGTTCAGGCCAGTATCTGCGCCTAACCACTCCTCCCCCAGTCCAGTGTGTGTGTGTTTGTTCTACAAACAATACCCACGCCCCAGACCCTGGGACTGTAGCACAAAGACTGCCATGATCCCCTTCAGGTTTGAGATGTGAGGGAATGTTAATCAATTACGGTCTTGTTCTGACTTCCTTTCAGCGTAAAATAGCATCAGAGAGAAAGCCCTTCTCCCATCTTTGCTTTCTCCATGGGAAAGACATGCCCGACACGGCGGAGGTGTCAGGCAAGGCAGAGTCCTGCTTCGACAGAGTGAGGACAAAGAGTGAATTCTTATGCCCAAAGTCAGGCTTACAGAGGGGTTCCGTTACATGAGGTACGCTTATCCAAACACTGAACCCAAGATGAGCCTAACAAAATTAAAACTGGAACACAAAAATTCCCCCTACAAAGTATCTGCCCCTAAGGTGAAAGTCAAACTGCTGAGGCACTCAACTAGGCTAATGAGAAGAAAAGAAAGTGAACAGAGAAGCTTATTTCTTTTAGAAGTCTTGGCTTCAGCAACCTTTGGAAACCTTTGGAAAACAAGGCTGTTTTCTTTCCCAGGGTTGAGTAAACCTGGCAGAGGGCCAGGGTAGGGAGCTAGCTCTCAAGAGATATGATCATTTCTCGGGGTGAGGACGAATCCAAGGAGACCGGGAGGGCAAGGTGGGGGTGATCTATGGGAGATCTAACAGAGACCAAGAAGCTGCTGAATTTGAAATCTGTATTCACGTGTGGTTAGAGTGTGCTAGATGTTTCATACATATACAAGATATGGATTAAATTACTGTAATTCAGGAGAGCGGCTCTCAAACAAAAATCCTCCCCTTACCGAATAAGCCGTGGAAAACAAGAGGCTGCTAGGTAGGCAGCCATTCCCAGCAAATGTACCGGCATTTGGGCCGTAAGTTAATTTTGCTACCAATAACCAATGTTTGTGATGCATTTCTGAGAGACTTTCTGACTATTTCTTAGTAAGGAAGATTATTCCTTAGTAAGAGGTAACTCCAGAAAGTCCATACAAGACAGCCCGGAGAGGGGAGGGGCTGCCACAGTGTCAGGGGGAAGGGAGCCTATGAAATGTGCCTTAAACCTATGTAGTTGTCTACCGAGTTGCTCATGCTCCTTTGGGACAGTCTGCAAGGGAGTGGAGGGGACAAGGGCTGCTGGAGACAAGCTCCATCACTGACAATGACCTTGGGAATCAAAGGCTGGTGCTCCAGAGACGGGATGACTTGAGGCTGAAGCCTGGCTTTGCCAGGTAGCAGGTCTGCAATTTCAAATACGTTATTCAAGCTCTCTGGCCCCCACTGTTCTTTGTAAAGTAGGGTTTCTAATAGTGCTGACTTCATCAGGTTGTCCTGAGAAGTGAGATCAGACATGCAAAGAGCTTCCTTAGCACAGGCTTGGTGCATAGTAATTGCTCAATAAACTTTAGCGAAAAAGAGGCAGGAGGAGTATGCAGACTGGGAATCTTATAAAACTTTGCTTAAACCCAAAGAGGAGATGATGTATTTCTTCAAAGCACCCTTGTCATGAGTGTGTGGGAGAGAAAGATCAAGAATCACTGATACTGCAGGAATCCTTGGTAATGACCAATCACCCGGGGGATCCCTAAATAGGCTTGTCCTTCCACTAGACCACAGCAGCTTAAGAAAAAAGGGATTCTAGTTGGTATGTTCTGTACTCAGTTCAATGTGCAAGAGGAAGGTGAGAGGCATGGAATACTGCCCAGTCTTAGTGCTCTTGGCTGAGAATTTAGAATTAATCTGGACAAGGCCATTTGTTAAAGGAGCTCCTTTCATTTTAGAAGGCCAGCACCTTACCCTTTAGGTCACCAGGGCTTCACGTAGCTACTTTCATTTTAAAGGAAAGCACTTCTGTAGCAGCCTAAACATGTCGTAAGCCTGTCTGGGGACACCCGCACCCCTGCCAGTAGAGGCATTCGTGACGCACGTTTGTCTGACACATAACTTAGGAGCTGCTGTGACCCCCTCGGCCCTAGTACACCTTTGCACTCCTCGACGGGACAAGTGTTTCAACACTTCTGGGAACGACTTCTCAATACAGCTCTTTCCCTCCCTCGACACCACCTTCCCTCTAAGACCAAACAGCACAGATAAGAGCCCAGGAACCACTCTTAAAAAGAAGCAAAAGTCTAAAAGCATAATTTACAGTGGGGTGTATCATGGGAGGAGAAGAAAAATCAGATGGGTAGAAATTCCATCGCTCGTGCTAATTCTCAATGTATTGGATTGAGTCATACGTGGGAATTGTTTTTAAATGTTTCTGACTTAAACTCATATGCAATCCAAGAGCTCGGCCCAGCCACCAGCCACAGGGGTGCGGTCTCGGGGGCGCCTGGAAGGGGCACAGTAAGTGCAATGAGAACAAGTTGGAGCAACACGAACTCTAGGATTATTCAAGCTGCACTCCCCGGTTTTCTTTTTACCTTCTCCCCACTCGGCTCTCTTATCCTCCCTCCCCATCTCCTTAAAGATAACTGGCGAGCTGCTTCTAGACAGGAAACTCTGGGTGATACTTTAAAAGGACACGATATTCGAAATATGTCATAAACCAACAACAGTAATAACATACAAGTTACATGTAAGTACAGGACGGCGCTGTCAGAGCCCAGACTGTTGTCCACCTGCACCGTCACACGGAAAATGCCCACGTTGTGATACACGTGTTTGATCCCGTCTTCCATGGAGCTGAGGTTGACGTAAGACACCGCGATGCCATCACCGAAGTCCACTTGGATGAGTGTCCTCTGGACGTCACCCTGAAAAACAGCCCAACATCAGAGAATGGGAGTCGGTGTTGGCCGCCTCTGCTCCAGGGGCTGGGGCCTGTCCCGGAGACAGACTCCGGCTCCTTCCCACTGCTGGGAGCATCTGTCTACCTTCCGCAGGATACCTGTGCCATTGCCTGGCGGACCGGAGCTTACCACGATGGATGTTCTCCAAATCTGAAGGGTGCCCACGACCAGAAGTTTCAAGGTTTGGAAAACTAAGTGTTTGATAATCGGCTCCAATTTGATAGTCAATTTCTCTGGGGGAATCTATTTATACTCTTATCATCCCCAAGAATAAAAAGATTCAGCCTACCTGACATGGTTACAGACCTCTTCCCATGTGTTCAAGACCCCTGAGTCCCCTTCTTATTCCTGGTTCCCTAACCGTGTTAGAGGAAGGATAAAAGACATCTTATCTCACACCTGATGCGATATTGAGCCCAGCGCTATTATTATTTAAGATAATGATGGCTCATTCTTTTACACTTCAGTATCTTGTGCTAGAAAAATATTTTATTCTTCACAGACTCCTCACAGACACAGCTGAGAGAAAAACAGGCCACATCTGTCCATTTTGCAGGTAGGGCCGCTGAAGTTTAGAAAGATTTAATTATCTGTTCAAAGTTAACACAGCTAGTTAGGGACAGACCTAGGATTTGAACCCATCTCTGTGGACTCATATTTCATTCATTACAGGCGGATAAAGCACAGCTGGCTCCTCTGAGCTTGAATCCCAGGGTGCCACTAACAAGTTGCATGACTTCATACAAGTCATTTGGCCTCCTGGGGTCTCAGCTACCTCAACTATGAAATGGGCATAATAATAACTTACTCTCTTTACTCAAAGGGTTGTTACAAAACATGTGAGTTAACGAGTCCTCTGTAAAATTTTGGACCAAATCAACGACTGTCAAAACCATGCAGCTATGAAGGGCGTGCAATCCCCATTTTATAGCTGGATCAGAATCATACAGATCTAAGTTTCCCAGTGGGAGGCAAGGAGAGGGAGGATAAAGATCTGCTTTCTAAAATCCCAGACCTGTAAGAAGACACTTTGGGAATAATGGTAGAGATCTTAAGAAACAAAGTTTCTTAGAGCCAACTGAAAAAAAACAGCATCCTTCCCAAGTAGCCCATCCTTGATCAAGTTTTTCTTGTTTGTTTTGTTAGTTTTTCCCATTTTCAGGGAAAAAAACCCTAAAAACAAAACAAAAACAACAACAAAAAATAACTTAAAAAACACACACACACACGAAAACCCTTTGAACTAAAAAAAAAAGTATTTTCGATTAAGTAAGGTTCATACGGTATCATATTTTTTGAAAAGGCCAAGTTTAAAATGCTGACATTTAAAGGATTAATTCACAGGGAAAAGAAAAGCAGCTCAAATCCTATGAATCTCTGTGACCTACTCTTCTGATCTATGTCCAGCCAAGCATTGTGTGGGGGGCACAGGGCAGGGCAGCTAATTCTTAGGGAAGACATGAGCAAGAATTCTCCCCTCCGGCGGGAGAAAGAAACTCAACTCAGAACTATAAGACAAATTATCCACAAGCCTAGACATAGTGCAATTACTTCAATTCCCTTCGCTAATAAATATAAAGGTCAACCATTCTTGCTGACTTGTCCTTCGTTTGCACAAATCAGACCGGTCACTTTCTCGGTGCTGTTTCTGGTCAATTCTCCCATGTTTTCTGGATTTTCAACAGAGGTGCTGCCAGCCAATCTTAGGTATGGATACAGAGAAAGAAATCACCTTAAAATCTACTCACATCATTGGGGACAAGTGTCTGAGGGAAGCGTCAGGAATAGCTAGGGTTAACTGGGTTAACCGTGAAATAAAACAAGCAATATGATTTCTGAGAAAGAGAGGGAGTGAGAGAGTGAAGAGGGAAGGAGAAAGAGGGAGAGAGGGAGAGAGGGGAGGGAGGAAGGGAGGAAATGAGGGAAGGAGAGGGTGAGGAAGGAGGGAAAAGAGGGAGAAAGAAAGAAAGTGAGGGGAGAGAGGGTGAGGGAGGGAAGGGCATTGAGAGAGAGAGACTGAGAAAGCAAGAGAAATTTAGGGTTCTTTGTGGAGACAGAGTGGGCATCAGATAAGGCTCATCATTGGCAAGAGCACGGAGGGGAGACAAACAATTGGCTGATTCTACCTCAGTCCCAACCAGTGACAGCAGCTATGCAAACACACCTGAGCAAAGTCCGACTCAGGCCACCCCTGCGTGGGTCTTCCAGCCTTGCCCTTTCACTCTGCTTTTGTGGGCCTGGACTTCAACCTCTTTTACTGACTGAAAACTCCTCTCAAGTTCTGTCTGGATGTCCCCTGACATGCTGGTCTTTTGGCCTGAAGATGTTTCTCAGTATCCACTCACGACAGTGCTCCCCATGGATGTAACAGGTGAAAGAAGGGAGCCACAGTGTTGGGACGGCTGTATCAGTAGGGCTGCCTTCACAGAGGAGAGATGCTTTTAGGGCACTCGGTCCAGGATGAGGAAGATCTCTCCAGCTCTCACTCACTCTCCCTGATGTGAGTGCAGGCCCCTGGGCTTGGTCCTCTGTACCAGGAGACAAGGGCACCAAGGGGTCAAGGCAGCAGATTTCTTCTCTGCTGCTGAAGCTTTGCCCACATAGGTGGAACATACTAGATGCCATGCTTTTGCCTTCACAGGCTCTCAGGTGCTTCATAAGCCTAACACAGCTGTCAATGCATCTCTTTGGGGCTCATCAGTCATCAGCCTCTGACTTCCTTGGGCTGTAATCGCCATCTGAGACAGGGATGCCAAAACTCCTTTTGGAGAGTAAGAAACAGGGCAAAGGCAAGAGAGCCCAAGTCCTAGATCACCACAATTAGGCACACTTGCCTTGCTTTATCTGGCTTTCTGGTCATTCATTCATTCAACCAACCACCCAACTGGCAGATATTTATTGAGTGTCTATCTTGTGTCAGGCATGGCATGGGAAAATGATGGTAAGTAAATTACAACAAACGAAGCAAAATAGATGTGGTCTGGGCTTTCATGAGCATACAGACTACTAAGTGAGACAGATGAAATAATCACAGATTAATAAAAAGTTTTTACAGGGAATAATATGAAAAAAAGCATACGGTGTCATAAGTTGTACAGTAGGGAGAGGCAGAGAGCTAAAAATCTGAGCCGATTGAGAACTTCAAGGAAATCTTCCCAGAAGAAGTTATATCTGGGCCTAGATGACCTTAAGGAAAGAAGTAACTTAACCAAACAATGGACAGGAGTGAGCAAGATGGAGGTAAGGAGTCTAGGCAATGGTGACAGAGGGAATCAACTGTGCAAAGGCCCTGTGGCAGTAGGGAGATAGTATAGTCATAGGAAGCTGAAGATAAAGACACAGTAGGAACGTGTTATAAAACTAGACTGAAGGGGAGAAAAGGAAATTTTAGGAATTGTGGCCAAGTTTCTGATTTTCGTTTTTTCCTAAGAGCAGTGGGAAGCCTCTATAGTGTTTTAAGCAGAGGTTTAGCAAAAGATGGAATTTTGATGTTTTTAATTTAAAAAGATCATTCTGGTTACAATATGGAGGGCGAATTGGAAGGAGGCCCAACTATTCTGGGAAGTTAATTAGGGGGTAGCTCAGGGTAGATGATGGTAGATTGAAATATGAGTTGCCACAGGAAATTACATGTACCTTCCTGTCAAAATTAACTCTCATAGTTTATTGGTTTTGAAACCAATGAATCTCAGATTTTGATATCAGCACCTTTTGTAGAAATTAAAAAGAAAAAAAATGCTGATGCCCAGCTATCTCCCAAGAATCCCTTCTTGACTCAGGCCCTCTGGGGAAGATGCTAGGTTGGTTTGCTGTGATCTGAGAAGGTCCACAGAGGAGGCTGGGCTGCACTAAAGGTTTAGGCCCTTGGGATTGGATTGTTGAATATTAGGTTTTCTCATCATTTAATCCATATGAAGATGAGAACAGCCCAGAACAACTGATGCTACTCTCATTCCATTTTGGCATGGGGGCTAACCTTTCCCAGGATGTTTTAGGATTCTCAGTGCAAAAGGTGCATCAATAAAAGCCAGGAATAAAAGAACTAAACTTGTTTTTAAGTGACTGATGCACGACTGCAAACAAAAGTTCTATAGTACACATAGTCAAGATTCGTTAACTTCTGCAAGAAAAAGAGTTGCTGGATAATACACAAGTAGTTTATAAAAAGTCCTAAGTGCTGCGATGTGTCCTTGCTGGTTGTATCCTTAGTACCTAACCCAGTGCCTGCACATCACTCTTTTCCTTTCTCTACACTTTGAATATTGTGCCTCTGCTTATTCATTGAAGTGCTTTCTTCTATATTATCTCAGTTGGCTGTTAGGACTCTAGGGAGATAGCAAGGGCAGATGAGCTCTGATCTGCTCCCCCAGGAGAACTGGGCACTGGCAGGTTAAGTAAGACGCCTGCAGTCCCACCACTCGTGAGACTGAAGGAAGGGTTTAAGATGATCTAGGGTTTAACTTTATCCATGCAGCTCAGTCCTTAGTGAGCTTCTTTAATTGAAAGTTACTTGTAATGCCTTTCAGAGCTATGGAAAGGTGATAACAAAGGCAAGGAATCGCTTTCTTTTCTTGTTAGACTCAATTCCTGGCTTTGACTCTTTCCCCTTCTGACAAGAGCTTTGCTTAGAAGTGGCAAGATGGATTGGCATGAACGCCATACTGCATTCTGACGTCTTCCCTCTGATGAAGCGGCACCGTGTCCGAGCCATAAAGAAGATAGAGAACACGGGGAACAATAGGTATTCATAATTCAGTAGTCAGGAAAATGCGCCGTATAATTGAGAGTTACTTCCATTTAATAAATCACAAGTCATCATTCCTGAAATGGCTGCTGGGTTGGCAAATATCTAGGCTACCATATAAAATTTTTTACACCTACTGCCCTTATGTCACCTGCTCTGCTATAGATATAGAACTGAGATTATTAGCTCAAGAGACGTGCCCAAGAAAAGCACGAAAGCCACATGAAATCCATATGGGGATTCTCCAAGGGCATCACTGACTTTGGTAATAGAAAAACAAATATATCAAATGGCTGCTAGGAGCCAAGATTAACCTGAGGAATGGAAGGTGTGTGAACCTATCAGTTCCTGCAACTTGGCTTGAGAGAAAAATGGGAAAACAAATGCTATAGTAACTCCACGCTGACAGTCTCATCCAAAAATGAGACTCTGAGACACTCCTGAAGGCATTATAGACTCACTGCAGATAGAAACTGGGCTCACATGTCAGAGCTTGGCCCCTGCTGGCTCAGACTTGCCTCAGGCTTCACTGGAATTCAATCTTGAAAGTGTTCTTAAAGTTTGTGTAGCAAAAACGATGTAGAGAACTGACTTTAGTACAACCCATTTTTTGTCAAAAACAAAACCACAAACACAGTAGATAATAGCATATGTACTGTATGTGTGTGTCTGTATGAGCATAAAGGTGCTGGCAAATAGAACCCAGTCTGTTAACACTGATTCCCCCAGTGGGGGGTCAAGTGAAGTAAGGGGCCAGAGAGAGACCAGCATTTAGGATTAAAGGAGGGAGGGAGTAAATGAAGGGAAGTAGAGAGTTCACCAAATCTAAAAGGGGGGAGGTGGTGGAGTATGGTATAACACAAGCAACAATGCAAAACACAACATTCTATTTCTACCATTACTGTAAATCAATATTTAAATATTGTTAAGTATATGAGAAATAAACAGACAACACAAATTGATAACAGATTGATGATGGAATACAACCAACTTTAGTCTTAGATTTCTATTCTTTTTAATGTTCTTTTGACCACACAGTAAGATTAAAAAAATGATTAAGCAGCATTGAATGACAGAAAAGAAAACTAGATATTTCAGCCTTTTCTTTTTCTTTTTTTTTTAAAAGATTTTATTCATTTGACAGTGAGAAACACAGCGAGAGAGGGAACACAAGCAGAGGGAACGGTAGCGGGAGAAGCAGGCTTCCTGCCGAGCAGGGAGCCCGATGTTGGGCTCGATCCCAGGACCCTGGGATCATGACCTGAGCCGAAGGCAGACGCTTAACAACTGAGCCACCCAGGCGCCCCTCAGCCTTTTCTTTTTAAGGCTAAGAATATTTAGTGGAGTGGGGAGCACGAAGTATCAGTCACCTATCTGTGCTTCGCCCATTCTAGGTTGGTTTAGTTAGACTCAGGTTAGTACAGTCTCGACAAGAAAGAGGAAAGGAGATGACCAGGGTACAATGAGCTTTCAAAGAAGAGATTTTGTTAGCTGGTAGAAGTTCATGGGGAGAAATGCTATCCACCTTGCACTAATTCAATAAGAGTGAACAGTGGTATATAACTTCTAATATAAAGTATGCAAGTAAGATTGTTCTAGAACATCTCCTGGGGGTCACTAAGAGAAAAGAGAACATTTCTTGAGAGTTTCCTGTGGCAGAAATAACAACTGCTCTCTATACAGTATATCTCATTTAATCTTCAACCCTAAAAGACTGCTAAAATTTGCCTAGAGTCACAAGATTAGTTTGAACCGAGCTCTCCTTAACTCCAAGTTCAGCACTCCTACTATTTTATTGTGCTCATTCCCGGTGGGTGTGTGTGAAGAATGGATTCTCTCATACGTGAAACCAGAAAGCTATTGTAAGCTTTAGTCACTAAAACCCTTTAGAGGAATGCCAACATGGATCAAATTCTTCATTAAGTAGCGATATAAGAGGAGCCTGGTGTAATATGCCAGGCTCTGTAAAACACTATGGAAGCTGCAAAGCCTGTCTGGGGAGACCCTGCCAATGTGAATATTCAACCAAGAGTGAAAGGACTCTAAACAGGAATCAACTGCTGTAACTGTGTTAAGCCTGCCCTTTTATAATGGTTAACTGAGTCATTCCAGCACAGACAACACCAGTCTATGACAAAAGGTGGTTGCAAATGCCCTCTGTCCTGTTCCTAGGCAAGCCTTGGTTTTCTCTGGTATCCTTTTCGAGACGTGCTACCATTGTTGAAAGCTGAGGTTGCCTCACTAAATCAGCTGGGAAAGTATTTCCTGAATATTTGGCTCAAATCATGCTTCATGGGTTTCTCTTCAGCTTCAAAACTGAGCTCTGGACCCGGTCCCAAGATACCAAGATACTGGCATAACTGCAGATCGCAGAGGCAGCTCTCCCTTGACTATTCAGAGATGGTTATCTAGAGCGCGGGGGCCTCTCTGAAGATGCCGACCCCTGAACCTCCTGCAAGAAATTGCAGCGGTGGGCTTGGACGCTCTGACCTGGAGGAGGGGCACTCACACCAGCGGGGAGGGCAGTGCATGCATGGGGTTTTCAATTTCACCAGAGAACTCAAGTCTGACGAGGTCAGTGATGCCAGTAGACCAGGTTACGGATCCACTAAACTGCCTGAATACATATTTCACCTTCTCTAGGATGAAATGCAGGTGTCTGAGCCCTTCCTTGAGGACTCTGAGCCTTGGGACTTGCCTCCCTAAATATCCAAATACTTCTGGATCTAATACTCAGACAAGAATTTCCAACTGGAACATCACAAAATGGTTTAATCCTTTGCTTACAAATGAGCCATAGCACCATGTGTTTGGATGAATAGCAAATTTCCCTGTTCCTTTTTTATGTCCTCAACACTAGGTGTCTGGCTTAGAATGGAACAGAAAACCATAAGGCTGGAGGGACATTTGGCTTGTGTAGGCAGATAAATAACTATAAGCTGAGGCCTCTTTAATCCATCTAGACATTGTGGTAGAAAGAGGTCAGAACCTTGACCCATTATGTTTTGAAAACACTTTTTAGGTAATAAAGGACATTACTACACTGTTAGCACTACATTATGGCTTTAGGAATTAGCTCAGCAGCCTTTGGTAGGAAAAGTATGGTGCCATCAAATAATAAAAATCATTAAGATGCTTTTGAACGACTTCAAAAATCACTCTAAAAGTAAAACATTTAGGTATGTAATAAGAACAAAACTATGCTTTTTTTTTAAAAAAAAGTGGGAAGATGCCTTTAGGAATAAAACTAGACAATGGGTTTTTCCCAGGAGTAAAATATGTAATAGAAATATGTTAGCTCCATCAGAAGAAAGAAGAAAAAAGAGAGAAAGCCATGGAAAATTTACAAAGAGAAAAATGAGGAAAAAGAAAATGCAAATTGCTCATAATCCTACCATCCAGGGAGATCAACGTTAGATTGGTAAATACCATACTAACCGATGAGAAGCACATACACATGCGCGCGCACACACACACACACACACACACACAACACTGGGATCATACACTGTTTTATGTTATGCTTTTGAAATTTCGAATTAGCTTTCAAAACTTTTATATCTAGCACCACTTGCTGGACTTAACCAAGTCATAAGATCTTATCTACGAAATGGATATATGACTTCTTGCCCTGGATGTTGTCACTTTTCCGAATTATTAGGCTGAGAGATCTCAGGTACATCCCAGACCTCTACAGAGGCACTACAGTGCAGGTGTTCTACAGACGTCAGGTAGTAACCCGGGAGTTACATGCCCTTTGAAATGCAATTTATATTTCAACCTCAATTTCTTTACTTACAAAGAGAGGCAGAATGATCATCATCCTAGTCATCAAATCTAGTGGAAGGGACCAGCTATTTTTAATGATTCTATCATTCTTGCTATGGGCATTATTGAAGATCCACTCACATTCCAGCATCCCTTCAGGCTGCTAAAATAATCTCAGCTCTCAGGTGAAGATGTAGAGCTTATTTAAGTGCTGTTGGCCATGGGGTGGAGACTTTCCATTGCACATGGATGGTGAGTCACTCTGAGGAACGAGCTGATGAGGCCACGAGTCATGGGATAGGCAAAGTGCAAAGCCAGAAACCTGAGAAGTTACACAGTTGAGCAAAACCTGTATGGCTGGGTAAAGTTCCCACATTCAGGGGTGGTGGCCACCCGAGGGGATCAAGTGGGACGTCATTGTTGTGGGGCCTAAAGCAGACAGGCTGAGACACTGAAAATCCATCTGAAGACTATTTCCTACGTGAAGACTATGACCCCAGTCGTTGGGATGTGCAATGAACTGAAACTCTCAATAATGAGCTTGGGATCACTCTTTGCTTATCAAGGCAGAACAAAGTTCTTTGCACACACACACCGGTTCCCTGAACGTTTGTGGGCAAGAACTGAGGAAGGACAAGTGGAGCCTTAGGAAGAGTTGCTAAGCCAACCTAAATTTCAGATGCTAGGCCTCTGGCTAAAGACAACCTATCTTGCCCGCCTCATTTCCCTCTTTTCCTTTGTAACTTGAAGCAGCAAGGGAGAAGATATGAAGTGGCTCAATTACCTTGCTCCAGTCGAAGAGAATAAAGCTGAATGGAGTAAGGAATAATATATGAGAAAGCCTCTTAAGTCTCCACGGCTCATTGAAATCAGCTCCTGTTCCTTTGTGTGGAAGGAGAAAACAGCCCAGGCTTCTGAGCCAGATCTGGGCTGGCTCAGAAAACAGATACCTGCCTAGACTTAACAGTGCCCACGAACTCTTTGTGCCATTTCTAAAAGCCCCAATCTTTCCCCAGATGAAAAAGTAGGTCAAATTCTTTTACGAATTCAACAAATGAGGGTCTCACAGCAAATTTTATCATGAATCATCTTCTCTACCATCCGATGGCTGGCAGCATCCTGCAATATTTATGAAGTGTTATTACATTGTGGTTACTTTTATGCCGCCATAAGTCTTTCAATGTATGTGAAATTACAGATCATTGAAATCCATTTAATGAGGACACAGCCTTCACGTTTTGGAGTTAAATCTCACAGAAGAAGTTATAATCATGAATTTTCCTTATTAAGTTCCAGTCTTTGTATGTAAATTGAAGTATTAAGACAATGAGATACAGATCAAAGTTTTAATTTTAGTCCCTTGCCTCAGATTTAATTTAAAAGTCTTAAATTATGCAGCGAATTGCATCTCTTTATTCTTACAGCTGTTTAAAACAGATTTAATTATCCTCTGTAACGTGCAGACACCACTTCTGCCTAGCAGTCCTCTCAAATGAATGCCTTCCAAATCGGTTTTGTTGAGTTCTTACGACTGATTAGGCCCTTTGCCATCCATCCTGTGCCTTCAGGTTCTCACATCGGATTTCTCCAGGAAGCCGAGTTATCACACTGAAAGTCTATAGGCTCATTAGGTGCTCATTAGTGGTCCAGAGAACATTCATCTTAAGCAAGTCTCCAGACAGAGAGATGCCACCTTTCATTGGATACCTAGATCTCAGGGCAAAATACTTTCGATCAGCTTCCTAAAATTCAGATGTACTTGAAATGTTTGGCAGTTAGATATAGCTTTATGGACACTTCTTCTCCCCTCTTGGTTGGTTTCTGGTCAACTGTTCTTTGTCCTCACGGAAACGGTGATGCATAATTGCAGTGTGTGTGTGTGTGTGTGTGTGTGTGTCCTTGGATCAGCCACAATGAGGGAGTCTGGGATGGAAGAAATATTGTCTCCTTTGCCTTGTTGCTCCTGATGAAGGTTCCTTCATTATAGTACATTGGGAGAAAACCCTGAAAACAGCAAGGATGCAGTTCCTGACAATGGGGCTTTTCATCAGCTTCTATAGAATTATGTGGTTCTGAGGAACGAGGGTGAGCCAAGCTCTGGGAATTGGAAGGAGTTGTGTTACAGAGCTATTTCTGTCCCCCACATGTGGAGGGTGGCCTCACATTCCATTTGCAGGAAGGGATTCCA
Source organism: Procyon lotor (assembly GCA_028646535.1). Lineage (NCBI taxonomy): Eukaryota > Metazoa > Chordata > Mammalia > Carnivora > Procyonidae > Procyon > Procyon lotor. The sequence goes on from CM053617.1 coordinate 51,758,589, forward strand.
TTTCTCGCATATGTCAAATCGACAGAATTTTGACTCGGTTACATACTAATGTGCATGGAGTTACAAGGTAGCCTCAGTGTAACTATCTAGCCTTTGATTATTTTCTGTCAATAAGAAGTTCTCTTCTTTGCTCTGATTTTAGTAAGGTTTTCATTGATATTCTTATGTTAGAATTAGGACATGCATTAATACAGAATAAAGGAAGGGATTTAGATTTCAGATGAAGACTTTAACGTGTTTTGGATGTTACTCAAATTTCAGGATTCTTTTCCTTTTAAGTTTGGGCTTTATCTCTACACTCCTTGGGGAAGCCTATCCAAATCCACACACATTTATTGAGTTCCTATCAACGTGTTAGGCACAGTGAGAGGAGATGGTAGGGCTGCGGCCAGGCATGGCATGGTTTGGACCTTAACAATATTTACAGTGTAATGGGGGCTGCCAAAAATATTGTTACAATAAATGCGGTAAGTTAAATTTTATTTTTGTTTTCAATGGATATAAAATATTTACTATTTTCTATTTTATGCAGTTAGATTTTTATTTAAAACTTGTTACAGTGGAGGCCCTAGTTAACCTACAATATATATTGCCACAAAATGAATATAAAGTATGAATGAAAAGTACATGATATAAAACTGGAACTTAGTAAAATATGTGTTGAAGAAGAAATAAACACATATGTCTGACTATTCTGTGGGACAGCGGATTCCTCAGGTCACTCATACTTTGGTTGGAATGTGCATGAGATGGAGCCTACATAGAAGGGTTTGTATGCACATACTTGGGGACAAAGAAAGGCGCATTGTCTCAGTCCCTAACCAACCCAACCCAACCCAACCCAACTTCATGGAGAGAAGACAAGTCTATGGGAGACAGTGGAACTCTGAGTAAGCCATGAGACACAGAGGCATACTCTTTGGTACCCAAATGACAAAATATTATACCAATCTGGAGACTCTTATGTCTACTTCTGCATTAATCATGCTGAAGTGTAATTATCAGAATGTAGTGGGGACCTCTTGGTCCCTTTGGTGCCTTGAGGACTTACTGCTCAAGGAGCGTCAGAAGTCTGGCATTAATGTCCTAGTGTTATGAAAAATTGGCCCTAGGTATGGGGGCAAGAGCCAAATATTATATTCAAAGTGAAATTGGGAGCATCAAATTCAAATGAGAAGTGGATTCAGATTTTGAGGGGGATAGTACAGACCCCACGTATTGCCAGTGGCATATGTCAGTGTATTTGTTTTTGTTTTGGATTTGAGAGCCTAATGCACACCCAAGACTCCGGAAAAGTTTGGCATACAGGGATGACAGCCCTAGAGTGCTGCATTCATAGCCCATGCTTTCCAATATTCTTTGGAATGGATAAAACAATACCAGGCACAGTGATGCCATTCAATAAAGATGTAATTTTACAAAGAGAAGGAAACCTAGAGAGGATTTGGAACCTCTCATTGCTGAGATGGTTTTTAAAGAACTGATCATAAGCCGTGAATACTCTCAGAAAATCCAGGAGGAAAATCATGTTTTATATATTGACTAGTGTCTAAGAATATAGCAGCAGCCATAGGTCAAACTGGCTAGGGCACAGATAACTCTACCTATTCTTTCTACTGCTTGGTCTTTGTTGCTACCTGTCCCCAATGAAGTGTTGCCAGGGACCCTTCAAAACTACATGAAATTCTTTCCCAGGAAATGGTTCTTTCCACCAGAGAGAAGTAATAAAAAGGCAGGATACCATAGAGCCTGGATTCGAGTCCTGACTCGATACTCAAGTAGCTGTGTGATCTTAGGTAAGTGACTTTGCCCTTCTGTGCTTCAGCTGTGCCACCTGAAGAACACACTGAGGACGATAACACCGGCTCACATGGGCTTGCTGTGGGATCTAAATGAGACAACCCCAAAAAGCAGCCACAAACCTGACTACAGTTAATGCTCGGTGTTAGATATCTGAACTGTCATCACTGTGCCAAATTCCAAGGCTCCCCAGCTTCCCAGAGCCACTCTGCTTTTCTTTATTTTGCATTGCTCATCACATGCGTCACCCATGCCTGTGTACATAATCCAGAGATTAAGAGAGAAACAGGTTGTTTCTGTAAGGAGAGCTTCTGCGTCATCAGCACAGAATCCCGTAGTTGAATGTGAGGTCCCCAGGGCCCCTTGATGTGAGGACAATCTTTTCAGCTTCTATTCTGCATTAGGAAACAAGAGCATCAAGGGGCCAGCTCTGACAGCTGAAGGTAGCAGATTTCCTCCCTGCTGCTGCAGCTCTGCCCACTCAAGTGGAATGAACCAACTAGTTATTTTTTTCCCTTCTTGCGCCCAGAAGGCATGAATTTAAACATCTTAGAACCAGATTCCCCAATCTGTTCTCACATCACTCAGCCAAATCGGAGATGCTTGATGATCCTGGTTACAGAGAAAGCAAAGTTGAATGGAGGAAAGCCTGCCCTCTGTCCCTGGAGGGCGAACAAAGGTCAGAGCTGACGAGGCCTGAGTTCTTGTTTCAGATCTTGCTCTACTGTGTTCTTAGAAATGGAACAAAAATCTGAATTCTGAGGCCTGCTCCAGCACAAACATCTGCTGCTTCAAAAGATCATGTTCTTCTAAGTTATCATAACCAGGATCCTTATATATCTGGGAAGAGGGACTTCACATTCACTATGCAGGGAGACAAAGGGTATAGGATTAGCTCAGAAAATAAATCTTTCCTTAAATGTCCCCAAGTTTTAGGGAAAGATTTATTTTCCAAGCCAATCCTTTACCCTGTGTCTTTTTTTTCCCTAAAGACCTAAATGCAAAATGTACAAATCAATGCTATTTGAATTTCCCAAATGATTTTTAAGTAAGTTTTTTGTTCAGCATAATAGACATAAAGAAAAATATGTAAATCAGATATACAGCTTGATTTTTTACAAAATGAATGCATCCATTAATCAACAAAAAATTCAAAGTTTCCAGTATCCCCTTATCCTCCCTGCGACTTCTGCTCCAAAGGTAACTATTAATCTCGCTTCTATCACCATAAACTAGTTTTGCCTACTTTTGCAGTTTAATTAAATAGAATCATACAATACATATTTTTTTCAGTCTGATTTCTTTAGCATAATAGTAAGTATGAGATTCATTCAAGTTTTTGTAAGTAGCAATAGTTTGTTCTTTTTCATTATTCTATGGCATTCTATTTTATACGTATACCATAACTTACTTCTTGAGTGTACAGTTGATAAATGGCTGTTTTTAGTTTTGACATCTTATGAGTAAGTCTGCTATGCATATTATTTTACATACATTCTAGTGCATATTTGTATGCATTCTGATGGCTATATACTTAGGAGTAGAAAGTCTGGGTAATAGGTCGTGCATATATTCATAGAAAAATACAGTGGTTAGCAGTTAATGTCAAACAGATCTCCAAGATGGTAGTGACAATCTACACTCCAAACACCATTGTATGAATGACTAGTTGCTCCAAAAACATCATTTGATATTATCTGCGCTTTCAAATATAAATCTTCTGATGGGTAGACAGTAAGAGTAGACAGTAATATTTTATTTTATTTTTTAAAGATTTTATTTATTTATTTATTTGAAAGAGCAAGAGAGAGCACAAGCTGGGGGAGAGGCAGAAGCAGGCTCCTCTCTGAGGAGGAAGCCCAATATGGGGCTCGATCCCAGGATCCTGAGCCGAAGGCAGAGGCTTAACTGACTGAGCCACCCAGGTGCCCCAGTTATATCTTATTTTAGTGTTAAGGTGCATTCCTTTGATGAGCAATGATTCTGGGAATTTTTTCATATGCTTATTGGCTATTTGGTTACCCTATTTGAAAAGCTATTTTAAGTCATTTGTGCATTTTTCTATTGGGTGGCCAGAATTTTTCTTACTGATTTGTAGAATTCATTTATATTTTTCTGGGTATGAGTGCTTTATTAACATTATGTGTTGCAAATAACTTCTCACCCTCTAGGCCTTTTTAAATTTTCTTTTCATTTCCTAAATAGTGTATTTTGAAAAAAATAAATTCCTAATTTTAATGTAGTCTAATCAAACTTTATGTTTCTATATACTTAGTGGGTTTTGTTTTCTGTTTTTAAAACAATCTCTGCCTAAACAAAGGTTATGAAGATACTCTTCTGCCTTTTCCTTTAAACATTTTAGTTTTTTCTTTCAAAGTTAGATTGACAATCCAGTTAGAATTATTTTTTTGTTAAGAGAGATCAAGATTCATATATTCCTACATGGATTTTGATGTCATTGTACCATTTATTGAAAAGATTATAATTTATCTACTATAGTATAGTGTCTCATTTGTCATAAAAAGTATGTGTGTGTATGTACATATGTAGGGGTGTGTGTGGTTTTCTTGGTTCACTATTCCCACTTCTGATCAGCTTGCTATGCAAGATATATATACCACCACACACACTCTTAATTACTATAACTTTATAATAAATATTGATATCTGGTAATGTAACCTATCCAGTTTGGGGAGTCATCCTTAAGATAATCTTTGCTGTTCTTGAGCCCTTGCTTTTTCATATGCTTTATGATCGTGTCAATTTAAACCCATAAATATATGCTGGAGATTTTATTGAAATTGCCTTGAATATAAGATAAATGTGGGAAAAATTGGCTTCTTTTCATAATATTGCATCTTTCAATCCATAGTCATGGTATATCTCTCCATACACTTGTGTTTTTAAAAATTTTTTCCAAATGTGTTATAGTTTTCCGGGTAGAGATACTGAAAATAAGTTATTGGGTTTGCCTGTACGTATGCATTGTTTTTATGCTATTATAAAGCATATTATATATAATTGTATATGATGTATAATATATATATATACACATATGTGTGTATGTATACATATATATATGATCTTCTGTTGGTTCTGTTGGATATAAATTGAGGATTTATATCCTCAAATATCTAGGCTAACTTCGAATCTAGAATAATTAAAATATATTTTAGGGGCACCTGGGTGACTCAGTTGGTTAAGCATCTATCTCTTGATTTCGGTTCAGGTCAGGATTTCAGGGTCATGAGACTGAGCCCTATGTTGTGCTGGTTGTGGAGCCTGCTTAAGATTTTCTTTCCCTCTCCTTCTGCTCCTCCCTTCCCAACCTACCTCCCATTCTTTCTTTCTATTCCCATGCTTTCTTTCTAAAAAAAAAAAAAGTGTTTGAAATTGTCAACGCAGGTTTGAAAATCAAAACCAATGGAACAAAATAAAGTATTGAGCAGTAGACCCACACAAATATGTTCAACTGATTTATGACAAGACTCAAACAAGTCAGTGAGAAAGAATTGTCCTTCAAGGGTGCTGAGTCAATTGAATATGTAAATGGGAAAACATACATAACCTTTGGTTTTGTTCAAGATAGATTATAGGTTTAAATGTGAAAACTAAAGGAAAAAAACCTGTGGTGTGATTTCTTTACAATCTTGGGTTAGACACGGACTTCTTAAGCAAGCCACAAAAATAACTATTTATTTTATGTAATTAATGATAATATTTGGGTTTATATATACCATTTCAGTATCTGTTCTTTTAGTCTCGACTGTAAGTAGGATCCTTTTTCTCTCTTTCCTACCTTTTTTTTTTTTGGATTAATGAGAAATATTTAATATTATTCCAGTCCCCCTGCCAATAGCTTAATAGTTAAATATTCTCTATTCTTTTTGCTGTTTCTCTAGGCCTTAAAGCACATATTCAGGACATGCTGGCGTCTAATACAAATTAGTACCTCTACCTCTTCACAGACATTTCCTGGAACTGAAAACATTTTAACTCCATTTCATACATACTGAATTATTGTTGTCATGTATTTTAATTCTACATATATTTAAACCCACAGCAGATTATCATTGCTGGTCTGCAAAGTTATTATTAATTTCAATTTACCCACATAAATGCCCTCTTTCTTGCTCCTCTTTCTTTCTACTATTGTGCTTTCATCTGGGTTCATTCTCTTTATGCCTGAAGAGTTACCGTTAGGGTTTCTTTTTATAGAAATCATCTTATATGACTCATCTCGGTTTCTGTTTGAGAAAAGTCTCTATTTTACCTCCACATTTGTGTTTTTCCCCAGCACTTCAAAGATGTCATTCTCATTTCTTCTGCACGGCTTTTAAATTTTTCTCTTTGTTTTTTGATTTCAATAGTTTGACTGTGATACCTAAGTGCATTTTTTTCCTTGTATAGCTCCTGCTTAGGGTTTGTGGATTCTTTCCAATCTACATTGATACATTGATACCTCCTGTCAGTTTGGGAAAATTCTTAAGACATTATCCCTTCAAAATGGATTCTGGCTCTTTATCTTCCTTCTCCCCTCTGGGACTCCGATCACATCTGTGTTAGTCCTTTCCCTGTTTTCCACATGTCTCTTATTACTCTTTTCTCTATCTTCAATTCTTCCTCTCTTTTGTTAGAAATGTTATACTTCCGACTGTCCTTTCTTCCAGTTAACTGATCCTATATCCACCTGGATTCAGTTGGCTGTCAATCCATCTAATTTCTTAATACCAGTTCTTTTTTTAAAGATTTATTTATTTGAGAGGGGTGGGAGAGAAAGCATCCTCAAGCAGACTCTCTGCTGTGCATGGAGCTGACATGGGGCTCCATCCCACCACCCAGGAGATCATGACCTGAGGAGAAACCAAGACTCCAATACTCAACCAACAGAGCCACCCAGGCGCACCTTAATATCGGTTATTAGATCTTTATTTCTACAACTTCCATTTGTTACTGCCTCCTACTGATGACTGCTGGAGGGTTGCATTTTCAGTCTTGATCTATATTCATGAACATATTAATCATATCTCAGACAACTGTTCCTTTTTCTGATGCTTTTTTCCTCCTCCTTGTCCTGTTTCTTGATATATATGTAATATTTTAAATTAAACGCCCAACATTTTACATGAAAAAATAAAGGTAATGCTTCTGATTTATATTATTTTCCTCTAAAGAAGATTCATTTTAGCTCCCGGCAGATATTTAGAGTGGGGGGAAAAAAATCACTCTAACCCTTTCAGAGACTGAAATAATTCCAGATTGGATTCCAGCATTTAGAGAACCTGACCTAGTTCTGGGGTGTCCTCACTCCTAAGATGGAGCTTTCCAGGAGTCCCGAGAACCTAGTGTTGTATTATTCACCAGGGCTTTCCTTCTTAATAGTCCCTGGTTCTAATTTTTATTTCCCCAAGATGTAATACTTCTAAAAACTATACTTGACTTTTGTTCGTATCACTTAGATATCATCAAACAGCTCAGAGAGAAAAAAATGCACTGAATACTGTGCTACTTCTCTATGCTTCCCTTCTGAGATCTGACCTGAAGTCAATTTTTATGTTCCCAGGCTTGTGAGCCCACTGCCAGTTGTTTAGCCAAGACTGTCTGGCCTTCTCACTGGGAATCTGAAATGTGACCTCTTCTACAGTGTGATGCAGGAATTGGCAAAGTCCTTGAGGGCAAATACAACACGAATTGCTGGACTGCTCAATGAATTTCCCATCTCTGAAGAAAAGGATTTTGTTTGCCCAAATCTTTCTGACAATTCTCTCATGCTCTTCTTCCTCCTTATCTGTCTCTTTCTCTCTCAGAATCTCACTCCTTCTCCAAATATACACATATATATTTGACTTGCTGCAGGCTAATATATGTCATAGCCTCAGGCAGAAGCATAAAGATTTTATTTCTGTGAAATGTGAGTAACTCCAATTGGCCTAAATTGGTCCCTTTCTTTCTGGTTCCAACTGAAAAAGTTTGGGGAACCTTGTATTTGGGAGAATGGGTATGACTAAAAGGCACTTATTAAGGAGGTAAGAGAAAGGAGTATTAGGTTTTAGAAGGATGGTTCTCTACGAGGTTCTTGAAGCCTTTCCAAAGGCAGCATGTTGATCATACATACAACACTAATGCTAATCTAAATATCATTGAGCATACTTTCTTTGGCGATTGAGAGTTTGTAATTTTGTAGCATCTCAGTGATAACATTATGAGGCCTCAGTATGATCTCAGTTGATCAGCATCAACTGAGCCAGAATGTCATACTCTTTATTTCACGGTTGTTTTTTCTACAGCAATTAAAATACCGATAATGTTGATCAATCCTGACAAAGCAATTCTAAGTGCTTCATCTTTTCCCTTTCAAGTAACACTCCAGAGCCTGTCAAGGCTACTCTATCCCCCCAATTTTGCTCTTGCTTTGTTTTGCTCTGTATATCCTTGGAGCACAATGCATAACCTACAGTCTTGTTATAAATGCATATTCTTGGTCCCCACCCAACCTACTGAATTAGAATCTTTGGAGATGGGGCCCAGAAAACTGTTTTAACATGTTCACCAGGCAATTTTTATTCATGTTAAACCACTGAGCTATCAGGAGAAGCTGGAAGTCAATGATGTACATCTTAATCCTGGTATCATTATTAACTTTTAAAATCCCTTTGTGCTGACAAGGCTTAGCGTGGTGCTGCCCAGGTTTTAGTACTCAGAAAACACAGCTGAAGGCAGGACTGTCTGGCTTGATAATTGAGATCATTTAATAAAACTGTTCATCCTTTAGAGAGTATCCTCTTCATTTATAAGATGATAAAAATGCCCATGCGTATTTAAAAACACATGTGTAAATTTCATCTTATCCACTATCTAAATATTCAGAAATCTCAGATAACCATAATTTGTCACTGAGGCCTCATAATGTTATCACTGAGATGCTACAAAATTACAAACTCTCAATCGCCAAAGAAAGTATGCTCAATTATATTTAGATTAGCATTAGTGTTGTATGTATGATCAACATGCTGCCTTTGGAAAGGAAAGGCCAAGACATCAGGTTGAGAGAGGAAGACAGCACCAGCATCTGTTAGGCTGAACATGGGTGTGCACTAAATTATTTCTAGAATACCATTAACGTATTCATTCTGAGACAACTTTTGCCCAGAAGTGCCAGTGAGGCACATTTAAATTCAGAAAGAACTTCTAAGAAATGGTATATCAAGTAAGAGTGAAGAACGACTTGCACCACAATGAGAATAACTGAGGAAAAGCAAATAAGAGCAAGAACAACAACAAACCAAGGAACCAAGAGTAGGAAAAAAAAATAAAAAATGTCAACATTTAAAATGAAAAAATAAAAAATAAAATCAAAAGCACACATAAAGCAAATCTGATTTCCTAGGAAAAATCAGTGGCCCTAGAAGATAGAGCAACTGGGGATCTGGTCCTACCTCTTCCAGCTGCACCATGAGAGTGACATTGTGCCCTTGCTCTGCTGTCAACTTCCCATCAGCAGTGACGATGCGCAGCCCCCGCGGGGCCTTTCCGGGGCACTTCTGCGGTTTGGCCGTGTACTGTTCTCGCACTCCATCCGTGCAGTTATTGGAAACCACTTTCCTATACCTACATGGAGAGAAGCTCAAGTTGTGATTCAGCTCATTACAATTCGGATCCTTCTCAAGCTTTTAAGCTGGACCCACTACCATGTAGCCCGGAGGGCGAGGGAGAAATACGCTTCACGGTGCTCTGAGGAGTAGAGCTAACCCATACACAGCACCTGAAAGAAAGACAAATCATCATGGTAACATATTGTACCTACCATCAGCGCTTTAATTCCTTTATTGAGTCTCTCTGAATCAGTTCCCTTCAGAGCTATGGGAAATGCACAACAGGAGAAGGCACGATGCTGGCCCTCACTATGTTTGCGATCTTGAAGAGATACATGTGGAGAATTCAGGAGACACTTTCAAGGCTACATAACCGAGGGTTAGAATGAGTACCATATACAGAAAGGGCATTTGCAATTCAGATAAAGACTGTTATGGATTGTGTGATTTAACATTAGACCCCACAGAGGATGCTGCGGTCATAGTTCTGTACCGAAGGTTGGCTAAATTTGAGTTTGTCCTCAATATTTTATGAGGGACTATACTGGCTAAATACTGAAAACTCCTACTAAGGAGACCAGTCTGCAGATTGTGTAAATCTCCCCTCCTCTTTTGCTTATTTCTTCCTATTTTAGCTTTACTATGAGAAAAAAGGATTATTCCACAAATTTGTCCTATGCAATTTATCAGATTCATAATAAATTAGAATCTGGGGTTTTAGGAGAATTAACCTTTCAGATTTCAAGCTTCAATGTTATCTGTTCATCATCCTTTTACGTGGGATCCACAGTAACCACTCTGTGTACTCCTATATCTGACTTCCCACTCCTACTACCGGGAGTGAGTGGTGCAGCTCAAAGTAGAAACAAAGTCCAAGGTCTTTCCACTCTTTTAGACCAGAAGTTGAGAAACTTTTTAACCTAAAGGGGTAGACAGGAAATGTTCTAGCTTTCCCAGCTATATGGTCTTTGTCCAAGTCCTCAACTCTTTGATTATAGCATATAAGTGGACACAGATAATGCACAAAAGAACTGATACATCTGGGTTTCAGTAAAACTACAGACAGATACTGGCAGTGTGCCACATTTGACCTGCAGGCTACAGTTTTCCAACCCCTTCAAGCCTGGCCAATGTCCTTTCCTCTGTCCCTGAGTCTTGGGATCAACATACCTAAGACCATGGTTGAGAAAGTCAAAGTAAATACTGTCTGGGGAAGTACTGTGAGTGCTATGGATCACTACAAGGTCAATTATTAATATTTAATTCACCTCATTGGGTAATTGTATAAATTAAATGGATTAATGTACACAGAACACTTAAAACCACCCTGACGATTAACAAGTGCTTATGAAATGTTGCCAGTTATTTTTATTAAATATTGTTTCTCCTACCTGTTCATAACCTTCATGGCTTACAAATGTCCTTAGGATAAGTCATTAATCCCATAATCTTGTCCATGAAGCCTTCCGCAAGCTAACTGTACTACATCTCTGAATTCTTTCTCACCAAAAAGCTCATCTGCCCTAGTCAAACCTCTCTTTCAAGCCTCTTGGAAAGTACTTATTTTCTTTTGCTCTTTCTGCTTCTATGTCTACCTACATGCTCTCTCAGCTGCCTAAAATTTCCACTTTAGGTTACAGCTTCTGTCCTCTGTCTTTTCCTGCCTGTGATAGTAAAATAATAAGTGAAATAGTAAGAAGTGCACATGTAGAGAGTATTTACTACATTTGCCATTATGCTAAGTTCTTAACATGACTTCTGTCATTTATCTTCAAAATATCTTGAACAGTTCTACTTAAGGGAGGTATTATTATCCTCAACATACAGATGAAGAAATTAAGATTCATAGAAGTCAACCAGTTTTCCCAAGATCACCCAGTCAGGACCCCAGACAATTTGTGTCTAGAATATCCTCTCTTTACCACTACTATATTGCCTCTTTAAATGGGATGACATTGTCCCTCCTCTAAACTCTTAAAGGCTCCTTATGATTTACTGATAGGAACTCATGTATGCCTTGTATGATTGTCTTCCTGTGTGTGACTATGAACTTTAAGTTCCCTGAGGGCACCTTGTACCTGGGGACACGCAGCGCTGATAATCAGGAGGCTCACACTGGGATGACTGTGCCATTTTAAATGTTGAAATATTTGCACAGCAGTTGGTTAGTACCACTGCCCCCAAACCTTTCAAGCAACTCACTCATGAACCAGCTGTGACTAATCCTTACCTTCGGAGGAGTCCCTGCTTCTCCTCACAATCCAGCAACTAAAGGGTTAACACCCAGCCCTTCAGGCAGCCTGAAACTCTCTGGTCTGACATCAGGATCCCCACCAGTTCCATTGGTCATGATCAAGTCTGAGCCTTTTTAACATCATTCCATTTACTATTTAAGTAAATCCATTGTAGGTGCTTAGGAGTGCATGCTGATTAACAGAGAAGATAACGGCAGGTGAGAGAGACAGAAAAAAAAAAAAGATGCCGGCGCTGGGAGCTCTGACATTCGGGTACCAGCAGTGGGGGCAAGAAAATGACCAGCAGTGTCACCCGGTAATTATGGCATCAGAGTGAGTTTGTGCACCAGAAACTGCATGTTTCAGAGGCAAGGCACCATGCAAACGAAAGGCAGGTTATGATTTTTAATCACTTAGCATCCAAGCACACCTGTGACTCAGTCTTGGCCAGCGGTTACAGGGGCATGGGCTCACCATCACCACTGACAACATCAGCTAGAGAACATTCCTTTTGTTTGTCGCTCTTCTGACCAATCATTGCCCGAGGCTTTCCTGAATCGTGCAGCAACAGTTCTGCTTAAATCCTGAGCACGAATCCATCCCCCTGGGATTCTGCCACAGAGAAGACTGTTGGTAATTTTTTTTAAAACGCTCATTAAAAAGCATTCTGAAACCATTTTATTTCCTGGATGAAAATGGCATCACATTAGCCCTACCAGACCTGTCCCTGAAATTCAGAAGAAAATTGTGCAGAAATACAGAGTTCATTTACTCAAGTAAGCACACACCTGCTTTTTGCATTACAAAATGGTTCTATTTTCATCCCAGCAGCTGTCCCTAGGTCTGAGTTACATAAATGAATAATGCATTTAATATGTTATTAAATGGGGCTGCTACCTCCATAATAACAAGGCAACTTATGATTATGTTGGACCTAAGCTCTGAATATTACTGGGATGCATTTAGTTGGTAAAGCATCCTTCCATCCGCCAAGAAGAAAAGTGCTTTGTAACGGCAAGGGAGTCTTTGTACAATTACTAAAAAGGAAACATTCTGCAAATGTGCCTTTGATATTACTGACCGCTCATTAGCAGATAGTGTCTTATTACCTCAACAGCCCCAACTTCAACCATTCTCTTCCTTCCCATCTTGAAACCCCTTTGTCACCTTTTCCTTTTTCCCCCCACTTTCTTTGATTTTTCTTCTGTGCTTCCTGCCAGTCTTAACACAGATGAAGGCCACAGTTTTTCTTTGTGAGTGTAAAACTGGAAAAAAGCCATGAGGGTCTTCATAGTCACTGATTTTACTATTTAGTAGTTTTTTTTTTGGTTTCTCTTGTGATTTGGGGGTGGTGGTGGATTATGATTTTATGACTATTCACTGTAGGTTAAGGTGACAGGATAGTCTAGCGCAGTAGATTGCAACTCTGTCTGTCCTTTAGATTTACTTGCCAGCACTTTAAAAATAAATGGCTGCCAAGATCCTGCTCCTAGGATTAAATCAATCCCTTGATTTAACTGAGAATTACTTAAATTATGATTTAATTGGGAATTCTGGGTATTGGTGTGTTTTTGTTTTTGTTCAAGTTCCCCTGGTGATTCCTGTGTGCATCCAGAATTAAAGGCCACTGTCCTGGTGGTTAAAACTAGTGTTGTAGAACCAAACTGCCTGAGTTTAAATTCAGGCACTTACTGTATGAACCTGGGCAGTTATCCAACCTTTCTCTAATGCTAGGGGGTTCTCTGCCTGTCAAATAGGGACAGTTACAGAATCTTTGCAATAATATTCTTGGGAGGATTGAGTGAGATACTGCATTGACAAGGGCTTAGCCTAAAATCTGGTGCATTGTTAGAAACTTCCTAAGTATTAAAATTTCAGTAATTAGTTAAAAAGTTAGTATTTAAAGTATTAAACATGAACTTGCTATTATTTTTTTTTTTAAAGATTTTATTTATTTGACAGAGAGAAACACAGCGAGAGAGGGAACACAAGCAGAGGGGATGGTAGCGGGAGAAGCAGGCTTCCTGCTGAGCAGGGAGTCCGATGTGGGGCTCGATCCCAGGACCCTGGGATCATGACCTGAGCCGAAGGCAGACGCTTAGCGACTGAGCCACCCAGGCGCCCCTGAACTTGCTATTATACAGCAAGTTCCCAGAAAAACAAAAGTGGCACTCTCATTGCCAAGATTATCTTAAGATCAAATTGGACTATGTCAATTTCTTTTTTAGACTCATTCACAACTTCTTGTGGGATTATTCACAGAGCGTCAAGTTGAAGTTTTTAAGTATAGTCTGCAATCTCTCTTCAGTGCATTTTTCCTGCTTCAGCTCTTTGCCAAAATGCGTCCTGAGCCCGGCCACACTCAAGCCTACATGCCTTCTTTTTTCCTTTGCTGTTCATTTTTTCTGGAATGTTCTTTTCCCCTGTCAAGCTTTTATTCGTCCTTTTAAAAATCAGTTTAGAATTCATGTTTTTCTATGAAGTTGTCCCTTGCCTTTTTAGAGTAGTTATCACAGTCATAACTCAGCTAGAGCTGAGACACTAGGTCTTGAAGCGAGATAGGTCTTCCTATCACTGAGCTATGGTGTCCCTCATTTGTGCTCAAAATGTGAAGAATTTAAATGGTTTATTTTCTTGGATGGTACTATGTGCCTTTCCTTTCAAGGGAAAAGTGCCGTGTTACAACCCTCAACAAAACAAAGAATGGAGGAAGCCTTAGGGATAGAGAAGGGGACTAGCTGTGGGTACAGTGTATGACTAAGACTTAAAAGCTCCCTAGACCCAATGTGCCCATGTTTCAACAAGAACAACAACAACAACAACAACAAAACCTGTGTAGTAGTCTGAACACCAACATTCAGAAAGAATGTGGTTCCATGGCTGACTGAGCAGGTTCTCTGAGTTTTTCTGTTCAAAGGAACAGTTCTCAGGACTTTTCCTTTAAAGTGAATAAGCAACTTTGGGATTAGGAGACCAGGAGGAGACTTAGGAGAAGGGAAAACAACTTCCTTGTATTAAGCAGGGTAGAAGCACAAGTCATTTATTTTGACTAGTAAATGGAATGTGACTTTATTTTGAATGCCAACTTGATGAAACGGGACATATGGCCAAGCTAAACTAAATGACTTAAAATCAAGAATCATGAGAATGACTCATGGAATCCACAATCTGAGTCAACCAGTTGTACAACTAATTTATATAAAGAAGTTTTCCTTTTTTTTTTTTTTTTTTTTTGAGTACCAGCAGTCCTAAGAGTCCTAATATTGAATCATTTCAAATTGGTCGCGGACACATCAGAGTATGAAGGGATAGCAGAGCTCATCCAACACAACCCCTCCATTTTTCACGTAAGTAAAAGCAGATAGACCTTAGAGTTTGCCAAGGTCACATGGGAGGTGATGAGTAGCTCTGGGCTTCTGGACTGAGTCTGGTGTCTCTCGCATGGCTCTTTGCTAGAGAACCTCCACACAGGCCCCTGCTTTGTGGAGTCTGTAAATTATGCAAGTGGTTTCCTTTCTGTGGACTGTAAACACATGCACCACTTTTAGGACCTATTATTCTCCATGGTGCACACTGACAAATCTTGCTGAGCAGACCAGACTGAACACCAAAATTGCCTCCAGGCCCAGGAGCGGGGTCATCTGGGAAAAGACCACTGACAGCCATCCCTCAAAGCTCTTGGAAATAACAACTTCAGGGCAATGGCAGGTTAGCCGGGGTCTAAGTGTTCTCACGGCTGATACAGAAAGGAGTATATTTCTAGAAAGCATTTTTAAAACATTCCAAATATATGTTGATAGTATGGAGATTACTATTTAGCTAGAATTTATGTATATATATTTTTCCCACTAAATGTTCTTACATAGATACTGAATTAATGTTAAAAGTGAATGCTAAAATTAATGCTAAAAATCTGTTTTAAGCCTCCTGAGTAAATATCTCCATAGTATATTAAGAAACTAACCCTGAGGAAAAATAAGAGCTGTCATTGTACATTCTTTTAGGAGGGATTAATGGCTTCTCAAAAGAAACTCCATAGACAGAAATTTCTATACACAAACTTTTTTTTTA
Organism: Procyon lotor; assembly: GCA_028646535.1. Taxonomy (NCBI): domain Eukaryota; kingdom Metazoa; phylum Chordata; class Mammalia; order Carnivora; family Procyonidae; genus Procyon; species Procyon lotor. The sequence goes on from CM053617.1 coordinate 51,774,286, forward strand.
ACACATCTAGAAATATCTCTAGCTTAATAGCAAGAAGAAATCTGTCCCCTGAGAAGATTATCTTGGTTTCTTATAATAAACCAGCCCAATGCCCACTTTATTTTATATTTACAGAATCTTTTACGGCTGGCATGAAACAAGCAATGTCCTAGTTAATTTAGCAACTTAAATTTGCAGCATGTTCCCTGGATCCAAAACCATATAAACAAGATTTAACCATACATAAGTACAACTAGAGACTGTGCTTTGTGTGTGTGCAAACTGAGATATTTATAGACACAGATGGAGAAACAAAGAGAAACAAATTTAGGGTAATTTCAGCACTAAAATGCAAGAAAATACACGAATGAATACTGATTTCATTCTATTTGGACAAAAGGAACTTGCTCACTAATCAGGTAAATGTGTTATCTGCTTTGAGTGGTGATGCCTAGTAGTTTTTAATCATATGACTTTATGAGCATATGCAGGTGATTATTTGTTTTACAGATGAAAAAAACCAGCGGCTTAGATGAAATACATCCTAGATCTCAGTGCTGCCGTGACTATTAAGGGTCAAATAAATGTCGGGACTATAGATACACAATAAAACAGTGTCTCTCCTCTTTTTTACTTCACTCCGAGGAGCCCTTAGATGATGATTATTGGTGATGGTACCTGCATTTTGCAAAGTGACTACTATCCTCCAGGTACTGGGCTACGTGCTTTATATCCAGGGCTGCATTTAAGTCAAACCTCAAGAGCAGATAGCAACATTTTATAGGTTAAGAGGCAAAGGCTCAAAGAAAGGAAGCCACTTGCTAAGATAACAGTAAATGGCAGAAGTCAAAAACCCTTACTTGTTTCATTCTAAAATCTCTCTCTTTTTTCACCAGAGAAAACATCCCCATTATATTTCATTTCCTGCCCATAACAGGCTACGGCCTCAGTATCAGCCTCCTGGCTTTCCATGGACAGGCATGGGGAAGGTGTGAGGGCCAACGGAAAGAAGAGGCAGGGAGCTTATGATGGAGAATATGGCAGAAGTTTGCTCACGTGTGGTTCCCTGATGTGAACCTTAGAAGTCAGACGCCACTGGACTAAGGACTAAGGACAGGTAGCGCCGGCCTCCTGGAGGGACATTTTGCACTCATTTCAGCTCTTATTTCAACTCTCTCTTCTAAGACCTAGCCAAGAACTAAAATAAAAGTTGTGCAACTATTCACGTCTATACAGTGAAGCTGATAAAAATTTTGGCGTCTCCCGAAAACAGTATTTCTATTAGGCATAATAATAACCGATGCTAGATTTTTTCCATTCTGGAAGTAAGCAAACCTGTGAACACTGCTATAAATCCAGGGTAATAAGGTGACTGTGAAGGCAACCATAACCATTTGCAAAGTGAGGTATTACAAAAAAGGAAAGGAAGGTTTTACCCGCAGGCTTTGAACTAAACTCTCAGAGGGTGCTGCTGGGAGATTTGCTTGTTAAACTTTGCTGATGAGGGGCAGTCGTTCCCTAGACCCTTTCAAAAGTTCAAGTTCTGATGCATGGCTGCACCATGGGCTCTGCTGGAAGGGGTGTGGTGAAGCAAGAGAGGCACCTGGGGAGTCCACCTGATGGATGTTCTCATTCACAGGCTGACCTTGTCCTTGTGATTCCTCTATACTTCATCCTGGCCTGATGCCAACACAGGACCATACTAACAGAGCACGGGATGCCCACAGATGGCTAAAGCTGGCAGAGGAGGGACTGAGGGTGCACAGTGGTTCCTTCGTCTATCGTCGACTTCCAGGCACTGGCATCAGGTGACCCTTTCGGCCTGATCATCTCTTACTCCTTTTGCCCCAAGTGACCTTCCCTACTTTGTTACTTTGGGAAAACCCACTCAGCCTCCCCTTAGAGAATTCATTGGCATTTGAATTTTATTTTTTTAAAGATTTATTTATTTGTTTGTTTGTTTATTTATTTATGTATTTATGTATTTATTTATTTGACAGAGAGAGATCACAAGTAGACAGAGAGGCAGGCAGAAAGAGAGGAGGAGAGAGCAGAGAGCCCAAGGTGGGGCTCGATCCCAGGACCCTGAGATCATGATCTGAGCCAAAGGCAGAGGCTTTAACCCACTGAGCCACCCAGGCGCCCTGCATTTGTATTTTAAAGAAGGATGGCAGTTAATACAAGTGAATCTGTAATGTGCGGGACTTCTGGCAGTCTATGAGCCAGAAGCTAGTGTTTTAATCCTTTTGGGGAAATACTTGGTATGCCTGGATCCTCGGGTCTAAGAAGTAAGTGGTTGGCCAGGTGGGATTTGCTTTACAAGTTAGCAGAAACACTTCTAATTGCCAAAGGAGAATCCAATTATCTTTGTGTGTTTTTATAACAATTACTATGATACTAGGATGTTAACTGCAACTTTGTTTACAGTGGCAGAAAATAGAAAATAACCCAAATGTCTATGACAGGGGATGACAAAGCAAAACTAGGTGCTTTAATGTTCTCAAATTAAAAGAAATTAGATAGAAGATAGCCATATGTACTTTGTCTTAGAAAGCTGTTTAAGACATATTTCTGAATGAAAAGCAAAACAGAAAAATAATATATCTAGTAGGAAATGACATGTTAGAACAACCTCCCAAATTAATTTTGTATATTTTTTCTTGGCATAACTTTTTGCTGGCAAATGCAAAGTGTCTGGAAGCATGCATACCAAAGAGATCACAGTTGTGCGGAGAGGGGGCAGGACAGAGGGTGACGATTTAAACTGTATTTTAAACAGAAAACATATATATATATTTCTTTTGTAACTACATATTTTTAAGTGAAAAGCTCAATGTTTGATGGCAGCTGTAGAGTGGCTACAACATTAAATACTGAGTCTGTGCTTCTGAAATGCCACTGAGTCCACACATAGCCGAGGGGGAAGGGCTGGAGGGACATCGAATTCTTTGTCAATTTCATCTATACTTTACCTCTTGCCAACTTTTGAGTTAGCTACAAACACAGTAAATAGGAATTTGATGGGATGAGGCCTTCTTTGAAGATATTTTTAGGCACCCATACCAGGTAAGGGTCTTCTTGTTCTTACTGCAGAATGTACAGGGAGGCAATAGGCCCATCAGTGAGGTTATTATTCATACCCTTCCCCTGACCTTTAGCCCACAGGGCCCTGTGAGGGTGATCACTCCTTCACTCATGAGCACCTTGGTTTTGAGAGCAAGGCAGTTATCCTTCCTGCTGATGGCTGCAATTTACCATATCTTCTCTTTACACAAGCTACTTACTGATGTAGATGCTTTTCTAGAAAAAGTCTGAATGGAATACATGAAACCAGTAGGTAACTTAACAAAATTTTTTTTGGGGTCAGACGCTATCATCTAACACCCACTTATACGAACAATGCTATAAAAGTGGAGGTGAGCTCTAGGGAATAATGCTTGTGATTCTATGATTAATAAACATCACTGCATTGACAAACATTTATCTACCTGGACACTTAATGCTGGATCACATTTTTAATTGAAATTTTAATAGAGTATAGATGAAAAAAATCCCACTGGATTACTTATTATGATTTAATAATTTCTGATGCTTTTTTTATAGGAGCCAGGGTTTACTTGAATTTCACATGCTAAGTTTATCAAAGGAATGGGGAAACCTATTTAAGAATATCCTAAAATGTGTGTGTGTGCCTGTGGAAGTGTGTGTGCATGTATATTCTCAATATACTGAAGAGTGAGGGTCACTGCCTACACTCTGCCTTATTCCAGTGACTTGAGTAGCATGTGGAATAAGGTAGACTGCTCTTTACTGGGCCCTCCCTTCATTAATACCAAAGAGAAAATGATATAACTTCCTTGACTGACTGAGTTAGTAAAAAAAAAAAAAAAAAAAAAAAATCAATTCAGAAACTACCATTAGGAGTTCCCAGTGCCCTTACAATGTCTAAGCATGCTAGTGCTTGCAAGTAATAACTCTCGGCTCTCTGGCACTCCTTCACTGTTAAGGGTACCCATTTCAGCAGCTCCCTTTCTGCTAAACAGTACTATATTCTGAAGGCCTTACCGACCCACTGCTGTAAAAATGCCATTTGTATTTTCCTCAGGTTTTATGTTATGGTGCAAATAAATCACAACTTATTCCTATATTCAAAAGTTCTAGGAATCCCTAACCTCAGAGATAAGAACACTCGAGGGTCCAAGTCTGAGTTGTTTTCCCTCCGTTTCTCCTGCAGCTGGCATGAGAAAGGAGAAGAGAGATTTTCAAGTGGGACGGGCCTCCTGGTGAGGTGTCCCCCTCCCTCCACCTTCCTTCCCTAGTTCCTTTCTTTTTCATGTTTTAAGATCAGGATTTTCAAATATGCACACATGAGAGGAAAGAGTGTAATGAATACCCCTGCTCCCCATTAATTCACTTTCAAACATTTTCAATACCTGTTTTTTAACATTTTAAAACAAATGTCACACACCACGTATCTTCTTTTTAAAAAAATATTTTTATTTATTTATTTGACAGAGAGAGAGAGAGAGAGGGATCACAAGTAGGCAGAGAGGCAGTCAGAGAGAAAGGGGGAAGCAGGCTCCCCCACCCCGAGCAGAGAGTCTGATGCGGGGCTCGATCCCAGGACCCTGAGATCATGACCTGAGCTGAAGGCAGAGGCTTTAACCCACTGAGCCACCCAGGTGCCCCACACACCATGTATCTTTAAAAGGTTTTGGGGCACCTGGGTGGCTAACTCAGCTAAGCATCTGCCTTTGGATCACGTCATGATCCCAGGGTCTGGGATCTAGCCCAGAATCGAGCTTCCTGTTTAGCAGGGAGCCTGCTTTCCCCTCTGCCTATTCTGTCTGCTGCTTTCCCTGCTTGTGTGCTCTCTCTCTCTCTCTCTCCCTCTGATAAATAAATAAATAAATAAGGTTTCTTTTTTTAGTCAAACCAAAATACCATTATCACACATGAATATATAACTATATTTAGTTAATACAATAAATATGAGTATTTATACTTAGATGTGACCTAATACATCACCTGTGATAGTTAAGTTTATGTGTCAGTTTGACTCAGCCATGGGTGCTCAGGTATTGGGTCAAACACTATTCAGGGTGATTCTGTGAGGGTTGTTTTTGATGAGCTTAGCATGCAAACTAGTAGACAGTAAGGCAGATGGCTCTCCCAATGTGGGTGGGCCTTGTCCAATATGCTGGAGGCCTCAAGAGAAGAAAAAGGCTTACCCTTTCCTGAGCAAGAGGGAATTCTTTCGCCTGTCTTCAAACTGGAAATTCACCTTTTTCCTGCCTTCACACTCATGCTGAAACACTGGCTCCTCTTGGATTTTGAGCCTTCCGGCCTTTAGACAAAACTACACCATCAGCTTTCTTGGTTCTGATGCCTTTTGACTTGTACTAGAAACAAACCACCAGCTCTCCTTGGCGTCTAGCTTGCCAAGTCACTTTGCAGATCTTGGGACTTGGACTTGCCACTTCCATAATCATGTGATCCAATTCCTTACAGTGAATATATATCTATTATATCTATGTAGTCTCTTATTCTTTTTCTCTGGGGATCTCTGATTAATACATCACCTAATCTCCAGACCATATTCCATTTCTCCAAATGGCTCAAAGATGTTTTTTTATATGCTGCCTGAATTATAATCCAAATAAGCCCACACAATATTTTTAAAGTTAATAAATATCAACTCCACTTGTGGAAAAGTCATGGAATGTTTTCTCTTTTGTGGTATTTTTTAAATAATATTGGATAAGCCCTACGACACAAAGCATTAAACACAAACTTTTAGAATCTGAGTCTGTATTTATAAAGATCAGAATGTATGGCTACAGCGTGTCAATATTGGACATAGGAAGAAAATGAAACACGTTTCAACTAACAGCAGTATACTCTTGAAAAGTCAATGAGCTTCTTTGTTGGCTCTAGCTTCCCCATCTATAAAATAGGAAATGCACCTATGAAATATTTACTTGGCCTTCTTCACAGAGACGCAGTGAGGGGGAAAGGTAGCTTTACAGAAATAGTTCTGAAATAAAGTATCAAAAAGTGAAGAAATTTATAGATTATCATCATCATCTTCCTCCAAGGAACCTGTTTTGTTTCTTTATTTGCAACTGAGGTCTTCTTCTCAGATGAAAATTGCAGTATTAATACAAATCTGGGCGGCATTACTAACATGCACAAAAACAAACACATTGTGCTGTAATGAAAAAGGCCTGGTCTTCCATCATACGTAATTCTGTAAGTTTAACCCTGGCTGAAAAACAGCAGAGGCTGACCTCTCAAGGTCGCCGCTTGAGACACTCACCCAGTACTGTTGAGATAACTCTGTCCTAAGCTGCAATCCTTCGACAGAGAAGACGGATTGAACCAAAATGCTGGCAGACACCGACCATTGCTGTGTCGCTCATACCCATAGTCACTGTGGGGGAAAGAGCCAAGAGAGACCTCTCAGTAGGTGGCAAAACCACTGAGAACAGTTTCATGGCAGCACACAGCCAACTTCTACTCTAGCCAATTAGTCAAAAAACAGGAATTCACTGAGTCAATACCTTTCCAAAAATGGAACATTTTTTCCCCTTGTGGAATATTAGTTAATTACCCATGACAATATCCTACAAAACCCATTTCCAGAAGAGCTGACTTGAAAGCAAGAGAGAAGCTTGTGTCGAGACGGAGGCTCAGTCATCAATAATTCCAAGTAAACGGCTTTAAGCTGAGAGAGTAGATTCTGTTCTCGGGAGGAGAATATCCAATACTGACAGCGGCTGGGCCCCAAGAAAGCTGCAAGTAGAAAGCAGGCAATGGTGGAGGCTCAAGCCTCAGTGACACATCACTGAAGCAAACACAGCCCACGTGACGTAATTCTCATTACTGGCGATGTCTTTGGGGTGCTCCTCCAAGACATCTGGTCTACCAAGCGGAGCGGAGCCAGGTCTCTCTGGGCACATGCATATGCTTCAGAGTCACAGCAGAAAAGGAAATGTCCTTCAGGGGTGTCACAAGCACTCCCCCAGGGAAAAGTTTTGTCCCAGTTAGTTAGCATCATCAGTGGGGACTAACCGCTTTAAATTCTCTCCGTAGCTTGGAAAGAGTCAGACTTCCTTCTCTGTCTCCTCCCTTTCTTGCCTCCAGGGGCCTCTGCATGGCCTGATATTCTTGGCTTCGGGAGGATGAACTTGGGCACAGAGGATGACAACAAATTGCACCTCCACAGGCACAGACAAATCGTAGACAGTAACCAGCAAGCATTAGTACGAATTGGCCCATCTGCGTAATGGAGGTGAGATGCTGGCACACAAGGGGCAGGAAGGGAGAAACAGGCTTAGCAGTCAAGGGGCCTGTCATCAGGCAGCTGGCACTTAGAATTCTGCACATATCAGCTGGATTTGGTGCTGGTTCAACACAGCATGGATAGGAAGACTTCAGAAATGCTGCCTACAGGACACCCGGTGTTCATTTCTGGGAATTACTTTACAAATGCTGAAGAATGGCAGACAAGGTCATCTGGGGGACTGTCTAGGGGAGAGCCAAGCTGAGAGGGAACATTTAGTGACAATCGCCTTTTATTACGCCACAGTCAAGTTGGAATCACCGAAGCTCTAGCTACTGATAGAGACTCAACAAGGTCATGGTGGGTCTTCCAAAATATTTTTAGAAATTCTGCAGTAAACAAAAATACCATTTGACCAGAAAACCTTACAATGGCCTCATTTATGATTCATTACCCACTTCTCAGAATACATTTCAGTTAGTGGCATGAGTAGCAGATTCCAATCACAAATGAATACAAGATTTGGGCCAACACTGTAGGGGAGTGGGAGAGAAGGGAAGAGAGAAGCCTGATTGCCTTCCTTACCCCATGTTCCTTTCACTCTAGACTAGCTTAAAACTGAAAAAGAAAAATAACACATGACAATGACAACAACAAAAGACTAGCTTATTTTGGAACCTTGTAGAAAAGATGCCCCCCAATAGTATTCTCAGGAAAAATCGGGGAATCGGGACGTCTCAGTTCACTTTTTCTCTTTGCTTTTCTACCAGCATAAATTTGCTCCTTACAAAAGGACGACTATATGGTAAGGCTGAAGTTAAATGACTAAGATAAAATGTTAACTTCCTTTACAAACCCTCCTCAAATAGAGGGGATAAAGGAGAAGCAGTCAGAAAGGGGTAGGATTTAAAATTCCATGAAAGTTTTCTCAGTGACTGTATTTCAGGATGTCAATACTCAAAGGTAGGGTGGGGATAGGATACTCTTATCATTGTTAATAATGGCGCACTGGCTAAAATAGAAGTTACAGCTGGTGAGGCCCCTGCAGAATTCTTTGTGAACTCCAATGTAACCGAGTTTCTGTTGCCCTCTGGCTGAGGCCAAGAGATACAGCACTGGCCCTTGGCTTGCCTTGTCTACCAACAAGAGGGCAACAGTCTTGGGTTATCAGACTCAGTCTGATATCAACAGTCTTGGGTTATCAACTCTGGCAGGCTTGCACCAGACCCTTTATTCAGGATATGTCTCTAGAAGTCTACCATGAGAGAAGATTTACTTTTTCTAAGCCTTATGGCGTGTACACAGCTATGTGGTGTGTACCCAGCCCAGTCACTGATATTTTGATGATCAGATAAGTGATCTGTGATTGCTTTACAGGCAGATATCCAATATTAAAGGAATGACTTCGGTTTCTTATGTGGGCCAAGTTTCAATCACTTATCATTGACATATATATTCAGCAATTGCTTTCTCTAAACCAAACCATATATACAAATTTAAAGAAAAATAAAGAAAAGAAGAAAAAATAAATGAGATGGATATGATGAAGGGAGTTACCACCTACTCATCTGCAATCATTTCCAATCTCACCTGAAGGCCAAACCTTGACCTAGAACAAAGCAAGGGCAGCACTGACCCCCACAGGCTAGCTTTCCGCTTATCAAATGCTTTGGAAAGAATGCTATGGCGCTCAAATGTCTCAGTCCTTTCTAGTTGATACTAGCTGAATCCCAGAAGAGAGAGAAGTCTTCTGTACCACCAGCTCCACAGAACCACAGATTGCCAACTGAAGCAACTCAGGTAGATGAAGTCTCTTTTTTGGTCCTGAGATCTACCAACTATGTGAAGCTAATTATTAGCCATCTTGTGAACCCTCTTTCCGTCCAAAAAAACTTCTAGTTTTTCCACATACACATGCACGTAGCTAACAGAACATGTTGTCTTCGAGAGTAATTTCATAAGAATATGAGGCTTGTGACAGTATATACATATATATATATATATATTATTATTATTATTTTGAAATCTTTTCTTTCCAATCTCTGCTTTCGTTAAGACCCATGTGGATTTGATACATGGAATGACCCCACGGAGTGACAACACAAGCTTACCAGTCAAAATCGGCCTCTGTGCAAACACAGGGTTCAGATTCCATAGCTCCTGCATATTTCCCTTGCATACACTTACGCTCTGATTTTCGCTTCTTATATATCCTTTTTGCTCCCATGATGCATGCTTCCCCCTGTAAGGAGACGAGGATCTCAGGCAGTTGGGTACATAGCTTGGACCTTCCCTGCTCCACATCAAGACCTTGGGGGAGATGCTCCCAAGCCTTAGTTCAATCTGGACACAGGTAGCCTGCTTTGTGCTAACAGCAATTTCTTTTTGATGGCTAGAACCCTAGTGTAGAATGCAACTAGAAAGACAATTCTAGGAAGCTTGGAGGGTGTGTCAAAAAACATCCTTAACTCCTCATGTATTCGGCAAACCTTGGCTTGGCAAGGCACGAGGGCCCGTGCTACAGGGGACACACAGACAACTCAGACTCAGCCTTTAACAAATGAACGTATCGCCAACAAATCTATGGTAATTAAGTTCAATTCTTCTATAATAAAAGATTGATGCACCTGGTCATTTATGAGCATATGAAAGAAGAGTATTGCTAAGAAATATAAAGATCCATTTTGCCTCGATTTATTGTGCCTCTGCCCACACAACTTTATAGCACGGATTTTATGTCCATCTACCAGACAAGTGAGAGAACTAAACTCAGTGTTTCTCTACAAAATAAATAAAAGCTTTGAATACCACAGTGCCTGTGGATCCCAAAGGGGAAAATACCAGTGATGTAAATGAGCAATCATTTTATTGTTGAGTCTCCAAAAAAGAGTATACGATTCTGGTGGATGCAACCCCAACTGTCAAACACAGCTTTGTGTCTGTAGGACAGAAAAGAGTTTTGTCCCTTGCGCAAATTCACTTTAATTGGCTCTATCACATATACACATCTAGATGTAAATATATTCTAGCTGACGCTTGAGCAATGCAGGAGTTAGAGATACTAACCCCCTCACACAGTCAAAAACCCATGTGTAATTTTGACTCCCCCAAAACTTAACTACTAATAGCTTACCACGGACTGGAAGCCTTACCGACAACATAAACAGTCAATGAACACAGAGTCTGTATATTATATGTATTACATGCTGTATTCTTATAATAAAGTAAGCCAGAGAAAAGAAAGTGTTATTAAGAAAATCATAAGGAAGAGAAAATACATTTAGAGCACTTGACTGTACTTATTGGAAAAAAAATTTGCGTGTAAGTGGCCCTGTTGCAGTTCAAACCCATGCGGTTCAAGGGTCCGGTGTACTCAGTCTAGGTTTAGGGATATGATGTGTCACTGCCTGAATATGGTGATGGCTAGGCAAGGGGAACCTCTGCTATGTCCGTGGAGGGAGCTGCAGAATGACTTCCGTTTGGGAAATCAAAGGGGAGATGCTTTGGGCTACGTGTTCTGATACAAGCTGATCACTTGAGGGGCCAGAATGAAGGAATGCTTCCTACTAATGATTCTGCACCCTTGTACCATGAGTACCTTAGAAGGAGGCAAGAAGCATCACCTAATCCCAGGAAATCACAGGGTACAGGGAAGGATTTGACTGGCACCGCTCACTGAGGGTAATTTTATTATTTCATGTCTCTGCATTGCTCGATAAAACTGAAGATTACCCTGCACCCACACGACATGCTCAGATAAATTCTGGTTGGATCTGTGTGCTGAGCAGGTACTTCGTTTTGAGTTGTAAGTCTAAGCCAAGCACATTTGAATTGTATCTCATTATATCCTAGTACAATAAAAAAGAAATTACTTCACCACAAGCCATAAATGTTGAGTTTGTTCACTGCCGCGGAACACAAAACATGTAACAGAGCAGTCGATGCAGCTTTAGATGTAGCTGGAGAGGTCAACTGTGGCCCTGAGGACCCCGATTCCTACATCTGCATGACGCCCCGTGCCCTCCACCCAGAACTGCACCTCAGCTCGGCCCCCCTACCTGGCTGTGCAGCTGCCAGGGTCGGTAGTCCTCCTCGGCACACCGTCGGTCGAAAATGGACTTGTAGTCCACTTTGACCAGCTGCCATTCGGAGCGGTGGCTGAAGTGTCCAAACACGCTACAGAGTTCATAACAAGAAAAATAATCACAATCATAGCAACTCCAGTTGCTAGCCTGTGCTGGGGGTTTACCAGAAGTTTTAGCCTGACGCTCGACACATTACACTGAGAAGACCACTGAATCCTCAAAACACAGCAACGAGGTGACTATTATTGGCTCCGAATCACCCACGAGTAATTTGAGGCTCAGAGCGTTTCGCTAACATGTAAAAAACCAAAGTCAAATCACTAAGAACCAGTCGAGTCAGAACCCAGAACCCAGGTGGAGTCTGACGAAAAACTCACTTCTGCATGTTTACCACAAGAATGGCTGACAAGAAAAAAAAAAATAAGAAAATAATCACAAGCGCTGCCTTTGATGTGGTCCAGGATTACACACCTAGGTTCTCTTGCTAAGGTCTGTGGTTCCCACAGTTTCTGTGCTATTTAACTGTCCTGTCAGTCCCTGGGGAGAGAGAGCAGGAGGGCCTGGTCGTGAGAACTGTGTCTTGCACTCTGCATTCGCTCCTTTCTCAGACAAACTCAGGGTCTATAGTCTCCAGTCATAGCCAACTGAGGAGAAGAGCCACAAAGTAGCCTTTCCAGTCAGCTCTTTTTCACCTGCGTTCTGCGAATATGAAAACTGAATAAAGGGGGCGCCTGGGTGGTTCAGTCGGTTAATCGTCTGCCTTTGGCTCAGGTCATGATGCCAGGGTCCTGGGATTGAGTCCTGCACTGGAACTCTATCCCTGTTCCACAGGGATTCTGCTTCTCCCTCTGTCCCTGCCCCCCTCTCTCTCTCTCTCTGTCTCTCATGAATAAATAAATAAAATATTAAAAAAAAAAGAATACTGAATAAAGGCAAAGTATGGAACAAACGGCTAATCTGGCTATGTGTTCAGTGGGCAAAAGTGCAGCTATTAAGCATATTAAATTTTTGTTGATCTTTTCTATCATTAAAAGAAGGGACAAAAAAATAAGAAAAAATTAGAAATAGTACCAATTATTCACTATGGTTTTTAAATTTTCATTGATGACAGGGTTGACTACATTAAAACCTTCTGTTTTCCATGTCCAATTTTCCAGGGGAAGGAAAAAAAAAACAACCCTCACAGTTTCATATTTCAAATTCAAAGCTCATGTTTTGAAACCTTAAGCAGGCAACTCATTAATCAAGTCTTTCACAAATTAATGATCATTTTCCAGACAAGAATGAGTGCAAATACAATTTCACAAGAACGCATTGTTCTCACAGTTTTTCTAATATAGCCTCACAAGTGGGTTAGGTAAAGAGCCAGGGAAAAAGAAAATCCTTTGTGGGGTTTTGATCAAGCTGTGTTCTGCCTTAAAGTGAAATCATTCTTATATGCCTGTGATTTTCTGTAGATTGAGTTTATTATTAAAGTTTTAAATTTATAGTTTTATTCTCTATTGAAATAATCACTTCTAATTTCCCTAGGCCCATTCAGTATAGGAAGAAATGAGCTGTGTCTTCTGCTGCTAGCCCTCAGTGTAGGTGTCCTAATTAGTAAAGAGCCAAGAAAATGGACACCCACATTTTCCTTTCTCCTTTGCTGAGAAATCATGAAGTCAGATGTACTGACCTTGCTGGCAATTTCAAATCTAACTGTAGTGAAGTGAATAGGCTTTGCTAAAAACAATATGTTAACAGGGGCACCCGGGTGGCTCAGTCCATCTGGTGTATGAATCTTGGTTTCGACTCACATCGAGATCTTACAGTGGCGAGATCGAGCCCCATGTGGGGCTCCGTGCACCACATGGAGTCTCCCTCAGATTCTTTGACTCCGTCCGCCCCCCACCCCCTCCCATGCTCTCTCGCTCTCTCAAATGAATGAATAAATAAAATCTTTAAAAAGAAAACAAAAAACATGTTCCTAGATTTATATTAAGATTAGAAGACATCATACTTTTCCACTTACGTCATGATTAGAGTCTCCTCCCCAGGCTCACCCAGAACCCCATCCACAAAAAGTGGAATAGATGTGAAACTGTATTTGCTCCAAGATCTCCCTTCATCAAAACTCAACCTAATGGAAGAAAAAATAACAGGCATCAGATCTCAAAAGAAAAAGGAAAAGTCCTTTCAGAGGAAAGATACTATCAGCCAGGAGAGAATACATTTTAAAAGTACCCGGGGCACTGTCAAAGTGAGCCTTTTATATGAATAAGTATTCTTAATTACATCAGAAGGTAGAAATACAGTTAGCCAAGCGATCTGGGACCCAGATGTGTTATAACAGCCAAAAGGGGAGAGCTGCATGAAATGGGAATAATAAGGCCTTTGATAGAATTTTTTTTTAATTTGGATATTTTATTAGATCTTAGATCTCAATGTGACCCTCTCCCAAACCTCACTGCAATCTGGCAGCAAGCCTTACTGGTGATTCTGAGGAGCAATGGCCTTATGAGACCTACTTAGACAGAACCAGCTGCCTCTAAGTGAGCAAATCCTGAGTGGCTTCCCTCCTACCCTGTTATGAATCCTAGCCGACTCATGGAGGGAGGGGGGTACAGAAGGACTGGCTCTTGAGAGGAAGAGAGGTCTGTAACCCTGCTGGTCACCTAGGATGTTTCCTCTGCTCTGCTTTCTCTGTGGATGCCTTCCCTCCAAGCTAAGCCTCTGTTCCTCTTATTTCGGCAGCTTTCCCGTAGGTCTCCAAAGTAACTAAGACCAGAGGGAAAATCATGCTTTTGGTTTTGAACAAGCTTGCCTGTGGAGAGACCCCCTTTCAAAAATACAGATGAAGGAGCCTACTGGAAAGCACTGTGGAAGTGAGGCCTCGCACATGCATCTGTGTGAGACCCACAGGTAGAGCTGCAGTTTGTAGCCCTCCCTCCACCCCCCGAAGGAGGCAGGATCAGGGGAAAGGAGACAGGAAGAGATGTGCCCTGAATTGCTGATCTCTGTGCAGAATCCACATAATGAATACACATTAAGCTACTTTTAACTTCTCCCCATTGTGCCTGACAGGCCACTGTATCCGGGAGGGTGCTGAAGCAGAAAGGAGGGTACTGGGGAGGGCCCCGACACATCTGAAAACCATCATGCAACTAACTCCTCTCTTGGGGGCAGAATCCACCTCAATCTTTCTCTCTCTCTCCTTCCCTCCTCCCTTCTTTCCTTCTTCCCTTTCCTCCTTCTATCTCCTCCTCCCCTTCTTTGGTGAAACTGCAGGCAATAATCTTATTTTAATAGAGCAAAGCTATAAATTGTGTCCTAGTAGATGCTGCCGTTTTACTACAAAGACGGTCCCCATCTGACAGCCTGACTCGTCAGATGGGCTTAGCGGGATGGAGCCATCCGGTGCATGACTCATGCCTTTACCAGAGATGTCGAATCGGGAGTGACGTGTGCTTCATAGCAACCAGGACTCCACCCTGGTCCAGATACAAAACACTGTGCTCTTCTTCAAAGATCTGCAAGAGGGAAACACATCCACACACGCCCAGAGTTCAGGGAATGAGTCTTCGTCTGAGGAGATAAATCCCTCCCATGATAGAACAGGGTTTCCCAAAATCTTTGGAGAGACAGTTATAAACAATGCTTCCCCAGGTTGACCACACGTACCCCAGGTCGTACACACATCTCTTTTATGGCGCACCTGTCACTGGAGTGACATCAAATGATTTTAGGTGCGCCATAAAAGAGATCGGAAGAATTAAGAGTTATGTGTTCATGTTTATATTCCCATCTCTTTGCAATAAGTTCTGTTGATTCCCACTGATGACAATGTCAGAATACTGGGTAACCATCCTATTGTGTAACATCTTTAGAAGGAAGAGACCTTCGAGATACTTTACTCCAAAATTCTCATTTTGATAGGTTTAGAGAGATGTGTCATGCCTAAGGCCAGGTGTAGAGTAACCCACGGGGCTGGGACCAGCAGCATTACTGTGCCCTTTCCAGATGTAATTACTTCAAAGTTTCCAAGTATTACAGAGGAAAGTTGTCCTTGTTCAATTCGTACATTTTCTACCAAGCCTAAAGGACTTCTGATCAAAATGGAATCAACTTGGGGTACATGTGTCCTTTAGGTTTTTCTCCAAATGTAGAGAAATCAACTTGAAGTGGAGGTGGGCTGCAAACAATTTCTGTGTCCTCTCCAGATAAGACGTGTGCTATTTTCTCATAATTGCACTGTTGGTATTGCCTTGTCTGTGGCTACGCTACAGAGATAATTTCCCCCCTTGTTTACCTCCTCTACCTAAAAGGAATCCCAGGACTACAGACGTAGAGAGTTCTCTGCTTGGTTTGAGTGCTGGAAGAAACAAAATGGGATCCTGACTCTTGAACTACTCTCCAGAGGCAGCTTAATGGTCCAAGTTACTGCACACCCCCAAGATCCACAGCTCTGGGGTCTCTTAAGCAAATTTCTTTCCTGCCTCGCTCTTCTCAAACCATGTGAATCACACGGAGGATCTACAAAGGGTCTGAGGCTAGGAAATGGTAACTGGACCGTAGCATGGACATCTCTTATCTAAAATTTAAAGCAGAGTGTTCTCATTTCTGTGTGATTACCTGTGCATTAGATTTCAATTTATGGTGCTAGTTATTGTATGATAGTTAAACGTCAGCAGGTTATTAAAATATATTTATTGAAGTGTAACAACCATGCACTAGGCACGTATCTTGTTATGATTGCTAAACCTCATTAAATGCCTGTTTTATAAGCTATGGGTATCTAATTTTCATTTAGAAGAAAGAGAGGAAGCATTTAAGCTAAACACATTGGTTTAAAGTGATTCCATTTCTATGTTTCCCAACTTATGCACCCTAATAGTTATTATTGTCTTCTGCATGTGAAATTTAAACATTTCAGAATGTCACCCGGGTAATGGCTGTTTCTCTATCACTGCATTCCTCTCTTCTCTGACTCAAAGGCAAGGGGGGGATTCATGAAGGCAACTCAGCGCTGGGGATAGAATCTATCCTTCAGGTTCCGTGTTCCCCATATAATAACTTCTTGGGGATCCTGGCTTTCTTTTGTGGAAAGAAAATTCAGTCGGTTTCAATTTGGTTTCATTGTCACTCATAAACTTTCTTACATAGATGCTCTGAAAAAAGCGTCGTTTTTAATGAATGACAAAAAAAAAACCCACATTGCATAAATATTTGCTAAACTCAAAGACTAAGACTAAGACTCTCATGAAACAAAAAAGGAAATACACTTTGACGGGCTTTAGGATTCACGTAGAGCTGAAGGAGTTCCCAGAATTTAACCAAGTTGAACAATGTTTATGTTGTTTAAAATGCAGCAATTCGACCCAAGATGCCTTCTTACCTGCCTCCAGGTGTTCCCTGCATCTGACGAGACAAACATGCTGATGTCGCTGTCTGATAATTCAGAACCTATGTTACCTAGAGAGAGCATGTCACCATTAGTGAAAGAAGCTGCTTGCAAAAGCTAACAGTGGGGTCCTCTGGCAATCTACGCTGCCCGAGATGGACCGAGACTGTCAACACTGCACGTAAGCTGGGTTTCTCAGCACAGTCGCTTCAGGGTCAACTGTTTAGGCGACTTGCAAAATATTTTTGATTGCTCATTAAGTTCCCAGCACAGATACCTAGCTTCTTAAAATAAATACAATTTGCAACAGCAAGCCCACCAGGCAAGCTTCTTACCTGAAGCCACTATAATGCTGGGAGCTGTGTCTCGGCTGGCAATGATCCCTGATGTGTAGGGATTCTCAGAGACCTTAAGGTGAAGGTGTAGTGAGCAATAGGGCTGAGAAGAGGAGAAATGAGGGTCATAAAAACATATAATCTAAACCGTCATTTAAAGTCCAGATTCAAAGCATCCGTGCATTCATATACCCATCCCACCTAGTCATTCATTCATGCACTCATCTTCTATTCCACAGATATCTAGTGTCCATTGAGTATAAGACAGGTGCCAAACTGGGGAAGAAGGGAGCATCTTCATTTTAGATCTGATCT
>CM053617.1:51792164-51901289 GCA_028646535.1 Procyon lotor
TTACAAAGGAAAGAGGGCAGTTTCAATCGGCATCTTGGCATTGCTCTGCTGTTAGGGCTTTCAGAGGCTCGAGATAAATTAATTTGAGAAGATAAGACACCAGTTCAGGCCGTAGCAGCAACATTACAAGTGTTCTTTTTGGTGCACTTTTTTCTCCACTCTCACATTTGCAGTACTGGATTGCCCCCAGCTGGTACGAGGAGAATATTCCGTGGCTTTTTTTTCCCCCCTCTTTCCATCTTATCCATTTTTTCAAGGAAGTTATATAGTCTACATCAATGCTCAAAGAAAAAAAACGTGAGTGATTCACCTTTACTTTTTTTAAGTTGAACTTTTGTACCTGACCAGTTTTGCACATCTGTCGAAGTCAAGTCAGCAACAATTAATAGAGAGGTTTATTATAATGGCTATCAAGCCACTGCCCATTCCTGCAGGACACAGGACAAGGCTAATTGTTATGCACATTTTGCCCAGGCAAGGGACATTTTGTCCACCTCTCCTTTCCTGCCTTCTCTCCAGCCTTCTTGTCCTCTTTTCTACCATTACCAACCGTGTCATAAATATCTGAGTTATCTTTCCAGAGTTATCTCTAATTCAGTAGAGTCAAAATACAGTTTATCCCAAAGGCATCTCTCCATCCCCCTTATCTTGCCACATTAAGAAAATGGGGAATGGTACACTGAGACCACCATGACCTCGTGGCTGACCTGCAGAGAGTGGAGGGAGAGGCATACCTGCTTGAACATTGCCCTGTGCGTCCTTACTCACAGTCCCAGGGTGCGGCATATCATCAGCTGGTCCCTCCTAACAGCAACTAGATCTCTCATCTTTCATCTTTTCAGGATCAGGTTTAGACTTTGAGGATCTGAGGCAAATTAAGGGCTCTATCTCAAGAAAAAACACGCAAAGGCAAATGCACACAGGGTTCTGTATTCAATTCCAGGGAGTTCACAGACTCCTGAGGCCCATCATGGATCTCTAGGTCCTAGTGACCCTTGTTTGGCCTTATTCTTTTATTTCTCATTTTAACCAGCAAAACCTCTTGGCCATTGCTAGTGTTCAGTAAGTGCCCGTTGGATTTAAATGATGCATTAACTAGCTACTGTCTTCTTAGCACTGTGGCTGGCCAATGGAGAATTACTAAATGATAAGAGACATGCCCCCCATCGTGAATAAAATCAACTTAAAAAAACTGTTAGATTTTTTGAGTTAGGTTATTGAGAGTCAATCAGCTTCTCATCCCACTTTTTCTTTTCCCCAACCTCTGTACTAAGAGCCTTTAGGTCTTGTCTTCATGGCACTCATATCCCTAGGGCTCCTAATCTGAGTATTTCACTGAAAAGCCAAATCGCACCTTTTATAAATAATAAGGCAGCAGCCGAGGTCTTAAATAGTATTCGTCAAATCCACTCCCTGCACACATGCATTAGTGCTGTTTATGATCTGGAATTGGAACTAGAAATCCATTAGGTGTTTAGTAAAGAGTCAATGGCAAAGAAGAGAGAGGGCTCTGGGCCAAGTGGCTGAGTCTGGGGCATTCAGCCCCACGCCGTCCCGATGTACCATGCGGAGTCACAGCCTGAGCGAAGGAGTGGGAAGCACTCAGAGAATCTCCTGGGGTAGCTGGCTGCCTAGCTCCGACACAGAACTGTCAGCTGAATGCATAAAGAAGTCACAGCCTCTTTCCATGGAACCCTATCCATTCCCTGGGGACCCAAAGGATTTGTCACAGGCTCAGCTCACATCTCGCCTCTTGGGAGCCCAATCCTGAGGCTTTGGAGGCAGGTGGACCGTGACCTGTAATACCCCATCTAACAGTACAATGCACTCTTCAGAGAAAAGAAATCCTAGCTGAGCCCTGCTGGCAATCAGTCTGAAAGTCCTAAAAATACAGCCCCAAATTACTCTGGATGTCTTATTTCTATAGAATGCATTTTACCAGGGACATTCCGTTTGGGGCTGTAATTCTGAACTTGTTCCACATTTGTAACAGCCCTGCTGGAAAATCTCCTTTCTAATCACTAGGCTGTGCTTTCGGTGACAATGTCACTTTCCAAGTACCCACAATCTAAAAGCACTTTTTTATCTCCTCTGCCACCAGCTCCCAAGCCTAAAGAAGGTTTTTAACGGTTTGGGTCTCCTGTAGCTCAAAGATTTTCTTTCCTATTTTGTGCCTTTGGCAGATTTTTATAAGTGATTTTGGTCCCTGCCCCCCAGTCCCTTTGCCATTTCCTTTCCTCAGCCTGTTTTCTAAAACTCAGACTGAAACTACATCAAACAGGGTTAATGAGGGAGGCAGGCCAAAAGACTCCTGGGTGCCACATAACCAGAGCCCATTAATTCATCTTTGCTGGATCTTAATGAGCCTGCTGATTTTGCTAAATGTAGGGTCAACCTAAGCCTCTGAGCTTCAGAGAGGGATGTTAGATCCCTTAGTGTGGCTGTCAGTGGCAAGAGAAAGCTTCCATTCAAGTCCAGATGTGAAACTCCAATACCACCTGTCAAAGGAGCATCGACTTCAGATGAACCACGCCCATAACAACATCACGTGCTGAACACCTGCCACGTGGTTGATCCACGAGCGGATGCTCTGGAGTGGCCAGAGGCACAGCCACAGTTCCCATACTCATCCTCCTCCCATTTCAGGGGGGGAAGTAGAAAAGACAGCCAACAAACACATGTGCTGATTTCAGAGAACGAGAAAGGGTCATGGATAAAAGAGTTGGGCCAAGAACCACCTTAGAGAAAGCTTAAGAAAGCCTCTGAGATTCAGGTAATCAGGCAAGAAGCTGAAAGCCAAGAAAAAGCCAGACAACAGAAATAGCATTTTAAGAGGAATAATGGTGAACACAGGGCCTAAGACAAAGGAGCACGGTGAGCTTAAGATATGGAAAGAGGTGCTGTCCCCTCCCTGGGTATCCTACGTAAGGAAGGGCGAGAGAGAGGCTGGACAGCAGGCAGGGGAAGCAGACAGAAGCCAGGCCCCATGAGACCTCACAGGCCATGGTAAAGCACTGGAATCTTATTCTACCCGAGTTAGAAAGTCATTCGAAACTTCAAGTAAAGGAAGGATAAGATCTGAATTTTTAAAGCTCAAGTTGATCTTATTTACATAAAATTTGAGAAAAGGTAAATCTAGTCTATAGTAAAGAAAAGGAGATTTGTGGTTGTCTAGGGCCAGGGGAGTGGATGCTGACTGCAAAGGGGCACAAAGGAATTTCCGAGGGTGGAGAAAATGTTCTGTCTTGACTGAGGTAGTGGTCACGTAGGTATCTACACTTGTCAAGATTCATCTAACTATACTCTTAATATGGGTACTTTTTAAGGTAGGTTTTACTTCAGTAAAATTGGATTACAAAAGACAAGATCTCATTGGCTGCTGTGTGGAGAAGAGTTTGCCAGGCAGAGACAGGATGACAAGCTGGGAGCCCATCACTGTAGGGCAGGTGAGAAATAATGGTGGCTTGGATTAGGATGGTCCCCGGGGAGATGGGTAAGCAAGCTGACACTGCATTTATATTTTGGAGGCATGGCGGTAAGATTTCCTAAGTGCCTGGGGGGCGCCATTGGTTAAGTGTCTGCCTTCAGCTCGGGTCATGATCTTGGGGTCCTGGGATCCAGTCCTAGGGCGGGCTCCATGCTCAGCAGGGAGTCAGCTTCTCCATCTCCCTCCATCTCTCTCCCTGCTCCTGCTTTCGTTCTCGATCTCAAATAAATAAAATCTTAAAAAAAAAAAAATAAAAGGCTTCCTAAAACTGGGCTGGAGGCGGAGCAGAAGCACTTCAGTAAGTGCTTTGTGTCAGAGGCATTTGTCACGACCCATTTGCGATGCCAGAGTGATCACAGGCAAGCTTCTTTAGGTGCTACGGTTAATTCTCTCTCACGGGCATTGAATCTCCAAAGTCCCTGGTCGGATGGAGGACCACACACTGAGGCACTGGGGCATCTCACGCTTCTCTGGCTAGATACCATGATCCCCCAACTCGGAAGAGTGAAAGTAGGAAGGTGGCTCTGTTTTTTGAAAATGCTCCAGACCAGTGCCTTGTGCAGGGTAGGCATTCAATAAATGTTACATTTCCTTACTTTGTCACTGGCTTTGTGCACTTATGATAACAACTGGGTTTTCTCCTCCTGTAAGTTGCCAGTAATGAGGGTAGAAGCTGAGTGGGAGGCTGAATTTTAGACTGCTTCCCTGATGCACACTGACAACCGTGATATCCTTTGCAACTAATAAGGTCAGGCCATGGCTGCTGGCATCTTCTCGAGTAGGAGGGTGGCCCGCCTACAGCGGTGTGAGATGAACCTGCAAAGGGACTGTTCAGACTTTATGGGACAAAGCAAGCTGAGCGTAGATAACATCAGAGTCAGAATTGTATGAGGACTGTGAACAATGATGTGTGTGTTTGTGTGTGTGTGTACACAACCAAAGCCTTCATACTAAAATGAAGAAGTCTCCCCTCTAGGTTTACATACTAGGTTTACATGATTTCTCCTTTTTTATAAACTGTTTCACAGAAATTAGCACTTAAGTATACATTTTTTGCAATTAATCTCCCCCCCACCTTCTGCATTCATTCAGTATTTATTCAGGTATCAAGCATGGGGCACCACCAGAGCTACTCTGAGGAGTGAGATGGGACCCTATAATCTTTCATTTACTAATCTAGTCTCTTTCAAGGGGACTGTAAACTCCTCGAAGGCCAGACTCAGCCCTGATCCCCCTCTTGGACACCTTTATATAATCAAATATATATATAAATTCATGCTGATCTATCTACTCTGTGTCCAAATATTAGACAACTAAAAGAAAGCCATACTTTAGGGGAGGGGTCAGTAAAGCTTTTTTTTTTTTTAAGGGCCAGATAATAAATACTGTAGGCTTTATACACCATACAGTCCCCCCCGTGACTACTCTGTTCTACAGTGTAGAGGAAAGCAGCCACAGTCAGTCTGTAACTAAACATGACTGTGTTCTAGTAAAGCTTTATTTAGAAAAACAAGTGGTGGGCCATACTGGCCCCACAGGCCATGTAGTTTACCAACCCCAGCTTTCTGGAACGAGACACAGACGAACCGAACATATTACAAAGAGTACAAATGAGGGTCTAAATCAGTGGTTCTTACCCTTGTTTGAGGTATAAACTCCTCTGAAAATACGACTAAACACCTTTGCTAGAAAACACATCTACAAAATACTTCCAGTTCATCAATTCTACAGCTGAATTTATACATCATTGGCTAAATAACAAGCCATTTATGGGAAACTAAGGGTGTATATCCCCACCATACACGGAAACTATCACATTCTCCCTAAAACTGTAATTTGAGGTCCTCAACAGAACTTGGTCACAACTCAGAATCCTTGACATCAGCAAGGAACCCACTTGTGCCCTCTGACCTCACGGGCCCGGCACAAAAATCAGCACGGTGACTCTTTTCCCCACACCCTGCCTTCACGCCCAGCCCTGTCCCTTTTTGTTCGCCAACTGAACAACGAGCCCTGGCACCACCTTCATCCGCTTGTTTAATATCCACTTCCAGCCCTCCCCTGTGCGGAACATTCTTCTCCAATGGGAAAGCTCACCAGTAAGCAGTGCACAGGGTCCCCCCTTAGATCCGTGTCCGGCGCCCGCAGCAAACGCCAGTCTCGGCCTTTGTTATAGGTGATGAAAGTCTTCACTTGGTTGTCAATCTTCTTGTTAGCCAAGAACATTCCCTTTATCCCTGCTACCTGGGAAAAATTGACATGGCTGAAAAATACATCAATTTGAGATAGGATATATTTGTTTACTTGAAAAAAAAAAAAGCAGACTGTCAAATTCAGCTGTAAGCACTTGAAGAAAAGAGAGGGTGAGGATGGGGGAAGGAGGGTACTGCTTAAGCATAATGACTCCCTGACCTGCGGGACAGAAAAACAATACATCTATGCCCTTAATAGTGTGGCGGTGGTATTCTCAATCTGATGGAAGCTTCTTATCTCCTCCAAGGTAGGTAGGCGGTAGCTTGTAGTCACCTAGAGTTACAATCTGCTGCTTCAGTTCTGCTGCTCGGTATATGATACACAAATAGGGCAACTTGAACTTGATGTTAGGCATAGTACCCATGGCCTCAAATACTTGGTATCATTTAATCTTTGTAGCAGTCCTCTTGGCTAAGTAGAACTTACTCTTTTTCACATATGAGGAAACTGAGTCTGATGCAGGTAAAGTGACCTCTCCAAAGTCATGCCGCCTAAGGTCACACAGAGTAAGCGGCAGACCTGGCATTTTAACTCAGAACCGATGGCCTCACAGACCATGCTCTTAACAACTACCTAAGTCACTGAGCTATCTACGGCCTGGGGCAATTGACAAAGTTCAGTTTAAAGCTCATGATCCAATTGCTATTGTTTCCCCCACTCTTCTTTCTGTAAAAAGATGGCTCTAGTAAGCCACTGAAATATACTGAACAAGAGAGAACAGATTTTGATAAAATAAACACACACACATACACACACACACACACACACAGAACAGCTTTTAAACATAAAGAAGCAGTAGTTTGGGGGAGGGAAAAAAAAAAAAAAGCAGCAGTAGTTTCCCTAAGTTGTGAAATCATTCCCTCCTCCATTCCTGTTACACCTTGTTCCCACTGTAAATGTTCCTTATTAATTACTGGGCTCTGACAATACGATTGCCCTCTCTCTTCCATACTTGAGGAAAAATAATCAAATTGGTAAGTCAATAAAGCTGCGTGATAACAAATCCTGAGTTGTGCAGCATATTTTTCAAGCATCTTCAAGTGAATTAAATGCATTCGTACACATTTTACCCTATTTGGAATTATGACAACCCAGAAAGACTGAGGGCCAGGGACAGAAGGTCTGAATGCAAACAACAGGGCAGGCCATCCCGTTTAATGCTCATGGGAACCGTGAGACAGAGTCACCAGCAGCCACATTTTGAAGATAAGGAAACAGAAACTTAGACTGAGTGGCTTTGTGGAGCTCAGATAGGGAGTAAGTGGACAAGCTAACAAGTATATTTGAAACCCACTTATCTCAGGTGCTTTACAGGAGAATATGAAAATCTTTAAGCAGAAGAGTGAAAAAAAACCATGAGTCCATGCCATTCACCCAGGACTCTGCCCAGCACTTTCTACGCCAACCCTCCGCTATTCACTACAAACCTGCCTCACAGCTACTGCCCGGATTCTATGGACGAAGAAACCAATGTGCAGACAAAACTTAATTGCTGGGCACCTGGGTGGCTCAGTGGGTTAAAGACTCTGCCTTCGGCTCAGGTCACGATCTCAGGGTCCTGGGATCGAGCCCCACATCGGGCTCTCTGCTCAGCGGGGAGCCTGCTTCCCCGTCTCCCTCTGCCTGCCTCTCTGCCTACTTGCGATCTCTCTCTGTCAAATAAATAAATAAAATCTTTAAAAAAAATTAATTGCTTATGATAACAGAGAGCTGGAGTTCGCACTCAAATCTGTCCGACTTTCAATGTGCTTTTAACAAACGCAGCTCTGAATTTCTCAACACAAAGAGGTTGGGTTTCGATGAACAGAATATGTACATATTACCTTGGCTTTTGACCCAGTCAAACCTCATTAGTTTGTACCTGCCGATGTGGCATATGGGACAATTTAGAGTTGGGCCGACTTCGTATTCCTTTGGAACGACAAGTTTGTTAAGCAAATAAATGGTATAAATGAGGAACAGGGAGGAACACCTTGAACTACTTAGGAAAACAAGCCTCATTTCGGGCAACTGACAGCAAGCAGATAGTTTCTTATGCATTGTTGATCCTCGACAAATGTGGAAGGCATGAATTCCAGGAGCACTGCTCCTCCCGATGATGGTACGTTAATTACAAACAGTCTTTAGTTACTCACTACCCCAGCTCCATGAGGACTGCTCACCAGGGAACCCCCTATTGGTTTCACATATGTTCCAGAGGCTGTTACATATTTAAATATGACTAAACTGCCAGTTCTTTAAAAATGAAATTTCATGAATCAGAATTTTCACAAGTCATGCTCATTTTCTCTCCGCAGTATCCTCCTCCATGAGAAACAATGCTGCCTTAACCATTCGGTGCTCTAGGTTACCGTTAGTACAGAGAGAATGAAATATTACTTCTTCGGTAGTTTCACTGCCCATTTTCCTTCCCGCCCTCTCCCTCTTTCGGCAAGAGTATCAGAGCAGGGCTCTATGTGTTTAGGAGTGGGTTCATCTGATTTGCAGAAGCAGTGACTTTATTGGCCCCTGACTGCTTGGCATTATCAAATGCCACTTGAGTGGAGAGCTGTGCTTTGTAATTCATCTTTGGCAGCCTGGCCTTCGGGTTTATCTTGAGGAATAAAAACTTGCCAAAGCAGAGGCAATGGGTGACAATAGGGGATGGAGCTGGAGTGGGTCTGCTTATTTTCCTCTTGTGGCTAAGGCACTTTATCTGTGAAAATCCCATTTGTCGTGTCTTCTTATTTTTCTTGCCTTTTTGGTCCACCCTGCAGAAATGGTCACCCCGGCTCTTCAGTTTCTGGAGCCATCCACTGCTGCTTTTGCTCTGAGCCCGAGAAGCCCATCTTTCTGGTGCCCCTGGTGCCCCTCTAGGCATAAGGCACTTTTCTCAGGGGCTCTTTTGTGAGGTTTCATCTCATATTTCTTGGAACCTCTAGCCTCTTACTTTGGACATCACTTTGGAAATCAAGGGAGCAATGTTCGGGCCCCAAATACGGAATGTGTATGTACTTGTGTGTACATGTATGTGCATACATGGGTATAAGGTCTGCGGTTCCATTCGGGATGAGGGGGGGATAGGTTTATGTTGCCAGACAACCTCAGCATTCACAGTATGTGCTCATGCGTGTGGAATGGGCGGGGCCGAAGGGTGGCACAGGATGAGAAAAAGCAATATTCTCGATGAAGACATGCCTTCACGTGCACACATTTTCTGAAGATGATATTCCTGTGGGAATGACACATTGCACATCAGGGAGTCTGTCTTCCTTTGGGGAAAGACCTGTTACCTTTCTTACCTTTCTGAATTCTGCTCAAAAATGCTGAGTAAGTTGAGAAGCTACTTATCTTTCTTTGCCGCTCATAGGGCGAGTGTGATACTGGAAGTCTTAAAGGTAATTAGTTATTATTTCTTATTTTCTAATCTCCTATGAGCCAAAACGCCATTTTGATTAGACTTTAAATATGAAGTGCTACAGCTTAAACCTCACGCCACTACAAAGCACATCTGCGCATTCACTGTGCCCCTGGTGACAGCTTCAGGGTGCTGCCCTCTTTCTCTTATTTCACTCCCCTGGTTCATACAGGCTATCTCCCACTCCCTTGGATAACATGCTGGTATGTGTCTACCCACCCACATCCTTGGCTTTTTGATATGCACTTTTAGAGGGTGCTGATCTATACCAATCTTTCTTTCACGTGCTCCACACAGAGGCTAAGCTGGGAAGACCCCTGAACACGAGTTACTGCTGGTTTCTGACTCTACTGCTAATTAGGAGATGATCCCTCCCACCCTCTCAGTCTCAGATTTCAGTTATAAATCCAAGGTGTCAAAATTTGAAGAGAATAAAAATTACGAATCAACAAGGGTGGCAAGAAAGAGAACATATCTGTGACCATAATTTCTCTGGGCTTTGGACCTGGGATATTTTTCTGTCTTAAAAAGAGGATCACAGCCAGAAAAAACACATACTCAGAGGGAGAAAGGCCAGGGGTGACTTTGCAATCAAGGAGCCCACTCCCCCCTCAAAATACCCAAGTGTTCTTTTCTTCCCTACTGACTTAACCAGGCAGCACTCCTCTCCTAAGGACAGAATAGCCTTAAGTATAATTAGACAGCACATTCTGTGTCCTGTAAGAAATATGCCCTGGAAGGGAGAGCAATTTTCTTCTCTACCTCCTATGCTGGATTGTAAAACGCACCTTTCCCCAAGAAATCAAGGTCTAAGTACATCATCACAACTGTTGAGCTTTCTCTTTTAAAGAGGAGGCGCTCATCCTGTGCGGAAGACACAATGGGTGCCAACGAACAAGCACTGCCCGTCGGTTATGTCTTCCTCATGACGCCCACTGTGCTCACTCATGTGTGCGCACATTCTGGGCATTCTGAATTTGCCAGCCAGGTGGCTTCACTCCCAACCCAACCCTTTCCACTTGGCTGGGGTGAACTGTCATTGTCCATTAAGCCCAAGCGCTCTTCATCATCATTAATTAATACTCCCTTCCCAGAGGAGGGAGGATCTTGTCCAAAGCTGTCAGAACCCTCTCTCATCATCCACACCAGACGAAAACACTAGGAATCACACGCCTCAGACACACTCATCATGCCTCCTTTGCTCTGGCCACCATCAGGCATGCTGTCTTCTGTTTCCCAACCCACGTGATACCGCTGGAGCCTTTGTGCTATTCAGGGATGACAGAACTTTAGGATGCTTGTTTCTAGGCATCTCTTATGGAACCACATTCACTGGGCAAAATTGGGAGGCACAATGACAGTACAGCCTGATTAGCTATAACTGCGGACTCAGGACTTGGGTCAGAAGTGGTGAGTAGGTCCAGAGCTATCATTTGTGGATTCTGCTTATGTTGGCTTTTTCCCAAGACTCTTTTCTTTTTCTTGTCTGGTTTCTTCTACTTTTAGGTAAAGTCTAGTACTATTTATCCTACCCTTCAAGGACCTTCAGTCTAAGGGCTATGACTGGGCCATAATCAAATACAAGCCCAAATCCTTCCAGAGACACAAATAGTTTGTTGTTAAGAGTTTACATACTTTAGGACTCAGATCCTAAGTCTGCCACTTAACTAGCTTTGCAATCTTGCAAAAATGATAGCATTTCCTGCCTCCATTTACTTATGTTTAAAGTGGAAGTAATCGCAGCATCATGAAGTTAATATATGGAATGAATGAGATAATTATGGAACGTTCTTTACACAGTGCCTGGCACATTCTGGCACCTGAAATATTATCTGTTGTTATTATGACCTTTCATCAACAAAAATCACGATCCAGCATTTTTGCCCTGTGTCCAACTTTCCTGCCATGACTCCCCTGAGTGTGGTTCATGTTCAGTGGCCAACTGACACTGAAGGAAAATTCTGGTATTTCAATAATTAAACCACGTAAGATGGTCACCCAACACTCTGTCCCCTACATTTCCCTATGACATCACATGCATACATGTACTTCGAGGGCAGAGACAGTCATATTTGTTGTAAGGTTCCAACGTGTGTATGTGAACAAAATGAATGAATTTAATGAGAAATGTGCTTCCTTTCGCATTTCCCACACAGACTCACCAACAGTACATATCTTTGATGCACAGACTCATACCATTATACATTACACAGTTTGCTTCTGCTAAAACAGCTTCAAGAACACACAGGAATGACAGCTTGTTGGCACGGAGAAGCATACAAGCAAAGAACTCACACCATCCTCCTCAGTCACCCCCAAATGTGAGCAGACGTGCACTCGAGATATTCTATTTTTGTCACCCCTACTTCGTATGTCGCTCATCTATGCTCCTTATTAATTCATTTATGGATTTTCTTACTTTTCATTTATCTCTAAGCACTCATCATTCATTGCAATTCTACTGGGAAATTCCTGCTGGATGGCTTTCAGCTGCCTGCTAGCCAGAACAATCAGATTTAAGGAACATTTGTGCCAGGTTCCATGTCAGCCAATATTCTTTCTATCTAGGTAATCAGCAGATATGGCACCGCCGTTCTGATCACATCAATTTCAATTCAAGTTGCTGGAAAATGTCAGGCTAATAAAACCAAAGACTCTTCTTCCAGGGCCCCGGGATGCAGAACACCTTTACATAATGCAGTCACACCACTGCTCACAGTGATGATAATAAGAGCCAGCAGTTTCCCTACGGATGGTCAACTCCAAGAGAGACACAAAAGGGAAACACAAGGATTAACCAAGAAATGATTTGCCATGTCCAGAAGTCACCCTGTTTCCTCTTCTCATTGCATACCTGTTAGCAATATCTGAATTCAGAAAACAATTCATAAAAACAGGTGTAAATAACAACATTGCAAGGTCATTCCTGTCCAAATTTGTCATCTTTTCCATCATCAAGGGACCAATTAGAACGGTCTCTGTTTTGGCAGAAAATAAAATATATCCCAGAAAAAAATCTTCAAAATGCTTGAAAAGGGGAGAAGTTAATCAGAAAGGGAAAAATGCAACCTGAAAATGAGAAAATGTTTTTGGGAGAACAAGGACAAAGTCAAGGTCAGGGAAGCAAACCAGGTGATTGATCTGGGGCAGCTGCTTTGACTTCTTATCAGACTCTTGAAGCAAGATACTTTCCATTGTAAGTGCTGGAATCAGCCATGAAAACGCATGGCATTTCAACAAAACACCCTTACAATTTAAATGTTTGCACGACATTTACAAATAAGGAAAGAAATGTGGCAATTTATACTTGTTTATAAGAAGATGACTAGTTGGTGTTAAGCAACATCCTATGGGCATGCTAAGTGCAATATGGGAAGAAACAAAGATCCAAAAGTATTTGATATTTAAACAATGTGGGCAGATTTTAAGACTGTAACAACATTGTATTGGGGCTTAATCTCATTGGAATATAATATTAATTATGCTCTCTATAATTTGTTGAGCATTGATGCATTTTTGGCACTGTTCATAGTACATACGGTAAGAAGATTAACTTAAGTAATCCTCAGAAATTCTATCAAGTAGGTGCTATGTATAGCTCCATATTTTAAATAAGAAAACCGAGGCTTGGAAGTTCTTGGCTTTGCCTCTAGAACATACATGTGGTGTAGCTAGGATTTAAATCCAGGCAGCCTGACTCCAAAATTTATACTTTAAATCATAATTTTATCCAACATGAATTTGAAACTAAATCACCAGAATATGTAAATGTTTTCCAGAATACATGTTCAGTTTGAGGCTGAGATATATGATACTACTATATTTATCTAGAACATAAGCAGGAAAAGAGTGGAAAAAACTTGTGAATGTGTAAAAAAGTCTCCAGTGCACTTTTCTAAATATATACACACAAACTATGTCTCATGCTAGTTTGGGCTCTGAATGGGGTATATAAGTTCGTTAACATGACTTTATACATACAGAGAAGTTTAGATACAAGAAGAACATCCCTAAGAGCTCTTAAAGGAGAAAGAGGGGTAGACAGCCATTAAAAGGAATTACAATGATAGGTTTAAATTTGTTAAATGAAATTGGTTCCTTTCTTTGATATACTGGCTATCATTCCCTTCTCATCATATAAACAAATCTCTTGACTCTATGAACTTATACTCAACCAAAAGATAGTATCATTATAACTATAAATATTTGAGTCGGTTTCAGATTTTTTTTTCAGATAGGATATAGGTAAATGAGTGCACTTCCAAATTCTGAATACATTTTGCAATGGCTCATTATAACCCATTATAAATCCTCATGGTACAAGAGAAGACTGACAAATGGTTAAAATCCATCCCAAAATAGCAGCTTGCTTTCTACCTAGCCATGCTTTAAATGGCATTCAAGTGTTGATATTTGTTATGAAAGCTAAATGATCTGACATGTATGTTTTTATTTTGTGTACTAATCATTTTGAGAAACAAAGGGCCAGAGCTGTTTTAGGGAAAAAAGGTAAACTCTATTTTTTGTCCCTTCCTCCCCCCTTCCCATTTAGGAGAGAAAGACCTATCCCCATCACTTTGTCTCACTTACTGGTCCTTGAGGAGATGACAATTAGCCAGTGGACGTTATCAGGTTAGAAATATATTCAGGTCCAATGGAAGTATCTTCTAGTGCAACACAAAGATACCCCCCTTCTGCAGAGAGAAAAGGAGGATGCCCAGTGCCCCTCTGCTCAAACTCTGACACCTTGTTTGCCCTTCAAGATTATTTTCAAATTTCACACTAGGATCACTCTTGTTCAAACCTTTCAATTGTCTGACTGCTTTCCCAGACACACTCTCTAGGTCCCCTGAGACTTAATGGACTGTGGACTTCATCAAGAAAGGATTCCTCCCAAAGGTGTTGTATGGAGCGCAAATTAACTAGTAAAAATGTTCTATAAATCCTCCCCTCTCCCAAATGAAATGAGGCCACATAAGGAACTAGGAATTAAAATGATGGAGGCAACAGCCAAAGGTGGGCCATTCCCCACCAGTCCAGGCACTGCAGTGGCTCAGGACTACACGTGCCTTGTGACATACCTCATAGAGGTCGATCATGATGTTGCCCTCCGGACCTCTGCTGCTCTGAACGTTCTCCAAGGCCAGCGTAAAATAGACCCCACGGGTGTCTGAGATATAGAGGTTGTAGGTGTCATTTTGGTTCCATTCTTGAACCGCTGCAAACACTTGATTCTCATCTGTGCTGATGACATGCATGTCCTGAAGACACAGAGAAGTGAGAAGGATGAAGAGGCTCATACATTAACATAGCATGTGTCCAAAGAGAGTGGAATCTCATGAAAAATACCAGAAAGGGCTCTTAGACACTGTCATGGAAGATAAAAATTTTCCTTTTGTATATTTGTGAAGTAATCATTAATTAAGTAAAAGTTAATCATTTCCTTTGTCATCTGTGGGGTTGGGCAGTAAGGTCATGAGAAAATAGGGCAGAGAAATGCTTGGCAGCTCACTTACAATTTAATTACCTCATTAGATAATTGAAGAATACTTTCTCAAATATGTATAACTTTGGAGAATCAATCATCCTGATATACTTGTCAGGCACAAACACGGTACATGTTCAGAAGGCTTATGTGGGGAAAATATGAGGAAAAGTTCGAGAGACAGAGAGAAAAGAGACAAGCCCTGCTTCTCTCAGCGTGGTCCATGGGCTGCCAATGTGGGCATCGCCCGTGAGCTTTTCTGATACACGGGACTCTCAGGCCTCACTTATTGAATCAAAAATCTGTATTTAAATAAAATCTGAGTGATTCATATGCACATTAAAGTTAGAGAAACACACCTCAAGGGTCAGTAACTCCCAGAAGCCCCTGTGGAAAACATTCACCTGAGAACCCCAAAGCACTCATCTTCATGTCAATGAGTGTTCAAGGACTCAGGAGTTTATCTAAACCTTTGCTCTGAGAAATTCAGCAGGAAACCTTAAGTGAGAAAGGGAAAAAGTGGCCTGCTTTCAGACTCTGGTAGTCCTAGAAGATAAAAACAAGGCAAAGGTAATGTGGAGGCAGTGAACAGATGTTCCTGGGGTGGGAATTCCAAACCCTTTCTTCCTCATTCAGAACTCAAGAGAAGTGGATGTTCGGGGGAGGCTGACACAGTTCAAGGCTTGTTGTCTTCTGTGCATAAGCTCTTGGGCAGCTAAGGCAGTAGACACTGGTATAACTTTCAAAAACCAAAAATCAAAACAAAACAAAAACCAGAATTAAAAATAAGCATAAAGACTGAAGAACAGTATGGAAGGGTTCTTGGCCTTTGTGTAGCTTAGTGCTCAAATCTTCCCAGATGGATCATCCTCCGTCCTTGAAAAGCTTCAGGAGAACTTCCAATCTTCTTTGGTAAGAATTTCAGTGCTAGAAAGTTCTACCTAACTTCTAATCTAAATTTCTCCTTGGAATATATGCCCATGTTCTCTCGACCAAATGATCAGCAATTCAGCTTGGATCCTCTCTAAACATAACAAATCCTCTCTAAACAAAACGAGTCTCTCCCTCCTTTATCATGATCACAGTGAATTCTGATGATCCCAGAAGGAAGAAGACTTTACCCATAGAGTTTCATCTTTCTCACCCCTACTTGGATCTCACATGTTATACTCTAGAGTTTGGTAATGTTTTTATATAAAGAATACAGAGTGGGACGCCAAGAACGAATCCCATTAATTCAACGTGGATCAATAATGCAAACTTATGTTTGGTATGCAAGTTGGCCATTGCTTATACCAGCCAAATGTCTATTTCCATTTCTTCTGATAATTGTATTGCTATTCTTTGAAAAACACCCTTATCGCTCTCAGACAAATTTCCTCCCTGTACTTAGTCTTTGCTACTTTCTTCTACCCTCAGCAACAGAAAAGACCTTGTTGGCTTAGCATTCAGAATATTCAATGTCCTTGACCACTGTGGTTGGATCAGTGATGCGTATGCAACACAAAGTCAATAAGACACAATTCTAGAATGACAGTGGTATTACCAGAAATTAAAAAAAAAAAGTCTAGATCTGATGGAGGCATATCTTGAGGGTAGGCAGGGGATGAAGCCAGTCCTGAAGAAAATAGGCTCAAAAGGAAGAGAGATAGGCCACATTGTGTGAAAGTCTTTGAGTCTTTGGTTGTGGACAGCTAGGAAGCCTGCCCCACCTGTACACCTTTCAGTTAGAGAGAACTACTAGTAGGACAAAATGGTTACAAGAATGGACTTTGAAGTAAAACTACTTGAGTTCAGATCTTCCCTCTGTAACTTAGCTGTGTGAACTAAACTCTGTGTCTGAGAATTTCTACCTACGAAACAGAGATATTAGTATGCCCTCCATGGAGTTGTGAAGATTACGTCAGTTACTAAGCGCTAAGCACTCAGAATAGTGCCTGGCACATAGCATCTGTCCCATGCATGCTAGCTATTTTCAGTTATGCAAGCCCTCAAATCCCCTTTGTTGACAAAGCAAGGTGGATTTGGTCTTTCTGTTCACTGGAAATGTTGGGGGGGGGGGTAACTAGTATACTTAATAAAAAGTGGTTCATGCAAGTTTTCTGCTTCTTTCTAACGGAGGGGATTAGCTATGGAAATTAGCCCAAGACCCATTCAACCACTGAGGGCCAAACATTCTGTGGCTCCCAACTTCCTTGTCCTTTGCCCTCCCAAATCCTTATTTTGTCATTTGGAATCCTTACATAACTACTCCCAATTCACACTCCCTCATTAGCAGGATGCAGCATCTTCTCTGAATTCAAGTTAAAATATTTAAGCACAGATCTGGCCCCCTGTAATTACTACCCACCTCTGTGCCTTTGGAGTGAATTTGTGCACTGGTGAACCTCTGAAGTCTGGGTCATCACAGATACCTTGTTAATAAATGTGAGGGGCTATATAATCAGCTGTATTATCCTAAGTCAGGCAAATCTTTATTTTGGAGACTCAGAACTAAAACACAGTGCTTCAAGGTCATTGAGAGAACAACTAGTCAAGTAACAGTAACAGATTCAAATGGTCATCTCTAGATAAGGGCTAAGAGCAGATCTCTCTCTCTCTCTCCATATAATCCAATTACATTGAAGAGACTTAAAAAATGTTGGTCTCAGGTATTTTAATTGAAAGATCTGGCATATTTAAATGTCATCTTTCTTTTTTCTTCTCGTCTACATTCTCCTCTATCAGGAAAATATGCTCTTTCTACATAAAGTGGCACTTTATGTTCAATACTTTTACTGAGACAAAATTTTAGAACAAGAAGTGACCTCTGAGATCTTCTACTAGAGTGTTTCCCAAAATCTGTTCCATAAGACCACCAGCACTGAGGGAGTCTAATAAACTTTTTTTTAATGGATCCCTTTGTGTAAAATGTGTTGATTAACGCTGAGTTATATAGTTCTCTTGCTCACAGGACATCCTAGAGCTTTCGACACCAGTGACTTACTGTTACTCTCGAGGCAAGGGGCACAGAATGGAGTTAATTTTTTTCTTATGTTTATTTGATCATAGAACCAAATTTTCGAGAGGCATCTCCAAGGACATTTTATTCAGAGTTAACATTTATCTTGTTTTAAAAATGTAAAAACAGAAGAACAAACAAACAAAATACAGAGAAAGAGAAATTGATAAGGCAGTCCAAGGGTTCAAAGCCAGTTAGTGGCAGATCCGGGCCTCCTGCTACCAACCTCTGCATCACCCACGCCCTTATTCCCATCGATCTTCCACCACACAGACAACTAGATCCATACTGATAATAATATTACCTAGCTTTTATAGAGTATCTGTCTCCCAAAATGCTCAAAGCACTTTCATATGTATTGCCTCATTCATCTCCCTTGAGTAGCTCAGAATGAGCCCCAAGTAAGTTAAGGGAAGGAAACTGTCACCAAGTCTCCCAGTCTTGGGGGGAGGGGTTTCATGCTTTTAATAGCAGCAGCAACATTAAAGTCTCCCCATCTCCTTTTCCAGTCAGCATTACCATTACATTATTATTATTATTATTATTATTTTTAACACAGCTCAGGGTAACCATGGTCTTTTAAGAGCTGATACAATGGCAGTGGATGATTACAGAAAATTTGAACATGAAAGTGCTGGTTTGTCTCGATTCCTTTGGTGGGCATGAAGCTTTGTTCCTTTCCAGCCAAAGCAGCAATGGCTTTGATAGAAGGCCATGAAATACAGGTGCCTTTCTAGCAGATCACTCCACCCGAGCTGGGGCTATTCTTTGAAGGTGTAATAGGACTGAAATGAGGCGTCTCATTGCCTTAAATAATAAACACCTGCATGGGCCACATAATATGTTCATTTGCTGTGCTGGTTCCCATTTTTCCGGGGACAAGAGAAATTAATCACTGGGTAGGGTGTTCTACCCTCATACCTCGGATGAGGCTAGTAATAGAGCATGCTCACCTCCAATAGCAAGGGGAGGGGACAGCCAATTCAGGTTCAAAGTACCTGAATTCAAAGTTTTCCTTTCAGACTGGCTGGATGTCACTGAGGGCAAGTGTCAACAGTGATCTGTTGAACAAGCACCGCAGAGGATGTGCTTCCTAACACTCTAGCAATAGCTCCAAAGATGGTTTTAAATGACTGTGGGGCTCCTTGGGTCCAAGGGACTTTTTCTTTTGATGGCCTTCCAGGATAACAAAATTTGTGGGGGATCTGCTATCTTATAATAGTAAGCTATTAATTTTTTTCAAGAGAAGAGAAGTAGAATATAAACGATGCCAGTTTGGGAACTCAGGAGACTTGAGCACTTACCTCACTTCGGCTGCAAAGAGCATTTGGTTTGGCAGGGACTTATTCCACACACACAGTATATTCCCCGGAGAGAACACAAGAGGAGTGACTCACATCTGCTACTTCCTGATTTGGTCTCAATTCCCACATGCCTCCTGAGAAAGAGCATCTCCCTTCATTGACTTTAATTCTTATTCTTAAAGGTGTAAGTCTTGCAAGCTAAACTACTGCATTTGCTGGTCAATCAAAGAAATAGCCATTAATTTCAGCACTCAAGGGGAAAAAGACCAAATGGCTCTGTTGGACTTACTGAGGAGACATGATCATATCCCTCAGGGACCTTCCTAAAAGATTATTCAGGGTAATTTTAACAATACTCAGATTTAATTTTACATATGGACTTAACCCAATTCTCATCTAAGGCACAACTCCAAAGTTGTAAGTGCTTGTCTTTTTGGAAAACACTTTAAGCTGAATCAAGAGCAGGGGACATTTAAATGTATACAGTCACAGGCATATAGTTCTGGGCAATTACCACT
Source organism: Procyon lotor (assembly GCA_028646535.1). Lineage (NCBI taxonomy): Eukaryota > Metazoa > Chordata > Mammalia > Carnivora > Procyonidae > Procyon > Procyon lotor. The sequence goes on from CM053617.1 coordinate 51,811,610, forward strand.
GTCATTAATCTCTTAGCAGCTAGAAATAATAATTACTAACATGGATAGCGTTCTTTGGAGTCAATAGTGCAATTTAATGTGTGTTATTATCTCGAATGGGCCAATGTCTCAGCCCACCTGGGGAGACCTGTGATGTCCTTGTGCTCTATCTATCGCATGATTTCCTGGCAGTTAGCTGGTTTTGGTCCAGGATGGCATACTACAAAGTCGTGGATAAAAACACAACGTAAGGAGTCATGGACTCTCAATCAGAAAAAGTTCCCCATGTTTTTGTCCAACCCAAAGGTTTCAAAGCTGAGCTACAACTACATTTAAACCTACGCTGTCCCCCTCCTACAGCCACACATACCTCCCTTGCTATAAGATCAATACATTAACTATTTCAGACCACAAATCTACACAGCTTTGTGCGCCTAAGTCAGTCTGTCCTCCACTAGGTGGCACTCCGTATTAATGCAGTTGTTCAGTGTTCTGGAAAGGCAGACCAGGGATGACAGTAGTTGAGAGGGTCTTTAACTTTTGTCTGTCCTTATTTTCAAAGGAGTATGTCTTTGGGGAAGTTCAAAAAAATTAGCTATGCCTCAGAACTCTAAAGACAGCCAGTCTCATAAGTTCTGTTGAGAGACGAAGTAAAGGTTGGGTGTCATATAGATGCACCAGTTCTCAATAATTAACAATAAAATGGGACAGAAATGTATCACACCTGTTGTACTGATATGACATATCCAAAGCCTATTTTCTGTCTTGCTAGAATACCCATACAGACTGCTCAAAAATCCTTACTACTGAAAATCAAAAGCAAATCAGATGACAAACCATTCAGATGCTTCTACAGCAAGAATTAGAGAGAGAAGTTGAAAAACGGTCATGGGGGATGAGAAGAGATAAATGAATATGAGGGTCCTTGGGAAAGGGATGAAAGCGAGAATATGGGAATTGGAGAAAATACTGAAATGAAGAAATCCATTCAGGTCATACCTTGGGCAAAGCATATTTGGGGAGCTTCATTTGGGCAAACGCGTTCCTTCGGTAGGACACGTAGTAATGTGGCCGTCCTCCTGATGTCAGCTGGATCATAAACACAAAAGTAAGAGAGCTATTATAACAGTTACAGGCCACAGAAAAACAGCCGTGAATGGCAGGGGCTAGCTGCCAACCCAACAGTGTGAATGACTATTGTGGACAAGTGTAAAGTACTAGAGTTCCATTCAAAAACATCTCATACTGTGTATGTGAGTTGGTATGAGGCCCAAGCTAACGCCGCTGCCTGGAAATATAATTTTTCGATGTGCACTGTAGCTCAGGAGCCAGGAAACATTTTCTTTCTTCCTTTTCTTCTTCTTCTGTTTTTTAATGACACCAGCCTCAGAGTATATTAGCTTCATGTCCATGGGCAGTCCCCAGTTGCCTAGCCCAAGACCACTGGCGAGCAGATGGGTCCCTCTGCTGTACCAGAAGGAAACGGCCCAGGTCAAACAGTGGGAGCCTCTCTCCTCTGAGCACTGAATGCCATCTGATGCCGTCACACTGAAGCCCCTGAGTATCTCTCAGGTACAACAGTGCTGCTGATGCACTTGACGAAAGCCGGCCAGGGTCGTGGTCCAAAATCACTCTAGAGCTCTCTCTCCCAGAAGAGAAGAGGGAGCTACCTCCTCCAAAACTGTCGGGTACACACAGTCCAGTGAACCCGCGGGTGCCAGGGAGGGCAGGAGGGGGTGCAGTCTCCAACCCAGCATCAGCACTGTCTGTGCTGGGCCAAGGGCTCCACTGCAAATCTCTCTCATTTGTAGCCACTCTTGTTTCCCAGCTTTGCTGAGACATTATTCACACATAACATATGTGAGTTTAAGATGTATGTATGATTTGATGCAGGTGTTTACTGCAAAATCATCAGCACCATAAGGTTAGTCACCACCTCTAGTCCCTCACTTAATTATGACATTTTGTGTGTGGCGATATCTTTAAAAAGCTACTGCCTTGACAACTGTCACGTCTATAATACAGTGTTGTTAATCATAATCACTACACTGTACATCAGATCCCCAGAAGTTATTCATCTCATAGCTGGAAATGTGTACCCTTTGACTCACATGTCCCCACCTCCCAATCCCTGGCAACCACTATCCACTCTCCATTTCTATGAGTTGGTTTAGCTGCTTTTAATCCATATAACTATCTGGACTTGGACTATCAGCCGGGGTGTGCAAACTCAGATTGTGTCAGCACATGCTCTGGGCAAATGTCCCCAGACACATAAAATAGTGACCAGAAGTTATCACTTCCCCATTATGGGGCCAGATCACCTCATAGTCCTCGTGACGGGTTATAGGACCATGTTCAGAGGTACAGGTAGAAAATACATGACACTCTAAATGCAGAAGTGATTCCCACTTGTAAGTTATATACGGATTATAAACCATTATTAGAAAACAGAAAAGGTTGCTGGGAGATACGGTGATAGGGAAATGAATTACAGATCGAACCAATATATGTAACCATTTTAATGTCACTTGATAATTTGATGTTGAAGTTATCAGAGTACTCATTACTCATTTCCCTAAGGAAAACTGATGCATGTGTGTGTGTGTATGTGTGTAGTCATTTGTGAAACATTTTAAGAGTACATACATAAGCTGATATTGGCCATTTTGAACATTTTCTCCCTTAAAACAGAGGATTGAATATTCTGAATTATGATTTCTTGTCCAAATACATACAACAGTGTTTAGAATGTGTCTCATAGTGAAATTGTATGTGTATATGTAAATATAGTATGTGTGTATAAGTAAATAAATATACATATTTAATATATCAAACTATGCAGATATAAACTATTTAGCAATTGTACTTTTCTGCTCTTAGTATGGGAGGCAATAAGTGAAGTCCATCCAGACTTAACTAGCAACTGAAGACTTATCTAAACAAGCCTAGAATTTTCCTTAATGCTGAAAAGAAGCAAAGCACACTTGCTCCCTGTCTCTTCTAACCACTCAACCACAAAAGGTTTGCCACTCTCTTAAGGGGTGAAAAACCCGGCTGAGCACATCTCCTCTCATCTAATTCTTACCCTAATCACAGTCAGAGCACGACAATAATGGCTGATTACTCTGTACCTCACCTCTGCCTCCCACCACTTCCCGATACTCCCCAGCTTCCTGTTCCCATCTGTTTCTCTATTTTTAAGGTGACTACTGGGGAACAGGCTGACTGGCTGACTATTCTGATAGGAAGAGACTGACGTATCCGCTCAGGCCCATGAAGGCAGAGGAGGGGGGTGAACAGAAGAGTGCATCATTCGGAGACAACCTTCGTATACTACCCAGTGCCTCCATGATCCTGTATTGATAAGGTCCGGACGCTGCCCAAAGGACCTAATTAATATTCCGTTAGCATAGAAGCTTCGATGCTTGGTAATGTTCCTTTTGTCAAAAAGATAATGATTTTTTTTTCCTTTTCTACTCTTAAGGGAGTGTAAGCAGGCAAAGGAAGCTGCATTAGGACAGAGGCAGGAAAGAGAAATGTCTGAGACAATCAGCAGAAGTGGATCTTTCATACCTGAACAAACACGTAATCATCCTGGACAATCAAAGAGTCTGGGTCAATGTAGCCTGGGAAAGGTTTATTTCTGTTGGCCTCTGTGCAGTTCTGCATTCTACAAGTCAGGTATTGTGAATCTGAAAAAAAAAAAAAAAAGAAATGGGTACAGGGGACATATACTCACAGAGTATTGGACTCCGAGTGGACATCCCAAGATGTCCACTAACATCCACTAAATCCACTAAGATCCAGTTGTTACTGGGACATCCCAATACGTGAGAGGAGATCCCCGCGTCCAAAGCTCTGCTCTCATTTTATAGATAAGTAAACTAATCCCACATAAGACTTAATAGCAGATGGTAAACCTATCAGTTCTAATAACTCTTACATAGATTTGATATCTATTGCTGGAAGTACATTGTATCAGCGAGAATGTCTTGGTTTTTCGACTACTAATCGGATGTCACTTCCTTACTTAAAACTCCTTTGCCTCACTGCATTTAAAATAAATTCAAACCCTCCAGGACCCACCACTCCAATTTCCCCACATGTTAATCTCTTCTTCTCTCTGTGATTCTTCTCATCTGGCCTCCTATATGTTCGGAAATGTGGCCAAACTTTCTACCACGTAAGACACTTTTCATCAGTATTCCCTGTGCCTGAAATGCTTCTCTCCAGGTCATTCACAAAGAAAATTCTAGATTTCAGCCCACTATTACTTCGGAGGGTCTTCCATGATTACTACTGATCAACACCATTTTGTTAATTCCCTTCATGGAATTTATCACAATATAAATTACCTCTTCCTTATTTATTTCTGCCCTTCTCCCTTAGAATATAATCTTGAAGACAGTGACTGCTTTTTCTGCTTGTTCACGAATGTACTTCCAGGTTCTAACACATTCCAGGCATATTTTGGGCAATAAGTAAATACTCACTGGAATGTGCCTTTGATTGAAATACATATATTTTGATAAAAATAAAATTGTTTTACTTTTTTTTTGGATGCTGAATGAATGGATGAGTTTGCTTTTAGGACATCAGGGATATATACAGAAATCCACTCTTCCAAATTAAAAAGAAATCAGGAGGTGAAGACTTACATGAAATGGAGGTACACAATAGTATTGGGTTGGATCAAGGATTCACTAATGACTTCCTTAAGAAAATTTCCAGGATCATCTTTACTTACAGAACTTGGGTAAAACTGTCTAGAAGGAGGACCACTAGGGGGCGGCATGCACATTTGCTCTATCTGACCAATGACAGTTGTAATTGCTTATAAAACTCTTGGGACACTGTGGAGGAGAGCTTTAGCTACAATACTCCTTCATCCTGCTGCCATCTGTGGGGATGGGATTGGTTCTGAAGTACTTTAAGCCATCTAGTCCCAGTGAAATCATCTCCAGAGATAAACTAAAGAAGAGCCACTACTCACTCTTAATTATCTCCTTTTGCAAACATTTTTAAGAGTTTTATTTTCGGGCATAACTCAAGATCTTTGTTCTCAAAGACAATTTCTGTGACTCAGACCTACCCTACCACTCCAGTATACAAAATCTTTACCTCACAATTTTCAGACTCCACCAGACCCTTCTACAACTTTTAATCAACTTCTGTTTTTCTAAAGGTAGCTTAGGGTCACAGAAACAATGGACATTGGCAGCTAGGAGACCTGGGCTTGGGTTCTGGTCTGGTCACTTACTAGCTGCATAGTTCAAAAGAAATCACTTCCTCCTCCTGAGTCTTGCCACCCACATCCATTAAACGGGGATGTCAATGTCAACTCTCTTACAGTTTGGCTCTAAGAATTAACTGAAATAATGTATATGCTACATGTTTTTAAACTCAAATGAGTAAAGATCTCAGTTGTTATCAATAATGATAATATTCTTATCTTCTCTTTTGTTACCTTTCACAGTGATAAAACACCAGTTTGGGGGCACATAGGAGGTCCTTTAAAAGGGTAGTTAAACTGAATTTGTGTATTCCAGTTATGTTTCTGTCTTAGTTATGTTTTGTTGGTGACCTGCCAATACCCACTCTTCCCAGCCTCTTTACTGGATCTGTAGGCTTGTCCTTCCTCCTGTGTGACTAATAAGTGCTCATAGGCAAGGATTAATCCTTTTGGGTCAATGCCCATTCAAGGTCTTCCTTTACTCCCCTTGCCACTGGTTGGTTCAGGAAGGGCATTAAAACCCTACAGCAGTAAATGAGAAGAGGAGGTCTTTAGCAGAAGACCCTCTTCTGCTCTCTAGAACGCTGCGTCCAATGTGATGCTTGGGACTGCATCTTTTTACACAGAGGAGCCAGTATTACAGTTAAGCTTACATAATGAGTATGCAAAGAGATGGAGAGGACCTATTTCCTGATGGCACTGAGTTACTGATTGTACTGAGCCCAGAGCTGCTCTTTCTCTGTGCTTGTTATGTGAGATAATGAATAAAAACAATGATTAACCAAACTGAATCAAAGGTTCTTGATTAAGAGGTCTTGGTCTTCAAATTACAAATACAACTTCCAATCAGAATTTCTTGGACTGCCACCTAATGAGGACTTCTTGATAAATACATAGTGCTCGTTTTATTTGTAATGGAGTCTAAGAGTTTCTTTCTTAAGACTTTAATCTCCCTTTCAAAGATTCCTGAACAAGCACAAGATGCAAAATATAAAGATACACTTTTCATATTTATAACTCAACTATTCAGAAGCTATGAGCTAAGGGATTTAGGAAGAAAATAAAAGAACAAGGAAACTAACATTTGTTGAGCATCTGTGTACCAGGTACTCTGAAACATGTTCACCTTTATTTCTCATACATTTAATCTTCACAGTATGACAAAGTATATCAACTGATTTTTTAGATAAAAGAGAATGAAGCTCAAAGACATCATAATTTACAGAAATGGCATTGTGGGTTTCAAACGTGGTTGGCCCCAAGGCTTTTATTTCTACAACTCTATGTTGTGTGAAAAATGCCCGTGAACTAGGGGCCAATTTTTGTTACATATATTTTAGCTTTAAGTTAAATATCAGTACATATACCTAGATATAAAAGAAAGACTAAGTGTATTTTGGTGGGGCAATATGGATCAAGATCCTTGAAAATGAGATCTTTTAACCTCACGTTCATTTCTGAGAATTCTACCCAAGGAAATAATTAATGATCTATGAAAAGAATTAGCTATCTCAATATTCAACAGTGTTAATTATAATAGAAAAAGAGAGAAGAAGGGCCAAATATGGGGGAATAATTTTTGAAAACTTTAGAACATGCATAGTTTGTAATGTGCTTCTAAAGAGTATATGAGTATTTACAGCAGTGCTTAATACACGTCATATAATAAAAACAGGTTACCAATTAATAATATCGTATCAATGTTAATTTCTTAGTTTGGAAAACAGACCTGGGTTGTTCAAGATGTTAACGTTAGGAGAAGCTACGTAAAGCTATACCGTCTTGGTAACTGTTCTGTTTACCTAAAATTATTCTTAAATAAAAGTTTTTTAAAAGTAGGTTACCAATATGTGTATCAACCAGATTCTGTACAAGTTATATATATAGATATCTACATATGTATGTTTGCACTGGAAAAATGAATAAAAGATATATAGGAGATGTCAACAGTAGTATACAGGCAGTGATGTGAGAGAGGGAGATAGCTCTGTGTGCAAATCCCTGGTCTGAATCTCTCAGACAGGGGGTGGAGGGGGCGTGGTCCATGGTGGTCTTGTGAGATCTGTCTCTCAAGAATTAGAGAACCATCTCTAATTCCTCTGCTTTTCCATCTTCCTCCACTCACCATGACATGTATTGAGCTGGATCGCTGTATGTGCCATGAGCCTGTCCTTGGGCTAAGAAATACAGAAGGTTCAACTGGGTGACACAAGGAAGCCCCAAGAAAGGGTCTTAAAACCATTTCTTGCTTAGAGTGGCTCAAAGTGAAATTTGCAAGCTGAAGGGGAAATTAACAATTTTGAACTGCCAGCCCCTGGTAAAGTGCTCCTGGTTTGTTCTCTTTCTCCTTCTAATGGAAACAGAAATTGGCTGCACTTCATAATGAGGGACCAATCACTCTTATTCCCCTTGGGGCTTGCTGTAATAGCATTAAGCATGATGAACTCTTTCCATATTCAATTCTAGTGAGTGTATGATGCGATTCCATAGGAAGTATCTTGTAATTTGGCATTAATTAACGTCAATTAATGCATGCAACTGCTAGACTTTAGAATTAATTTCATTACTTTTCCCACACAGATGTTTTCCTTGCCATAGGTAATTAGGGCCCTGTGCTGCTCTTCCCAGGCATCCTCACTCTGGGCAACAGCTGCTGCTTGGCATAACACAGTTCCCACCCCTGCAAAATCTGTGATCTAGAGAAAGGGCGCCTTTTAAGGGCTGGGCTTTGAGCAGAGGGACAGGGCTTTAAATGCAGGTTCAAGGCCTGCTAGCTCGGTAAACCTAAGCAGTCACTGTGCCTTTCTAAATACTGATCTGCATGAAGAATTTGAGAGGCGAGGCGGGGGTGTGGGGGCGGGGGAGAAATGAAACAGGAAGGGATGGGAGGGAGACAAACCATAAGAGACTCCTAGACTCACGAAATGAACTAAGGGTGGCTGGGAGGTAGGGGGGGTGGGGATAGGGTGGCTGGGTTGTGGACATTGGGGAGGGTATGTGCTATGGTAAGTGCTGTGACATGTGTAAGCCTGACGATTCACAGACATGTACCCTGGGGCAAATAAGACATTATATGTCAAAAAATAAATCAATAAAAATAAATAAATAAATAAATACTGATCTGCAAAATGGGAATGGGTGCGAGGCATCTTGCCAGCGGCGGTGACAAGAGAAGAGCTCACGCGTGAAAGGCAGTGAGTCCGGTGCCAGGCTAGTCTGTGCTCCAGTGACAGGAGCTGTGGCTGCTCCTGAAGTGCTCTTTCATCACCATTACCGCCCACCACGTCTCACGGGAAACGACTGTAAAGTACTCCACATACTTCCACCCGACACATGTTCTTCATGTTCAATGTTTCGTTTGGGTTAAAGACTTCTTTTTTAAGGTAATTTTTAAGACACCATGAAAAATATTCTCTGTGCATAATTCATAGATAATGCTGTGAGCCAGTGGCCACTGGGCAGAACCGTAAAATAACTCAAGCTATGAGGAGGACAGGGGAGGCATGTGGGAGCCCAGCACACAGGCCCCGCCAGCCTGGGGTCATATTGCTTTGCAAGTGCGCCCTCCGGTCGGGGGTGACTTTCTACCTCCTCCACGCTGTGTGACTCAGAGAAGGTCACTTACCAGGCTACACTTCAGATTGTTCCTCTATGTAATGAGGGGTTGTTAGAACTTTAGAATTAAAAAAGGATGTTCAGGGGCGCCCGGGTGGCTCAGTGTGTTAAAGCCTCTGCCTTCGGCTCAGGTCATGATCTCCAGGTCCTAGGATCGAGCCCCACATCGGGCTCTCTGCTCGGCAGGGAGCTTGCTTTCCCCTCTCTCTGCCTGCCTCTCTGCCTACTTGTGATCTCTCTCTCTGTGTCAAATAAATAAATAAAATCTTAAAAAAAAAAAAAAAGGATGTTAAGAATCAGACTATCATTTTAACATCCGACAAGTCAAGTTCCCACTGAGACCTGTCTCCTTCCCACCCCTGTGCCAAGAAACAAACTTCTGTGATGTTGGTAAGTCTGTGCCTTCAGACCTTCTGCTATTTCTGAACAGCAGTCTCATTCCTGGCTGACACCCTACGTTCATTGAGATGGTTCCTCTGGTTTGAACTGCCCTTGCCTTGCCTGCCACCCTGCCTAAACACTTCCTGGGCTGTCTTCTGTGGGGTTTTTCCCGAGGCTCAGGCTGACCTCTCCCTTCACAGAATCTCTCCAATGTTAGCAGCAGCAGCATTAACCACCAGAATAACCAGAGCACTCCTGTCCTCAGGGCTAGGAACCATGCCAAACGGATCACATGCTTTTTCTCTTTCAAACTTTATAAAAAAAAAATTCCAGAAAGTGGTATATTTTTACAGATGAAGAACTCCAAACTTAGGGATGAGATTAGCATAAGCTCAAATGCTAGTAAATGAAATGCGTCACAGATCTCTAGGACGCTACCACTGAATCTATCATTCAACAAATATTTATTTAGCATCAAATCCTTTCATATACCTCGATAAAAATTTCATTTTGAATAAAACCATAAAGTCTGTAGGCATTAACGAGCACTCTGAAGTTCTCCGCATCCCCTACTAATTTTCAACTTTAAAACAGGGCAGTTTTTCCTAAAGCCCATATATCTGCATATATATCTTCCTTTTGTTCTTTGAATTGTTCTATTATTTTAGAACCTTCATATTAAATGTTTCCAACCAACACACATGCACGCGTGTGTTGACATATTTGTGTTCATGTACACTTCATTACCATCAGGGTTCTGGAACCCTCTGTGGCACATACCAGTTAGAAATTGACATCTGCAAAGCTGAGACTCCAGCCATGGCCCTTGAAAAGACTAAATTCAATACATTTCTGAGGAAATTACAAACTTACAATTATAAGCTAAGATCAAATGTTCTCCCTCGACATAAAGAGATTGTGGCATTGCTTTCTTCTATGAAATCTCTTGATTTTGGTCCAGTATAACTTTCTAAATGTTGTCTCTAATGGCTAGCCTTCTGACATTTAGGAGGCCATCATTACTACAAGAAAAGTCCTGAGATCATAAATTTTTTGCCAAGCACAAGACTAGGAATTAGGGACATGAAAGAGTCCAGAAGGACACAATAATTTAATACAAATACAGAAACACCACTTGCCAACTACAAGGCAGTGTGGTGAGTGCATCCTAGGAAGGAGCAGGTGCTGTGAGCCCACAGGCGAGGGACACACAAATTTATACCTTTTCACGGACAGTCTACCTTGTGCCAGGAGTTCTCCTGTGACTGCATCTATTTTACTTTGCATCACACACAACTGTGGACCAGTTATGCCTCCATAGCTTATAGTATTTTGGAGCATAGAGACCACTCTACTATCTACTCTAATGCCCAGAGGTAACAATGAGCTGTGTGGGGGTGAGGGCAGGGATACCTGTGGAAGGCTTCCTGCAGGAGCTGAGAAAAGTCTAGAAAGGCTGCTTGGAACAGTGACAGGCTGAGTGATAAGGGCTCAGGTCATGATCTCAGGGTCCTGAGATCCAGCTCCGCATCGGGCTCTCTGCTCAGCAGGGAGCCTGCTTCCCCCTCTCTCTGCCTGCCTCTCTGCCTACTTGTGATCTCTCTCTCTGTCAAATAAATAAAAACAAAACAAAACAAAAAACAGCATGGAGACTACTTAAGTAAAAAAAAAAAAAAAGGCCCGACTAATAGAGACAAACTACAGCATTTCTGATGTGAGTATTTATTTAAAAAAAAAAAAAAGGAAAAAAAGAAAGAAAATCACTGCTTCACTGTTAGTTTACCCAGGAAAAGAATGACTGTGCCAATAAAATGTTTCCTCCCTTAAAAAAACAAACAAACAAACAAAAATGAAACAAAAAACAGGGGTGCCTCAGTGGCTCAGTGGGTTGGAGCCTCTGTCTTCGGCTCAGGTCATGATCTCATTGTCCTGGGATGGAGCCCCACATTGGGCTCTCTGTTCGGCGGGGAGCCTGCTTCCCCCTCTCACTCTGCCTGCCTCTCTGCCTACTTGTGATCTCTTTCTCTCTGTCAAATAAATAAATAAATAAATAAATAAATAAATAAATAAATTAAAAAAAGAGTCAAACCTCTACAGGTCTGTTAATGAGAGAAAAGCTAACAGGAGCAGAGCTGATTGTACAAAGTGGGGTTTTTTTGTAGTCATCGGTCACAAAGTGGCTGCATTTACATGTGCTGATATGGAGAAATTTTAACTTGCTATTGTATCCCTAACGGTAAATGTGGTATAATGGTTTTACAACATGAACATCTGTGAGTGTGTATGTCTGTGTACTCACATATATATTCACCTGTGTAGGCCCACACAATTTCTGAAAAAATGCAGAAGAAATATTTAAAAAAAACATGCTGCCCTGGGGAATGGGCATAAAGGTCAGGAAGTGGATTTTACTTTTCACTTGATGCACCTGAGTACAACTTATCCTTTTTATCGTCATTGTTGCTACTCTTGTTGTTACAAAGGTAACCTATCTCTATAGGGGAAACTGACGGCACCCCATAGGTCACGTACCGAGGCCTACTGGGAACCGAGGTCTCCATCACAGCCCCTCAGCATTGCAGCCACCCTCCCCCAACCAGATGCTGCTGGTGAGCTGCTCAGGATGGAAGTCATTTGGAGCACTGGAGAATGGGAAGTAGAATGGGACGTCCAGTTCTCACCCAAGACCAGAATCTGTGGGATGGTGGTTCTATAAAGTTGTGAGTCTCCTTTGATTTTTAATTCAGTTTGTAAAATGAGCAAGAGTTTTTGGACATTCATTTTCACAGTTGGTTAAGGGGCCAAGGTCGTTTCTCCCCAGGGAAAGAGATTAGTCCTTGTGCAAGTTGTCACAAGGTTACTTACTCATGCAAACAGACAACGAGCCCAGCAACTGTCCCCTGCTCCCTGTCCACACTAGCTCGGATCACCACCAGCACAGAAACAGCCATGTCACTGACTGGCCTTTCATTTCAGAAGTGAAAGGGAGCAGTGAGAAGGTCAAACTCAGCCCCGCAGGTGTTCTTCCAAAATGTTATTTACAGATGTGCATAAATAGAGAACTCTGAGTCCCTGTGTAATTTCTATGTAAAGAATTCTGATCACGGTTACATTCTTTTCCTTCAAAATCACATATATGTTAACATGTAGCACACAATTCCGCAGTTAGTGAGGTTCTTAAACTTGTCCATTAGCCCTTCAGGACTCTGTAGACCCCATGGTCAAAGCCCTTCTTTGAGAAAACATGCTTATACAGGTAAGGTTATTTATTAAGTCAACAAATGGGTCAGTCTCTGGGCTTCGTTTGTACAAAGAACCAAAATGAAATGAGATGAGGCTTTTCAGAAAGCTTTCAATCCAGTGGTTTGGTCACCATTTTCCAACTACATACATATACAGAAATGCACCTATATTAGGCAACTCAACAGAAGACAGGTTTCCTTTTTATGTTTTTTTTTTTTTTAATATTTTATTTATTTATTTGTCAGAGAGAGAGAGAACACAAGCAGGCAGAGAGGCAGGCAGAGGCAGAGGGTGAAGCAGACTCCCTGCCGAGCAAGGAGCTGGATGTGGGACTTGATCCCAGGACCTTGGGATCATGATCTGAGCTGAAGGCAGCTGTTTAACCAACTGAGCCATTCAGGCGTCCCTCCTTTTTATGGTTTTAATGCAGTGGGTGTCAGTTCTAATGTACTGGGTGCACAGGATGCCTGAGTGCAGATACATTCGTACACACATGCACGATATTTAAACAGTAAAATCTTTGTCTCTGGAATGAGGACCTGTCACTTTGTCTTCAGTTAAATGCAGGGGCCAATAACAAATGCCACATCCAATAAACATGTTCAAAATTTTCCAATAATAATTCCTGTGATTGATTGTAATTGAGGTTGCTCTCCCCAGCCTGCCTCCCAAGGCAGAGAGGTAACGCAAGGAAGAATAACCTCCTTGTCACAGTGTAAACTACAAGACATCCAGATTCCAGAGCATAGTGGCAGAAATGTCTATGGTAGTCATAGACTGTCACAGAGGAAAAAAAAAATGCCCTCAGCTATGGAGACCTCAGGTGAAACAGAAATCAATTATAAAATGTAATCTAGGGAAATGTGAAATGAGACAAAAACCGAACTTCGAATTCAAAAACAAGCCCAGATAAGCAAATGTAAGCCACCCTGTGAGGATGAGCCAAAGAAGCTAGTGAGGGATTTTTCCTGTGTCAAAATAATTTCCTGGGTACCAAGTACTTTGAGGAAGGGGAAGAAGAGAGAAAGAGAGAGAGAGAGGCTGGCTATGATACTGAAAAAAATAACTTTTTCTTTCTTTCTATCTTTCTTTCTTTTTTTTTAATTATATCCAGGCAGGTCAGGCATTATGCCTGGATCCCTTATTTCAATTGGTAGGTAATTTTTTTTTTTCTGTTTTGTTTTGACAGGGATAACTTTTCAAATTAAATCCCTTTATTGAATTTTCACTCTTGGGTAGTTTCTGAAGATGCTGCCTTTGCAAAAAAGTGAAATAAAATAAATAAAATTAGAACTGATCTATTTCATGCCATGTGAAAGCTGAGCCCAAGATGACAGTTTGGCATTATCAACCTTCATGGCTGCAGGGAGCAGAGGAATAATGTTGGGTGAAAGGAAATGTGCCCATCAGGGAAAATGACAGCCTTATTGTTTTCAGGATATGGGGTCATGTGCATTAGATGCCACAAGCCGGAAGCAGTATTATCCCCAAAAGCTTGAAAATGAAAGCAATCTGGGATGTTACCGATTCCATCCGGGGCTTCCTAAACAAGAGGTGCAGTCATGGGAGACAGACCCTAAAGCTCTTTCATTAGTTTTTCGTTATGGGACTTTGTTTCTCTAAACATGTTCCAGTGGCCGGCAGCACAGGCTTTGCCTGGGAACTTATTAGGAATGCAGACTCTTGGATCCCTACTGAATCAGAATCCACATTTTAACAAGATCATTTTTTGGGCCATGATATGTTCAGATTTGAGATGCAATGCCCTAAAATTTTCTGACAACTTAGTAAGTGACTTGGTCACCCTGACAACTGGCCAACTATGTATTCACTCACTCAACAAATATTTACTAAGCTCCATCTACATGCTAACACTGTGGCACGTGCTGGAGACGTGATATTGACCAAAGATACACGGCCCCTCCTCTCCCATTACTCAGAGGCCAATTCATTGTAATTAATCACCATGGATGATTCAGATGTAAACATCCATTTCTATTTTTTTGCAACTTTTTATTTTGAAATAATGTTAGGCTCACATAAAAGTTGCAAAAGCTAGTATAGAGTTGCCCTGCACCCTCTCTTGGCTTCCCCCAAAGATAACATCCAGTATAACCACAGAATGAAAGCAAACAAAATATGAAATTGGCTTAGACTGGGAGTTCAATAAGGAATCTCCTAAGAGATGGATGCCTTCTCTGGTTCTGATACTATTCTATGTTTTTTTGAAACTTTTAGTGATTAATTTTAGTGATTAATTACAATGAATTGGTTAGGGAAGGCAGAAGAGAAGAGGACATTCCACGGGGAAGAACCAGCAGGTACAGAGCTATGTGGTGACACATAGGAGGCCGCACGTTCCCGGAACTGAGAGCAAGCCCCCAGGCCTGCAGACAAGGAGCGAGGAGAAGACAGAGTGAGATGAGCTAAGGAAATGGGCAGCTAGCTATAGGTCAAGGGGAAAACACTGACCAGATGGCACAAATTGTTCTGTCTAAGGAAAAGACTGCTCTGGTTCTTGTGTAGTAAAAACTGGGCCTTGGAATCCAAGATAACATAATCAGGTGTGGGGCTGGCAACCACTCCCGAGAGAGAGCTCACTGTAGGGGTGGGGATAAAGTTCTAAACTGCTGAGTTCAGTCTGTGTCAGGTGCAGTGCTGGGCATATTACATATGGCAGTCCCGCCTGAGTTTACAACGGAGGAGGGTGATGGTCGGCTTGGACCCTGCTCTGTCCCCTACCGATTCTGCCAAAGAATATATTTATTCCCTAGATGGGAAGCAAAATGAAGATGAAAAATCTCATGTCATGTGCATAGTAATGAAGTAGGTATGGTTTCTAGAGTGTGGAGAGCAGCGGTGACTTCTGGCCCTTCCTTCTTCTGGCCCTAAGTGAGTAAGGTACAGGGATCTTCTGCTTTTGCGTTCAGATGAGCTGAGGGCAAGTGGATAGGTAAAAGGGATAGTGACGATGAAGTTTTTCAACTGTGAGGGATATTTGTGAAACAGGAAATGTCTCAAAATTTGGATTATCACCCTGTGGCTCAGTGCTAGGCAACCTCATTACTCTGGGGTACCTGCGGATAGTCAGTTCTCTTCTCTCCTCTACACCTGAGACTTCTTCCTTCTCCCTCTGCCCCCCACCCTGTCCTTCCTCATCTCATCTCTTTTTCTTCTACACTTTTCCCCTTGTCTCTTTCTTTGAACCCTTCCACCTACAGCGCCCTCTCGTAGGCCTGGCAGTACCCCTCACTCCTGAGCCCTTATAGGGTCCTTTGGAAGGAGAAGGAAACTTATGGATCTGCTGTTTAAATGTATTACTTAAACTTTCTATGCCTTAGTTTCCTCTTCCGTAAGATCAGAAAAACAACCTACAAGTTGTTGTGGGGATTAATTGTGACAAAATATAGAAAGTGATTAGCAACACTCCTGGTAGAGGGTAAGTGCTGAGCGAATGTTAGCCAGTGCAGGAATCACTGTGATTAATTTATTTCATTTACAGTTCAAGAAGCAGAGGCATAAAAAGTTTAAGTAGCTTTTTCAGGTTACAGATTTTTCGCAATTAGGGAGTGAACTCTTGAATCCTTCAGGCATGGGGTTGGATCCGGGACTGCAATTTTTTCTGTCTCATGTTCCCAAAGCCACCAGGTCCACACCAAGTGCAGTCCCTCCCGGCAGCCGGCCTAACTGGGCAGCTAAGAACCACGGATGCACCAGCAAACTGACGCAACAGACGTTTCCCTCCACCTGGTTATGACGAGGGACACAAAGGACCTGTCCTTTCCATGTGCTTTCTGACTTCCCAGGCAAAACAGTGAGATGTTGCCTGGGCCAGATCTGATAAAATAAGGAAACTGCAAAAACAAACCAAAACAAAACAGAGTAATATAATCATAACAATAACCACAGAAACACTTCAGAAATAAGAAAGTGGGGCATTGCCCCATTACCTGGAAAGAGAAACACCTTGGCTGGATGAGCGATGTTGGAAGTTGTTAAGCCAATTCTGGATCACCAAGGACTTGGATGATTGCTGCCGTGTTTTCCCTAGACACAGACTCGGCTCATGGCAGACTGATAAGACTACTATTACTGTGAACATCAGGGAAAAGACAAGTTACTTACGACCGTCTATAGTTCTGGCTTCGAGATGCACAAGGTCTGGTTCCTTATTTGACCCCATCACAGACCTAAAAAAAGTGGAGAAACAAGAAAAGGAAGACTAACATTAATGAGTTCACGCGTGCCTCAGAGAAACTCAGCGGAGCCCAGGGACTACTAATGTTCACAGGATTTAACCACCACAATCCTCGGAATACATCTGCTGTATTTATTTATATAGCCTGACAGTAAAATTTCCACTTCAAATAAAAGCTATAATGAAACCTTTATTTGGTGAAGGCCAGGCTTAACTCTGACAAGGATACTGTATGTTATTAGCTCCGACCTGCAAATAAGTCCTCCACATGGCATGTGTGTCCTCCTGTGACAATCTCACTGACAGTAAATTAGACTTTCCAGACTTATCAGGCAAATTCCAGGAAGGCTGCTTTCGCTAGGTGACTTAAACAGTGATTTCCATGGCAAACTGATCTAATTATTTTTTTTCATTTGAAATTAGCAGAACTATGTCGCACTATCCTCCGTACTATGAACAAATCATGTGACACCCCCCCCCCCCGACCAATGAAGGGGCCAGTAGGGCACAGAGGGACCATCCTCTGGATGGCTGAATCAGTGGGAAAGGAAAATGCAGATGCGCCTCACTTCATGGTATGTGCTTGAAATCATATGTGTAAGTAAAATAAAATCAAAAGCAAAATAAAAGTCTATTTAAAATGCCTTGGAGGTGCCTATTATTTAGTGTAATAGTGCAGTGAGCCTTATTAAGTACAAAATAATTTGTTACCTGAGCTATAATAGATAGTCAAACGTTGAACAAAAGAAGGAAGGAAATGAACGGATGGAGGGAGTGTATAATGGTCTGTGAGCTCTTTGAAATAAGTAAATTAATCATTGTCCTAAGGGCATTCCCAGAACTCTTCTTATTTGAACTCATTTTCTCAGCTCAAAAAGTCTGAAGCATAGCTAGCTTAGTCTCTCTTCATCTTAAGAAGTCTCCTAAAGGCCCTATGATCACTGTTGGTAACTTTTCTCTGATTGATACATGGCCTGAAATTCAGAGTCTATGCTCGAAACACTAAATCCTGCTTTCTTCTCTCAGACAGCAGAAATGTACTAATAAGGGCTGATGATTTTCTCCAAAGAGACAGGGGACATGCACTGCGACCCTCCGCATCCTAGGAATCCAAATGTGGGCAGTCGGCGACATTCTGACCAAGACCTCTGTTGCTGGTCCAGGGATGGCGGCTCTCCATTTCCCACACTGAAGCCCTGACTGGCTCCATAGGCGACCTCTTCTGATGACGTCACAGTCAGGAGATTAAGAAAGAAAACAATCTCCCTATGAGCCTTCAAGCTAGAAATCTCAGCAGCAAACTGGTTTCTATAAATTATTAGTGGGTAGTTACACACTGTTCACTTCCCACCACGCCTGCTGCCCTGAGTTTTTTCCTTGAAATGAGCAGCACCTGGGATTCCCAGAAGGCTGGCATCCCAGAAACACAATGGTAGAAACCAGCATGCAGACCTATCTGCTTGGCTAATGGTGGGTGTCAATGGGAGACAAAATAATTACCCTATATCTAGTTGCATCTTTCCATGTGCTCATGGAAATCAATAACAGCAGTTGTCTCTTAAGATCTTTTGTTATTTCTAAAGGCAGGAGCTGTTATTTCAAGTGATGTTTCTGCTCTTATCAATTCATTAAAAGACAAAGGAACAAAACAGAGTCCCCTGCTTCTCTAGAGTCTACTGTGGCTAACCAAGTCCCCTTACACTGCCTAACTTTTCCCCCATCTGGAGTAAAACAACTACAACAACAAAATAAAACTTTAAAGTCAAACCACAATGTTTCCAACAACTTTTATTTGCCGTTAGGCTCACCTCTTTCCTAGTAATCTGGGAGTACCTCTAGATCTGAAGTCACAGATCATAAAGAATTACTACTGCTTTTATTTTGTCACACTGGTGAATTCTCAAAAGCTGAAGCCAAACAATGCTAAACGTCTGCAAAGGTGCTGGTTTTAATGGTCCTGTCATTGACCAGACACCTTGTAGAAGCACATCACTGCAGCTGACCACAAACTATCATTCTCTAGCCCATTTATACATTTTATTTGTAACTGTGGAGCTGGGGTGGTTATCTCTGTATATAAGACCGATTATTGTGCTTTGCTTACTAATGATGACAATAATGTTAACGGGGGGTTGCCAGGGGTTGGTGGGAGGAGAAAACAGAGACAGGATGGTAAAATGATACAAACTTTCCGTTATAAGATGAGTAAGGTCTGAGGATGTAATGTACAAGGTGATGAGTATCGTTGATAATACTGTACTGTAAACTGAAATCTGTTAAGAGAGTAGAACTTAAGCGTTTTCACAAAAAAAAGAAAGAAGGAAAGAAGAAAAGAAAAAAGGTAAACATGTGAGATGATGGATCTCTTCTTAACTTGGTTGTGGGGATCCTTTCATACTGTATGTGTTTCTGAAACCATAACATTGTATACTTTAAATGTAATTGTCAATTATACCTCAATAAAGCTCAAAAATTAACAAGTAAAAATAGCATAAACATAAAATTCAATTCAAAAAGTTCCCTTGATGATCTTTTCAGAGTGAGATCTCAAGAATGGCTTCAAGTACCTCTATCCATTATGATAGCAAGTCTGACTTATGGTATTTAGCACAAAAGGTTGGACACACTTGTTTCATGCTTCTAGATTACCCTATATGTATGTATCCCTGTCATAATGGTTTGCTCGATCTCTGCATAAATGCCTCTTTTACTTCACTGAGCTCCCACAAGGCAGGTGCTGGGTTTTTTTTGTTTGTTTGTTTTTTGTTTTTTGTTTTTTTTTACCACGGAATTCTCTGTGCTTATAGAGCACAGAGAAGAATGTTTCTTCAGTAAACATAGAGGCAACATTTTCCCACCGGTCAGTATCTACTATAATATCTGATATATTGGGTTGTTCAATTCTGGGACTCAAAAGGAACCTCTCTGTATTATGAGATGAAATATTTTGATCCAGGATCCTTGAATTAGATAAAAAGGCAATAGGTGATGGGATCTAATATATCTTTATATTGTCTGTGTGTCTATTTGAGAAAATGAATTCCCTTTTTGAACTAAATTTTACAGAAGGACAGCGAAACCTTCATGCTTTAGCATGTACTAGGCCTCTGTCTGGAATTCCCTCCTACCCTTATTCTACCTTCCTAACTCTTTCACTTTAATAGGTTTTTTTCCCCATTTCACGTGTACAATAATCCAACAATCTCATACATTTCTCACTGCTCATCAGGGTAAGTACACTCTTCACCCTCTTTATCTATTTCACTCCTCCCCTCTGGCCAACACCAGTTTGTTCTCTGCATTTAAGAGTTTTTTTTGTTTGTTTGTCTCTTTTTTTCTTTGTTGATTTTTTTGCGGTTGTTTCTTAAATTCTACACGAGTGAAGTCATATGGTATTTTTCTTTCTCAGACTGACCTATTTCATTTATCATTATACACTCTAGATCCACCCATGCTCTTGCGAATGGCAAGATTTCTTTTCTTTTCTCTTTTTCATGGCTGAGTAAACTTCCATAGTACATATGTACCTCTATTTATCCATTCATCTATCAATGGTCACTTGGGTTGTTTCCTTTTCTTGGCTATTATAAATAATGCTGCAACAAATTTTACAACTATTAGAATCGCTAAACACACACACACACACACACACACACACACAAGAAATACCAAAGACAAAAAGGAATCTTGTGCACTGTTTGTGGGAAGGCAGACTGGTGCAGCCACTGTGGAAAACAGAATGAAGTTTCCTCAAAAATTAAAAAGTACACTTACCATATGATTCAGCATTCCATTGATGTGTATTTACCCCCCAAAAAAGAGGACAGTAATTCTAAAAGGTATATGTACCCCATGCCTTCTGAACTCTTATACAGTCTGTGCACTCTTAAAGGCTCAACAGCAGGTATATGAAGTTGAAAACAGACTTCCCAGTGAAGATGCCACTTAGACTGAGTTGTTTACTCCTTCTGAGACTTCTAGAATCATGCACAATACTTGTGCATGGCATAAATTCGGACATGTTTCAATTGGCGACTCATCTGTCCACCTCTCTTACTGACCGATAAGCACAAACCTTTCTGTATTTCCATGCCAGGCACCATGCATGCCAAGTACAGCTACTGAATAAATGTTTACTGAATGCTTTTGGAAAAAGGAGAAGTACACAACCAACATGCAAGCATTTATCAATGTATTTGTATATGTGAAATCTTGTGAGTTACTTAACATCTCTGTGCTTTTATTATTGTTTTAATCGATAAAATAAGGCTAAAATAAGTTTTCCTAGAATATATATCTTAAAGCGCTTAGCAGAATCCTTGCATATGCAACATTCAGAAATGCAGCTGATCTCTTTCTTCTCTTTTTTTCCCTTTCTTATTTTAGGAGGTAGGTGGGGAATGTAAATACCCATCTGAAAATTAAAGCTAATGTTGGTAATAAAAACATCTTGAGATTACAATGGATACCCCATTAGCCAAAGTGGTTTATCAACATGATTTATTATTATAATTCAAAAGATAAAAAAGAGAATCAACAACCCAGGGATCAACTATATGAATAAATAAAATCATTTTTTTATTCAGTGAAACATTCCAAGCCCCTATTATGTGGTAAGGATAGAGGCTACACATTCCCTGTCCTTAAGAGCTTTAGAGCTAAGAAGGAATTCTACAGTCCCCCATGTAACAAGAGAACAAGAATGCTCATATTCAAGGTGCTACTTGATGACATAGGAGGAATGACTTTTCACTTGCAGATAGAAACGTATGGGAGAAGGAAGGCCCAGGAATCCTTTAGAGTAAATGAATTCAATCTTCAAGGATACAAAAGAATACGATCAATGGACAGAAGGGGAGAAGGGGTGGAAAAATATTCTATTTAGAGATAAATAGCAAATCAAAGAGAGGATGGCCTAGATAGGCATCTACTAGCAAGTCCGGAGACCTAATGTTTTCAGAGTAGAGCAGTAGAAAATAAAATCAAAAGTTAGGCAGGAGTCCAATCGTGAAGCACTCTGTGCATCATGCTAAGGTTTTTCATTTGATCCTAAAAGCCATGAAATGCTACTGAAGTAAGTGAAGTGAGCATAGCTATAAATAGGTAAAAAGAAGAACTTCTGTCCCTACCTATGCCTGGGCCTCCCTGTGCACAGAAAGGAGAAGGTGAAGGCCCTCAGGCCAGGCTAGATCCAGCTCTGTTGTTGGAGAAAAGACCAAGCCAGCCTTACTTGTCTTTGCTTCTAGCATCTTAAGTTGGTGTTCACATGTAGCAGCCATTTCTGAATAAAGTCTGAGGATTAGTGGAGTCAAGAATGCAGATAAAACCATCACACTCTGATATCGGGCACCATGATGTCAGCGGTGCAGCATCAGCTTTGTGAAACGCAATCAGCCAAATGCAGCCTTTGTAGACATTTTCTACAGAGAAACTCAGAAATGTCACTAGTTTATCATTCTCCTGGCATTTTGTCTCAGTTTATACCAGTTTAATATAGTGCTCAATAAATGCTGCAGAGCCACAAAATGTCCTCCTACAGATAACTGCAGAGCAAGTATTAAAAAATAAATACCATGACGGGAAAGCACCTATTTATTCAGATTTAGAATTGCAGCTAATGGCATACAGAAGAAGGGACAGGGATCTGCAGAGTAACAGCGGCTGGCGAGCTGGAGACACGTGCCTTCTTTTTGTTTTAGAAGGAGCATCATGTTCCCACAGGTTCTCTCCATGAACAAAGCCCCTAGAAGCAAGTGTTTCTATCTGCTGGAGAGAAGAAGCAAAAGCTGGCTGGTATTAGTGGCTGGCTCCCTTGGTTTCCTCTTCTGGAGCCAAGGGCTTCCCCTTCCCCTGGCCTCACAGTTAGGCTGTCAAGATGCAGGTCGTCAGGAGAGTCCTGGCTCATGCAATAACTTTTATTCTAGAACTAAGCAGCTTATCCTGAGTTCTCATCGCCTGTCCATCTGGGGAGAATGGGCTGGAAAAAAATTAAAAAGCTGCTTCAGGGTGTCATTTTAGCCTCTTAGTCCTAAGAAACATGCTTCCTTGATTTCTTCTGGCCTCTACACTGTCACAGCCACTTCCCAGAACCAAAAATAGCTGCTACAAATAACCAATACATAGAAAGACAAAAAACAAACAAACAAAAAGATGCCTAGGTTCTTAAATGCATAATGGCTACTGAGAATCAGCATGGTCCACATCTTCAGGGCCATCAGACTCTGCATTTGGCCATCATTACTCCCCACAAGCCAGAAGCCCAACTGTTGAATTAGGTGTTGTCTATAACAAAGCTATGTGAGTGTGCACGTGTGTACCTGTGTGTGTGTGTGTGTGTGTGTGTGTGTGTTTATTGGAGCAAAAAAAGAGAGGAATGGGGTATCTGACTCAGAATGAAGGAATACAGGGGCACCTGGGTGGCTGAGTTAAGCAGCTGCCTTCAGCTCAGGTCAGGATTCCAGAGTCCTCTGCTCAGTGGGGAGCCTGCTTCTTCCTCTCCCACTGCCCCTCCCCCCCACTCATGCTCTTGAAAGCTCTCACTCTATCTCAAATAAATAAATGAAATCTTAAAAAAAAGGATGAAGGAATACATAAAGTATTAGGAAGTAGTAAAGGGATGAGGCTGTTTGTTGAACAAAGTGCACGGTAGAAAACAAAGCTGAAAGTTGCAAGAGCCATGCCGAGCAACAAGCAACGTGTTTCCTCAGACATCAAAAACACCAGCTCGAAGTTGGTCAGGACAAGCCACTGTGCTACAATGCTCCCACTCCTCGCACTTTCCCCTTCTCTCATTTAATGGCTTTACTTCTAAACCACTGATTCAGTTCCCGTTTTCTTTTTATTTCCCCACGTCTGGTCCCTCTCCTTGCCTCCGTTGTTTCCTGAACACGGGATGAGGGGATCTGGAGGCACCAGGGAAGATGACCAGATCACCGGCTGGGTCCTCAGACAGAAATCGCTGTGCCAATGAGATACTGAGAAATATATTTAAAATGATCAAACAGTTTGGGACTGAGGTAAAGGAGTAGCTCAAAATATGTCTTTTAATAAGGCTTTTTATCTTCTTAAACCATGGTGCTTTCCACTCTATGCATTTTTAGCAACTTGTTAATTTCACTCTAATCCATCTTGGAGACTGTTCCATGCCAGAACATAAAACTAATGGGATAAATCTCTAACTAATGGGATAAATCTCTAAATATTGCAGTTTATTAAGTGAAAATACCCAACTTGTCTATTATCCATTGATTGACCCAAAGCAAAAATATATAATAAATTTTTAAAAACCCAGTGAAAACACACAGACAAAATTCGTAATAGTAGCCATCTCTGAGAGGTCTGAGAATTGGGGGTGACAAAGAGATCATTATCTTTATCCATAATTTGAAATTTTTTGCAATGTATTTATGCATTACCCTTATAATTAATATTAATAGGTTTGTATTATTATGAACAAGAACATTTCTTCAGTTTGGAAAACAGTCTAAGAGTAGACATACAGTCAATGTGTGCAAGTCACAAAGGAGTAGAGGGGAGGAATGAGCGAAGTTAGTTTGGAAAAGAGACCTGGACTATTCCCAAACCTCAACCTACCTGCAACTCTGCCACCATCTTACCACAAGTGCTTGGAAAGCTAATGCTGTGGAAGAGCTGTGGCCGGGAGAAACAATGCTAAGGACACCAGCAGCTGTGTGTTTGTGTTGATCTTAAATTCAGGGTGAGAGGAAGAAGGTATGGACCGACATTTGGCTTGGGACTCAGGGGCCACGGTAAGAGAAGACAAGGAGAGGACAGAACCTCACCACTTCCCCTTTCTTTCCTTCTCTGTTAAGG
The DNA here is from genome assembly GCA_028646535.1 of Procyon lotor. Lineage (NCBI taxonomy): Eukaryota > Metazoa > Chordata > Mammalia > Carnivora > Procyonidae > Procyon > Procyon lotor. The sequence continues at coordinate 51,836,095 of CM053617.1, forward strand.
ACAAAGAGCTTTACACTAGTGGGTAGTATGTAAAAGGATTGAAACCTGAGCATTTTGCTGCTGGAGACAATGTGGCCCAGAGAAATTATATTCTATCTGAGAATTCCAAAAACAGCAATCTCCAAAGTTTTGGGTTGAACATATCAAGTTGGGAAAACAAAAATGAGCACACACCAACATACAATGACTTGTTGGTTATAAGCAGTGGAAATGTACTAGGGTGCATGTGCTTTAACTTTCAAAAATATACACAAAATAGCAAGTAAAATAGTAAAAAACCCCAGGAATTGTAGTATCTTCTTCCTACATCTCAAAGAATCATCTTGCACACCCCTGGGGCTGCTGCGGGTCCCTCACCATGGAGACTATTGCTCTGGACTATGGATTCCTGGGTTATCCTTAATCTTTAGCACCCAGAAGGGCAGACAGCTGCTCCTCAATTAAGTTTTTTAATGAATGAATGAATAAATTCAACAAATATTTATTAAATCCTGACAGTATGCTAGAGGCAATTCTAGGTGCTAAGGACTTAGGAGTGAATTAAACAGAGGATAATCCCTGCACTTCATAGAGCTTCCATTTCCAGACAGAAGACAGGGAAGGTATAAATAAATGTAAATATATACCAGGTGGTGATAACAACATTTACGGAAAGTTGTGTGGAAAAAAACACATATATACACAAACTATAAGAAGCTCTAACTATGTCAGGAACACTACTGTCAGATGGTGTTAATCAAAGACTGGCGTCCATCTGTTAAGTGTAGAATTGATATCATACAGGGCTTGCAAGGCTGTGCCCTTGTTGGCATCCTGCTCATCAACTGTCAACAACTCGGATAACAACACCTATTGTGTGCCTACAGAAGTCACACGCAACACAAACTGAGGAAAATTAATGACAAGATAACAAAGGTGTGACAGCTCTGAAAGCAAGTCACTTGCTTCAGGGCCTACAGCTAATAAATGATATAATCGGATGGGAATTTAGGCTAATTTCTCTACAGCTCCATGTATCATCTGTGGAAAGGATATTAATAATAAGACCTAATGAAAACATGGTTGTGGAGAGTCAAAGAAAGAGTAGGTGTGGCATCACTATTGTCAACAGCATGAATTAAGAGGTCCTTCAGATATGGAAAGTCTGTTAGAGATTAACTAGTCTAAACACTACATGTCACAATTAAGAGATGGAAAGTCTGTTAGAGATTAACTAGTCTAAACACTACATGTCACAATTAAGGAAGTCCTAATTTGCTTCAGGAGAGCAAATACCTTGTCCAAGGTCACACCACTCAGAGAACATCAAGGCTAGAACTACTAACCCAGGTTCCTGACTCACTCTAATGAACCTTCTCAAGAAAAAAATTCATTTTCTTTTTATTTCTTAGTGTCTTACATCAAAAAGGTCAGGAGAAATGATGGGAAAACTTCAGACAATTTGACATCCTACAAGGGTCATGTGTTTCTATGGCTTAAATCTTGGTGTATCCCCAAAATTCATATGCTGAAACTTAATTTCTAAGGAGATAAGATAAGGAGGTGAGGCCCTGGGGAGGTGATGAGTGCCCTTGTGAAAGAGGCCAGAGAGGGCCTCCTTGCTCATGGTAGCATGTGAGAACATGGCAAGAAGGGAACCCAACCACCTGCAACCCAGAAGAGGGCCTTCATCAGACCCCCATCACACTGGCACACTGGCAGTCTAATCTCCGACTTCAGGCCCCACAAACTGTGAGAAAGAAACTGATGTTGTTTACAAACCATCTAGTCTATGGTATTTTGTTATAGGGACCCGGGCCGACGGAGACATGTATGGTGGGCATTAGGGTAGCATGGGCCTAGGCATATTTGAGATGGTGCCATGTCTTGGGAGTCCAGAAATAGCCTGGAATCAAGTTGAGTTTAGATCCTCAAATATCAGAGTCTCTAATTGTGAAGGTGGTTTCTCTGCAGTGACTTGAAAAACGACTCATAAATTTTGACCCTTGTGAGAAACCCAGTGTTAGTCTCCACACTAGGCTCCCAGGTCCCTGGTCTTCACCTAAGGCTGGTTTAACCACCTTCGAAAAGCCCTGCTCTCCTTTTTGAACCTGTTATGAAACAATGAGATTCTCTTGTTTTGTTATTGGGTCTTATAAACACCCCAAGAGGCCACAGCTCACAAGCCCCTCAATGGAGAAGGGAAAGGGACCCAGTCAGTAGAGCTTGGAAAGGAGCAAGGACAGAATCTGGTGAGATAAGGAAGAAATCAGGTTCGCCCTCACAGCAGGGGCACAAAATCCCAAGTGTCAAATGGCAGTTACTCTCCTCAGTACTTTGCTTATTCACAAAGAACTTCTGAAGTGCTGTGTACAAGGTGTGAAGGGATTTGGAACTGGGCAAACACAGTGATGATATTCTGTGAAAATACTCTGAAGGCCATGCCAGTGTGTCTTTGAACTTGTACTAACTGTTTGGCCAAGGAAACTCATGTAATGATGGAAAATGTAAAACATACCTTCTAATTTTTTCTAAATTAATATTCGGGTATGGATGCAAATTCTAAAGTTCTCATTGAAAACATCTTAGGGTGACAGAAAGAAAAGAGGGGGAAACAGGGAGGGGAAGTTAGAAGGAGGGGAAGGTGTGGAGGAGAAGGGAGAGGCCATGAAAGAGGAGATGGGGAAAAGCAGACAAAGAAGAAAAAGAAGGGTAGATGAAAGAGGGGTAAAAATGGGAGGAGGACCAGAGGGGAAGGAGAAAAGAGATGCCCTTCTAGGGGGCTGTGCTGCAGGTCCCATTCCTGTTCATCCCCCACCATCCCACCCCGAGTTCCGAATTCTGCCAGCTGAATAGGCTTGACTCCTCTATTACTCTTATAATCGGCATAATTTATTAAAATAACAACACTTTTAGAGATCTTTTTTTTTTTTAAAGATTTTATTTATTTATTTGACAGAGAGAGAGAGAGAGATCACAAGTGGGCAGAGAGGCAGGCGGAGAGGGAGGGCGAAGCAGGCTCCCTGTTGAGCAGAGAGCCCAATGTAGGGCTCGATCCCAGGACCCTGAGATCATGACTTGAGTGGAAGGCATAGGCTTTAACCCACTGAGCCTGCTAGGCGCCCCGCTTTTAGAAATCTAACTGTAAAAATGTTATGTGTTCATTTAAAATTCAACGGAAAGTGGAACAAAGTATAAAAAGGAAAATATAACAATCAAATAGTCCTTCCATCTGAAAACAATCACTTTTAACATTTTCTCATTGATCCTTGAGAGGACTTTTTCTACTTCTGTAGGCATTCCTTTTTTAAAAAACAACTTTTGCATCATACCATTAACACAGCATAGCAAAACATATATAATGTTGGAATGCACTATTTTGCCAGCTGTCCAATATTCTGTAATTTACTTAACTCACAGGCTGACCACGGACTATCGGTAATGTCTATACACAATACTACGCTGATTATCTTTGTAGGTAAATATTTGCATGTCTCTCTTATCTCTCAGTTTTTCAATAGGCAGAATTATTAAAAGAGGGAATTTCACTAACTCAAAGAGAATGAGTATTTGTTTAAGAATCCTGATATACTGTCTAACTGTCCTCCATAAAGTTTATATAAATTATGCTAAGAATTAAGCTAAGAAATTATGCATATGTGTGTCCTTATCCCAAGCCCTCACCAAGGCTAAATATTACCTTCTCAAAAAACTATCCCTTTGATAGATTAATAAATGGCATATCCTTTTTAATTTTTATATACTTTTTGTTTTAATTTTTATTTCCTATTTGTGAGATTCAACAGTTTTATGTTTTTTTTTTTTCTTGTATAGATTAGCTGTTCAAGTTCATGGGACTTATATCTATAGAGATGTTTTTATTCAAGTTTTCATTTATAAGAGGGGTTAAACTGTGGAGGATATTTACCCACTCCTTGTGCTGTCTTTTTCATATATTTTTTAATTGGTTCACTTGGAACCTGAATTGTTTGTTTTGGTAATTACTCATTTTATTTTTTTTAAGTAATCTCTACACCCAACCTGGGGCTCAAACTCATAACCCTGAGATTAAGAGTCATGTGCTCCACCAACTGAGCTAGCCAGGGACCTCTGTTTTGGGGATTAAAATCACTGTTGAACAACAGAAGTCAGTACCCTTTCATAGCAGTTTGTTTTTTGGTGGGGAATAGCAAACCTTGCTTTTTTCTTAGGTGAGGACAAAGAAGACAGGGAAAGGAAGGAATAAAGTGAGTGTGTGTGTGTGTGTGTGTGTGTGTGTGTAATGGTGAGTACCTCCAAGTCACCCTTCTTATGGTAAAGGTGGTATGGGATACCCAACAAAACAAACTTGGGAGAGCCTAGAACTATGGGTCGGGGCGGGGACCGAATGTGTTAATGTCCTCCTTTAGGACCGATGAAAGGACTGCATCACTAAGAAAATCCATTTCTTTTTTTTTTTTTTCTTTAAGATTTTATTTATTTGACAGAGAGAAACACGGCGAGAGAGGGAACACAAGCAGAGGGAATGGTAGCGGGAGAAGCAGGCTTCCCGTCGAACAGGGAGCCCGACGTGGGGCTCAATCCCAGGACCCCAGGATCACGATCCCAGGACCCCAGGATCACGATCCCAGGACCCCAGGATCACGACCCGAGCCAAAGGCAGACGCCCAATGACTGAGCCACCCAGGCGCCCCAAGAAAATCCATTTCCTTCTGAGATCTTCATCTCAGGTCAGACCCTAAAATATTCCTTTAAAAATAACTGTATTAGGCAGACAGATCTTGCCCTTAAAGAGCAGTGGTACCTTAATGGTGTACCGGCTTCTACTAGAGACTGTGTGCCCTTGAGGTTGGTGTGAGGGCATAGAGGTACCTGAGGTGAAGAAGAGACAACAAGCATAATCCAGAATTGGGCTTACTCACCATCTTTTCTGGTCACCTTGTTGGCTGACCAACTAACTGATGGAATAAATAAATAACTGGTCAAGATGAGGCACTTATTCCTTATAAAATTCCAATTAATACACCCACATATAAGAAATGATCAAAATTTCCATTAGGACACCACGAAAATCAGTGCTGCAGGCAAGATCCACTGATGAATACGGAAATTAGTGGGCAAAATGCATAGCCTCAAACTATCTCTCCCAAAATATTTATTAATTATTGTGGTGCTTTTAACAGATGTTCACATAATTTCTGATACTCTTCCTGCCAGGAAGTGGAGTTTAATTTTCTTTCCGTTGAGTAGGCACTGAACTTAGTAACATGCCTTTAACCAATAGAGAATGAAACAGGAAAAACAGTAACTCTGCAATGGGGAAATCTTGCAGACCCTACCTTCATCAAGTGATCAAGATTAACATCACTGGCAATAAGATATAATGATATCTTGTACTGTTTGATATGGTGTCATGAGAAGGGCACATCATTTCTGTGATTCTTCCCAACAATCTATATAACCCTGTAATCATGAGAAAATATCAGACTAACCTAATTTTCAGGACATTCTAAAAATATCTGACTAGTACACTTCAAAACTGTCCAGGTCATCAAAGACAAGGAACGACTGAGGACCAAAGAGACTTAAAGATATGACAAATAAGTGTCATGTGGGATTCTGGATTGGATCCTAGATCAGAAAAAAAGGGAGCATTAGTAGAAAACCTGCGGGAATCCAAATAAAATATCTAGTTTAGTTGACACCCTTTTACCCATATTAATTTCTTGGTTGTAAATACTGCTCCACAGTTACAAAACATAACTTAGGAGAAGCTGACTGAAGATCATACAGAATTCTCTGTCTTCTCTTTGCAATTCTTCTTTCATCGTAAAATTACTTTGAAATAAAAAGTTAGGGAGAAAAAAACTATACCCAAATTTCCTAAAGATATACTCAATTATAGCAAAGCTATTATAAATAGGATAGTGATCTGTTCTTTCTGTTCTTTCTAAATCATTGTCACTACATGGAATGGATGGTCTGTGCCATTTTATCACATAAAGCAGGTAAACTACTGTAGCATTTCATTTGCTCTAAGTTTATGATTCACAGATTCTAATAATCACAAAAAAGGAAGTTATTCTATTTTAAAAATGGTAAGACTGGAAAAGTGGTTATTATTGAGATGTTCTTACTCTTCATTTGTTTACAAGTAGAAAACAATGTGGACATCCAGGGTTTTCACTAATTCTAGGGCTGCTAGGTTACTAAGGGAAGAGCCTGATTGCAGCTGACAACACAAATATGTTGGCCTAGCAATGTTGAAGTGTGAGGGTGAATGGGAAGCAGTGGCCGAGGCGGCTGTAAGCTGCGTCTGCTCTGGGTTCCTCTCTCTCAGGCACCTTGTCTTCGTTGGCTACTCAGGAAGGCTAACTGCTCATAGAGGCACATTCCAGGAGAGCTAGTTTGTTCTCTGGGTTAGTGATGAAGAAGCTATTCCAGGCACATAAATATTCTAACAAGTTTCATCTTGTCACAATAGAGTCACAAAATTGCTCTGTTCAGCACATGATGATGGCTTTGTAATTCAATTATTGGTAGAATTTGTCTTCTGGTATTTATCTGCCTTAAACTTCAGGCACTTGTGGAAAACCCTTTGCCATAAATTTCATAAATGCTGCAGCAGGTTCCGTCCTCCACCTCAGGGCACATCTTGCCATGCCTCTGAAAACCTTGACAGCTTTCTCTAAATTATGGAATTGCTTTGTTTAGAGATGTTGATGTTTTAAGTGCCAGAGCCAAACAATAAAAAACAGTGGGACAGATCCATTTCTTCTGGTTATTCTCTTTGGAGAAACAGAGATTCTGATAGACAGATAGACAAAGTTCATTTTCAATCCAAAGGACTGTGTTCGGCCATTTATCTTAGAATTATGTGGAAGGGATTCCTGAAACTCATAGGAGGTCAGATGGGATAGCGTCAAAATTCTCTAAGCATCCTGATAAAATTCTTAACACATCCATAAACACAGCAAGACTGGCTGGTGATCTACATGGATTCACTAGTGTAAGAGTTGGTTTTAGGAACTTCCTCTGTCTGCTCTGCCTTTCCTTCCTACCTAGGCAAAAAGAGCCAATTTCTGGGTCTTCACTACCATTTTGTTTAGAATTTACCATCCCATATCTTACCAGTTACCTACTAAGACAACCTTATCTGATCTTTGATTTGAAAAGTAGGTATCTATGGTTACCTTATCTCCATATTCATTTTCCAAATTTCATGTATTCAATAAATATTTATTGTGCACCTACTTTGTCAATACCAAAATGCTCATTTTTTTTTCATTTTAACATTTCTTAAATCAGTTGGTACCTTACAATCATCAAAATGATAAAATTTATCGTTTTTTGACAATACACAAAATAAAGGTGTATCTTTATTCCATGGGACTTTAGAGTTGATGGTATATGGTGTGTGTCAGGCAATGTTCAAGGTACTTCGCTGTACCAGCTCTTTGGTCAATTTCTTCTCATCTTTGTCCTATCAACAGACAAGTCCCTTTCCTTAGAAACCATTTCCCAGGAAGATCCCCCATCATAATTTAATATGAATATATATTTATGTGTCTATCTTCTTTTTCCTTCTCCTCCTCCCACTTCTCAATGTTTTAACATGAGATATGTTAATAGTGGCTGACTTTACATCTCAGTGTTTTGATTACAGAATATAAAAAGAGAAAGCATGACTCAGCTAGAAGAGTATCACTCGAAAACCATGTGACATATGCAAATTTTTCTCATCTTTTTGGGGAAGCATTTATCATGTTTTAAACTGTAAGAGGGACAATCCCATCATTGTAGGTTGAAGCATAATTGTGTTTTTGTTTTTATTGGGAGATTATATATGGTTTTACAAGATGTACTAGGTACCAAGTTTTCAAGGGGTTAGACTGGATCAACTTGGCCAACCTCCAACTATCTTTCCCAGAGCGTCTAGATAGTTTCACACTAGAACTGACCGAAAGGAAATACACATGAGATGAGGAAGACAAGAAGGGAGCAGCAGCCAGTTCACTCTGAAGGCTGTTTTGGTTCAAGGTGCAGAGAGGCAGTGACAATATCAGGTCTGACCTTGCTCTTGCCTTCCTGCCAGCTACTCTTCCATTTGGCCTCAGGCCACAAGCCGGATGTGTGGCTGTAAACTCCCAGAGGGAATCCCAACTGCAGTCCCACTTCAGCAGCTGCAAACTCCTTGAGGGCAGGGGCTGTGTTTCCAGTATGTTCACAGCCAGGAGTTAGAGCTCAGAATTACTCGACTGATATAAATTAAATGAACCCAGTAACAAGAGCTTTGAGGTAATCAAGAAGCTATAAAATTAAACACTGCGCTGATTTATCCATTGTTCCTGATTCTGGGGGAACAGAAAAGTAAAATATATGTTTGCATTAAAAATTCCCATCAAGGGGCGCCTGGGTGGCTCAGTCGGCTAAGCATCCAACTCTCGATTTCAGCTCAGCTCATGATCTCAGGGTCGCTGGATCAAGCTCTGCATTGGGCTCCACACTAAGCATGAAGCCTACTTGAGATTCTCTTTCCATTTGCCCCTTCCTTCAGCTTACATGAGCTCTCTCTCTTAAAAAAAAAAATTCCCATTGAAAATATACTGGATATCAAAATGAGATTGCCCAATTTTTCTTTCTTCCTCTTTTAAATGAAAGTTAATATTCACTCATGTATTATATGTGTCTGGAGTTTAACCTGAGTTCCCATTTTAATCCTGACAAGTAGATAAGGAGGACCATACAATGATGCCTGATACACAGATGAAGACTATAGGCTTAAAGAAGCTAATTAAATAGCTCATTGTCACACCCCTTGAAAATGCGAGTCTAACAAAGTCATTCTGACTCCAGAGTGCTCACTCTTAAACACTAAACACCTTCTCTTCTTGGCTCGAAGCAACACAGAAAGGTGATGTGTGATTGAATGAGCAAGAGAAATCACACACGCAGACACTGTATAAACCCAGAGGCTCTTGAACTTGAAGGCTAAGTGAGGTCTGATCACTAGGGCATAAGTCAATTTCTTTTAATATTATTCTAAATTAGAAGCCATAATTATGAGGATTTTTCCCTCTTTTGCATTTCTGTGCTGCTGCTCCCTGCACTCTGCTACCATAGTAGTTGTTAGTGGGGACCCAGAGAAGTGACCGAGTCCTAGCTGCTGGTAGATGGAGGAGCTGCAGCCCAGGGAGACAGGAAATCATCAAGATAAGGAGGACAGGGATCAATGATGGCCATTTAGTGAATAAAAGCCATGAGAAAAGTGATGGGTTCACACGTGGTAGCAGGGGGAAAGGAACTTAATTTGTAGGGAAAACTTGCTAATCATAGGGAGAGATTACACAGTGGAGGAAAAGTGCAAGAGGATTAGAAAACTGTATTCACGTGGAGATCATTAACAAGGGGAAAAAAAGGATAAAACATCAGGCCCCTCAAGGATAATGAAAATTCTCTTACCTGGGCACTCACAGCCCAGGTACCAGAAATGCCCCCACGCAGCTCTTGGGATATGATCCCAGGAATGACTTCCTGTCACTTCTCCCTATTCCTTACCCAAACCATAGACATGGTTCAGCTCACAAGGTAGGGGGTTAGGAACCAGAAAAGACTGGGAGGAAGAGGGAGAGTTTTAAGAGAAGAAATAATCAAGTCAATACTCCAAAGAAAGGGGGTGGGTCAAGGGTTCTTCTCCTGAACCCCATACTCTGAGTTGTGTAAAGGACCTGTCAGTTTGGGCAGTCTAGGCTGCAGCAATCACTTCATCCCTCCTTACACAGAACTCATTACCCCTTAGGACAGCCTGTGGGGTTCAGAAACAGCCTACTGCATAGCAAAGTGTTCCTTTACTGTTGAAGAATTTTTCCCCCTTCAGTATGTACTTATATGGCTTAGGATCCTAACCTTTTCATTCTGGAAAGAAAGACAGGTCATCTATTAATGGCTCCCTCATTTAACAAATGAAGTTCATTGAAGATGTGTTTCAATCTGGATGTTTCTGTTGGTTTATGTGTGTGCATATACATGCACGTGTGTATTCGATGAATTTCGGTACTGTGTGTGTGTGTGTGTGTGCGTGCACGCACCGAGTTTCTACTATTCCATTTACTGTCATACGTACGATAGATAGAAACATGTTAAAGACAGGTCCTTAAGGAATTATCTATTAGCGGGAGATGAAATGAGGAAATAAAAAGATGGATATGCAGAACATATTAAGTGCTAAGTTACTTAATAATAATTACAATAATATGTCATTTTTTAATTCTCACAATGAGCCTTGGAAGAAAGAAACTGAAGTTCAGGCAGGTGAAGCAGTTTCTTAGGGTTGCTCAGTTAGTAAATGGTGAAGCTGAAGTCTGAAGACTGATATGCTGACTCTAAGCTGTGCTCTTTCCACCAATCACATGCACAGACCTGCAGTACAACACATGTCATGATGCACTGCATTTTATTTGTGACATAAGCACATTTAAATACAAAGAAGGAGGTTCTTCATGCTTAGAAAAACAAGAAGCGTGAATTGAAGAAGGCGCTAAGGGTAAAGGTGAGAATCAGGATAAGGCCATAAAGACCCACCATTGTGATCCTAATAATGACAAGGAGCCTCATTCATCATCTTTGTAGTCAAAGACCAAAAGTGTCCTAACACATAGTGAGTGCTAAAATTTAATCTCAAAAAAAACAAAACAAAACAAAACAAAACAAAAAAACCCACAAAAAAATGAGTTTATTCCCAGGTAGGAGCATTTCTAAAATCATAGAGATAAGAAGTATAGAGCTTAGAATTATTTACCTGGCCTTAAAAATGTATACATTTAACCTGGCTTTTGGGAATTTAGCCCCTAGAATTCAGAGTATGGGGCAGGGGAGGTCAATAAAATGGGCATTCAGGGGCGCCTGGGGGGCTCAGTCGGTTAAGTGCCTGCCTTCGGCTCAGGTCATGATCCTGGGATTCTGGGATCGAGCCCCGCATCAGGCTCCCTGATCAGTGGAGAGTCTGCTTCTCCCTCTCCCTATACCTGCCTCTCTATCTCTCTCTCTCTCCCCCGTCAAATAAATAAATAAAATCTTTAAAAAAAAAAATGGGCATTCAAACCCAAGTTTGGTAAGAATTTAGTTATGTTCTTACTCTTTTTTATGTTGTATGCAATGAAGAATGAGGCAAATGCTTGCTCAGGGAAATGATTGCAAGATTCCTTAGGTGGTAGTAGGATATGAGGAGAGGAGGGCTTTTTCACTGTCCCTAATGAGCCAGGGTAATGCTAAGGAGAACAGAAGAGGAAGTGGGCAGGTGTAACTCCACGGAGGTAGAAATGATGGGGACTGAAAATACAACATTTAAGAGGAACTAAGAGAACAGAGTTGAATATGGCTCAAGTGTTAAGGATGGGACACACAATATACAGAAATACAAAAGCCTATAAAGAAAAATCTGATTCTGAATAGTTGAGATGTTCCACTCCCAGCTCAGCATAAAAATGAAAGCTAGTGATGGTGTTTAAGAAGTTCCCTGCAAAGACCTGCCTCAGAGCTCTGGGTGACAGATGCAGCGAATTATCTTCAGAAAACAGCCTTACTCCCTTTCTACTATAGTACACCTAATTTTCTAGTTATTTTGATAACGTAGAGTCTTACATTTTTATTTTACTTCATTAAATTTATTCTATTCCATTCATTTTTATAATATCATCAGACTCCAACCCTTTTCCACTCTGCAGGACACGGGGAAGGAAAAGTGCAGAGGATTCTATTGTGGAGCCAATTAAACCCATCCGGGAACAGAGAAAAAATTTACAGCCCATTCACACCACATCCTCCATCTCCCTTGGGTGTGAATGGCATTGAAGTCTTGGAGATGCCATGCTCAACAGCCAGCATATCCGAAGGAGGAAGGAGAAGGCTCATGATGACCTGGCGTATATACAACAAACTATCAAACAACAAGGAAAAAAATAAAACCCTTCACACTGGCCTAGCAGCAAAATTCAACAAGGACTCGAGGATGAGTGGTAGTGACAAAAGTCAGAATCAGAGAGAGAAACTGCTTCGAGTCCTGAGGTCTTTTTTTTTCTTTTTTAAAGATTTTATTTATTTATTTATTTGACAGAGAGAGAGAGATCACAAGCAGGCGGAGAGGCAGGCAGAGAGAGAGGAAGAGGCAAGGATCCCTGCTGAGCAGAGAGCCTGATGCAGGGCTGGATCCCAAGACCCTCAGATCATGACCTGAGCTGAAGGCAGAAGCTTTAACCCACCGAGCCACCCAGGCGCCCCTTGAGGTGTTTTCTGACACAGCCAGATAACGCCAGCAAAAGTTTATGGCTCTGCATCTTATGCCTGAGGTCAGGGGAGAGAAAGGTGGAGAGGGAGAAAGTTATGACTGGGCGTTAGCGCCCACCGGGAGGGAGGCCAAAAGGAAATGGCTGCTAACAGAACAGCTCTAAGTAAGGCAGCGGCTCTGGAGAGAAGGGTCCTCAGAAAAGCTTCAAGGAAAGCTGGTGCTGAAGGAAAAGCCAAGCCTCACCGGTCCCCAGCACAGTGGGGCCTGTGGAGGTACACGCAAGGGGACAGAGCGTGCTTAAACAGCCCAGACTCGTGAGCCGGGTTGAAATTCTGTCGCCGTAACTGATGAATACGTCACATCAGCCAGGATTATTTAACCTCCTGGGATTCTATTTTCTTATTTATCTTCTTACTTATTTCTCATTTAAAAAGGAGAATTAAAAAACCAGACATCGGCATTTCTTGATGTTTTCCATTAATCTTCTCCCTTCCTTTGGAAAAAGTTCCCAAATCTTTCCTGGGCCAGAGCCATTCCTTACTTTGTGTCCATGTAGTTTACTGGAATTGGTTCTACCCTCATGTCTAGATGTGAGCATGTTACCTCCTCCAGCACTGTGAGACTTCCTCCCAGGAGTTTTGCGGGAGCACCAAGCAAGGAGGCATTTTCTTTTCCACGGGAGTAAATCTGGGAAAATATTTGCTGCTAGAGACGACCAGGAAGGAAGAGCCTGCCTGAGAATGAAGCTAACGTTGAGGAGGGTAGAGCTCACATATCAAGGTCTCATGAACTTAATGAGCTTCTTAGTCGAGCAGAGTCTGGATAAAGTTGGACCTTTTGACTTTCTAGATCCATGAGGCAATATCACTTTAAAAAAAAAAACAAAAAAACAAAAAACTTTTTCTTTAAACAGGTTGCATTTTTCTATCACATATCTTGAAAAAGTTTTGATAATTAAATTATTTCAGATCACTGATTTGAGGATTGACTGAAACAGTGTACGCAAGGCACTTAGCATGGGGGTTGGCACACAGTAAGTGCTCAATAAATGGGACTTGTCAAAGATGGGGAATGGTGAGTCATTCACATGGACTGGCACTGAATCAAAGCAATGGATGGCAATGTGTATACATGCTCAAACGCACTGAGTAAGGACTAGCAAGTATTCTTGCATCTGCAAAACACAGCTGTCCCATGCCCCCTGAGGGACAGAACTGAAACAGGGCTGGCATTCTAGAATACAAAGGCTCATTGTTCAGTCAACTCTTAATTTGCTGTGTGCGAATTAGTCACAGAAAATATGTAATCACTATTTAGCTGTCCCTGTTTCCAGCCAGCCCCCTATGTGTCAGAACAACATAATCAATAAGGTAAGTCTGAACCTATTTTTAATGAAGTGAAACAGCTCTAAGATTGCCTTGTCTTGGGGCGCCTGGGTGGCTCAGTCGTTAAGCGTCTGCCTTTGGCTAGGTCATGATCCCAGGGTCCTGGGATCGAGCCCCGCATGGGGCGCCCTGCTCAGCTGGAAGCCTGCTTCTCCAGCTACCATTCCCTCTGCTTGTATCCCGTCTGTGTTTCTCTGTCAAATGAATAAAATCTTAAAAAAAACCCAAAAAACATTGCCTTGTCTTTTGCATTGATAATAGATTGCCAAGTGCTTTATAATGAAAACTGCCTCCCCTTACCTTGTTCAAAAGTTGAAACAGATCCCAACAAAGACACATTCAGCAACTTCAAATACTGAATTTGGCTTTTGGCAAGACCTCCCCTTATTCAAATGTTTTGGATACCAATGATCATCTAACTCTCTATGCCCTCGTTCAATGTCAAAGCAACGCCTTGGCTCTTATCTATTGAACTGTTTAACAGTTTTTATTGAGGGATGCAAGTAAAAAAAAAAAAAAGACTCTTAAATATAGGACTGTTTTTTTACTACTGCAAGCAAGGGCCACGGGCCCAAACAGACCAAGATTCAAAACTTGGCTATATTACATATTATGTGTATTATGTTGGATAAAATACATCACTTTTCTACTTCATCAAAATGAGGATAAGAATCCATACCTCACAGTCTTGTTATAAGGATCAAATGACACAATCATGCAGATCATTCTAGTAACTTATTAGAAATCCCCATTTTGGGACTTTATCTTGCAGATGCTCAGTTCTCCCATCTGTATTTTTTTCCCCAAATGAAAATCTATTCTCCCTTTTGATGATAAGAGAATCCCGTTTTTCTCCTTTTTAGCAATCATCTCCCCTAACTTGAACCATGCAGTTGGACTGGAACTCAACTCCACCTCCTATTTCAGGTCCCTGACCTACAGGAGTAATGTACCACCTTCTATAGCCTTGACTACTCGGATTCAATCCCTGGAAATATAAGGAAAGAGGCAGGCTGGTTTTATGGAGCTTCTAAACTGCGAGAAAGTAGACTGAAGCTGATAATGTCCATCATTGCCACAAATGAGAAAACCAACCTGAGAATGAAGCCAACAGGGGGGAAAACAAAACTAATAGATGTAGAAGGTCAGCCACTATTAAGAATATTATTACTATTAGTCAGTGGGCACTTAATATAATTCTTAGGTGCCAGGCCTGTAACCAGTTCATGAGAAACATCTCATTTCATGAAGTAGGTATTAATTATCTTCACAGAGGGAAAAGAAGAAACAAACCGAGGCACACAGGAATGATCCCTTCCTGAGTAAGTGGCAAAGCTGGAACCCACACCTCAGTATCTCTGAGCTCCTTAATCTGCAGGCTGTACCCCCAGTGTAACTGATTTCTGACATAATAAAGAAAAAGACTGCTATCACAGTTAGTTAAATAAAAAGGACACCTACTCTATTAAGGGCAATATTGTACTAAGATATGCTTTATAAGCTGCTATACATACATGTAAGTCTGTTTTAAAAACAATATGAACTCCTTGGAGGAAAGTTCATATTGATGTTAGTTATAAGAGCATGAACAGCAACTACTGTGATTATCTAAGAATAAGCTCTTATGTTCCAGAATTATTTTCCAATTGCCATCGACTATTTTCAAAGGGGCATTGCTATTGACACCCAAAATAGGTATTCCTCAAGTGGACTAGGTGATGAGGAAAAGACATGAATTTATCTTCCTTTTTCTCTGTGGGAAATGCTATGTTATTACCCAGAGTCACTTACACTAGAAAATTTATCACTAGAAAAGTTGCCCTCAGTCCTTCCCACACCCCCACAGTCAGGGTCCAAGCAAAAATGATTAAAGGGGGTCTTTTTTAATTAAGCTTGCTGAGTAATCCTAGATAGCCCCACAGTTCCCACGTAATTTGAAGCGATTGGTTTCCAGGAGTGAGTCTAATCAATACCGCTTTGACTGACACCTCGGCTGCCAGCCTCAGGAAGCTGCTCAGTCAGAAATACAGACCATGTGGCCAGAGATCAAGAGATTTTCATCAAAAGTCATGTGCACTGTGCAATTTACAAGGTCTCATGCCTTCTCTGGAAAAACCAACAGAGCTGAAAGCACCCATGGGGGCCATCTGCCAAGCCCAGTTGGGGAGATACTCATGCAGGCACTGTGGCCAAAAGAGCCTCGGGTTTTCTCTCCTCATCTGCCTGAATGGGCTGGGTTTCCAGAGCTCGAAGTCCCCAGCCCAGAAAAAAAAGCCAAGAGGAAAAGGCAAGGAGGCATGGACCTTGGAGCCAAACTCCCTGCATTTGAATCTTGGCTCTGCTGCTTCCGGCTGTGTGACCTTGGCTAAGTTAGTTCACCTCTCCAAGCCCCATCTGCGAATGACGATAGTGCAAGGCTCACTTCATTCAACTGTTAGGGGAATTAAATGGGCTTAGGTCTGAATCATGCTTATCACAATGTTAGGGCTTGAATGGAGAAGATGTGTCTCTCTGTTCCCAAAGGTAGAAGCAGGGCCATTATTTGTTTTACTTCGCAGACAGATTAATCAGAACTCACCCGCAATCATTTTTATAAAGATAATGATATTATGACATTTCGTCATAAGGGCTTTGCTAATCAGGCTTTCAGATAAAAGACCCCTATTCAGAGAACAGATAAGAATGTATGCAACTAGCACCAGCCAAAGCGATGACGGGGTCTGCTCACCTCCTTGTGCTGTGTATAAACATGACCTTTAGTGCGCTGGAAAATACTGTGTACCATGTATCACCTACACGGAAAATATCCCCTTCTCAGTTCTTTTTTCTTGTCTACCTTTTTAATCAACATTTTTCTTCACTTCTACTGGTAGAAACATATGTCCATCCAGTCCTTTTGTGGATTGCAACTTTCTACTTTCCTTGGCTGGGTCCACAGGTAGCTATATTGCAAGTCACTGGGCATCAGGACTTGAAGGACTGGTCCCTTACACTTTCTTATTGGCAAACTGTCAACTCCATTTCCAGGTTAAAGGAGGTGGACCCCAGTAGTTTATTTTAGTCCTTCATTTATTTATTTTCTGAAGTCTTTCTTTGCCCATATGGTACCAAGTAGAGACAGAATGAAAAACAAAAACAGAAATAAAAAACATGGACCCTCTTTCCAAAAAGTGACCTTATACTTTATATTTTATATATGTATTTTATACTTTATAGGTAAAACAGACAGAGGTGCAAGATGTCACGTGAGGAAGCGACCGGATGAGTAAGGGAGGAGGAGAAGGGGAAGGCCAGCGTGGGCCCCGAGAGCCAGCCTCCAGCCACTGGTGAGCCAGAGCGGCAGTGGGGAAGAGGTGAACAGCTTCTGTACACCAAAATCCTTCTTTGGTTATAAATCTCTCTTTCTGATCGGGGAAAATTAGGTATCATTCCATACAGAATTCTCTGGGTGTTATCTTTGAGCCCGTTTGTTGGCAAATGACTTGTCCTTCACTTTTTCAGGCAGTTTCACAAGTTTAAGAGATTCCTCTAATGCAGCTCCTCTGGCTTTCAGTTCCCACAGGGGTTTTTAGGGCAGGGTTTGAAAATGATACAGATGAAAATGCATTACTCTTAGAAGTGAGAGAATCGGGGTGGGTGTGGGGAGCTTGCAGGTGCCGGTAAGTCCAAAGACTGGTAAGAGGCAGTGTGTTTTCAGGAGGAGTAAAGGGGAGACACCTTTCAGAGTTGCAGGGAGCCTACTGGCCCCTAAAAGGTCATGGTTCCAGTGATTCTGAATGACATGGACATGAGATATTGAAACTCGTGTTTGAGTTAGTTCTTACAGTACTGTTTATAGCAGCAGAAGTCTACAAATAACCTAGACGTCCTTTCCATGGGCAGATTAGGTCAGGTGGGATAGAATCACATCTTTGGGCAGAGGTTAGGTTTGTAAATTCAAAAGCAACTGAGAGGTAAAGCAAAATTACACCAGAATGCTTCTTACTTTGCCAGAATCTAGGCCTTTGGAAACTCAAAAACCAAAAAGAACCTGTATTATTTCTTTTCTTTTCAATTGTGGCCACTGGTTCTCATGGAGGTGTGGCACCTCTAGTTTAAACAGGGGTAGGGGTGGGGAATGGGCCCAGGTGGGAAAGAAAAGGAAGAATATTAGGTCCTTTGCTTCCTTCTTTCTTTTGCTGCTCCTCTGCTGTTTTGCCCTGCCTGTCGACATAGCAAGAAGGCAGCCCCCCGCAATATCCTGCACTATCCTCTGAAACATCTTGCAATATCCTCTCCAATATCCTGGTCTTCACCAGGAACTGAATCTGCCAGCACCTTGACCTTGGACCAAGAACCATGAGAAATAAATGTGTTGTTTAAGCTACTGACTCAATGGTGTTGTATTACAGCAGGCAGGCCAAGCTAAGAATATATCTATGTTTGGTAACTCACAGAACATCTATGGAAGAAGAAATAAAAAACTAAGAATGCTGGTTGTGCCTCATAAGATGAAGAGATCGAGGAGGTGTGAAATCGGAAACAGGAGGAAGATCCACTGTTAGACTAATAAGATGTACTTATTTACACTGAAAACCCTTATTTTAACATGTAACATATGTGTGTTTAATGCTTTTAGTAATAAAAACCAGTATTAAAATGTTTTAAGTGCCTATTTCACAAGACCCATCAAAATGTAACAAAACAGCAGTCCATGTTGTTCAATAATCTCAACGATCTACTTGGGGCTTATTGAGTAATCTGAGGCACAGCTTTAACATTCCTTGAGATGCTGACTCTTCTAGTCTCAAATCCTGCCCACTGGGGAGGTGGGCCTATCTCATAAGGACAGACCTCACTGTGAGAGAGCAGGTGAGAAGAAGATTCCAGTGCTCATTTACTAGGTAATCCCTTAATGGGCTACAAAATAAAATATAACTTACCAGTAGAACCTGTTTGGTACGACCCCTTCCTGGATAAGCTGCCACCTTCTCCCAAATTCAGCGGAGCTGTATAACTGTGGAGAAGAGAAATTATTTAGCACCTTGACCCCAGTACATTAAATACATAAATATTAGTTCACTGGATCAATATTAACCACCACCATCACCACAGTAGTACCTACTACCATTTACTGAGCACCTGCCATGTGCCAGGCAAATGAATCATCTCTACTCCTAGTATATATTTTGCAAGGCACGTGTTAATATCTCCACCTCACGAGTGAGAGAGCTGAGGTCCAGGAAGATCACGTGACTTATTGGAGATCATGTGCCCTCCAACCATGAGAACGAGCGTGGATTCATACCCCGTTCCACCTGGTGACAAAGTCAGCAGGGCCCCTTGACCTAGCTTATGCAGATCACTTCGTGGAATACCAAGAAGGGCCTCAAGAAGCTCCTGAAGGGCAGGCAGGATAACCTTCGCCTGACTAAAATCACGAGAATTGCGTGAGGCCCTCCGTGACAGAGGAACACCGAGGGAGGAGACTCAGAAGTCAACCAGGGATGCTTCATGGATGTGTGCAGGTTCAGCTGAGCTCCGAATGGGTGGCAGTATTCACACTGACAGAAATGGGACAGGTGTGACACAAGGAGACACCTTGTTGTGTGTGACACAACGTGGGCCAGGGTGTGAGATATGCAAGGACAAATACAAATAAGCCTAGCTTATCTGAGTAAGTGTAGATGTGAATGTTGAGGGCAGCTTGGAACACGGCTTTGAATGGCAAGTTGGGGAAACGGGAATTGACCCTGCGGCCCCGAGGGCCAGTGCTGGTCTCTTCCACAACAGCCAGAGAAGCTGCAGGCTATTCCGGCAGCCCACATGCACTTTCACTGCGACCCAAGTGATTCCCAGGCAGCATTTCATTTAATCCGCGCACCATCCCGGGGATGATTTCTGAAGCTATTTTAGAGACGGCTCTACAGCTAGTAAGAGTTCAAGTCCACCTGCTACACTACTTCAGCACTCTCCGAGGCCAACTGCAAAGAAGCAGTGCTCATGAGCCAGGGTCTAGCGCCCCACATGCTCCATCCCCTCCAAACCTGGTTCTTCCCTTACTTCCTGCCCTATAGCTTGGCTCACTCCACACCTCTGCTCTTCTCCAATAATCTTTACAGCTCCCTGAAGCGTCCTCTGATGGCAGCCTGGAGACACCTGGTGCTCCAGCATTCTGGGTCCCATGGACTACTGGCTACTGATTGATAAATATCATTTGGAATATCTTTCTACTATGTGCCTGGTCTGTAACCTACTGACACCCTAACCTTCCACCAGGGCATTCGCCAAATCCCACAGTGAATGGATAATGAGTCATACAGTCCTGAGGACCATCACCGCCCAGCCTTGTCCTCTCTCCAGCTCCAGCACTCAGTGAAGGGTCAAATGACTCACCAAGTGATTCACCCAGGTTGCAGATGCACTGGGCAAGTCCAAGGAACAGGTCAGCTCAAGTGACTATTTACCAACCCTTGGAACAGCTTCTTAAGACATTGTAAACACATTCTAAAGGCCGCCCCCTAAAGAAACTGAAATATGCGATGACTAAGCAAGCAGCTCCACTGGCTCCAACTACATAGTATTTGGGCATCCAGTCAAGGAGAATCTGTAGCTTTTTCTTTCAAGTCTTACTATATTTTC
The DNA here is from genome assembly GCA_028646535.1 of Procyon lotor. Classification (NCBI taxonomy): domain Eukaryota; kingdom Metazoa; phylum Chordata; class Mammalia; order Carnivora; family Procyonidae; genus Procyon; species Procyon lotor. Next base: position 51,856,363 of record CM053617.1, read on the forward strand.
TCTGCCCCGTCATGACTGGCTACATTTTATGCTTGATTCCTTATAAGAGTGTTAAGGGGAGATGGGGAGGCAGTTACCCTCAGAGATAACAGGGGATGGGACAACACATTCCCTCTTAATTCCAAACCCAAGTGGCCAGAGTATGCACGTCCTGCTTTGGTTCACCAGCACGTCCCAAACACTTGGCGTCTGAACACACAGACTTGTAGAACAATAGCAAGCACGGCGTCGGGGAGGATCTGCCTCTCCCTCTCCCCTTGCTCAATTTCTTTTTTAAGCCCATAGCTGCACTTCTTCCCATGAGTTTAAAGAGAACTGAATGGGGAGTCATCAGAGAAGGAGAAAAACCATGGGAAACTATAGGGAACAAACTGAGAATCGCTAGAAGGGAGGTTAAGTGGACGGACGGGGTAACAGGGTGATGGGCATTAAGGAGGACGCGTGATGTGATGAGCACTGGGTGTTTTATGCAACTGATGAATTACTGAGCTTTACATCGGAAACTAATGATGTACTATATGTTGGCTAATTGAATTTAAATAAAAAAAGAAAAAAGAGAACAGAGTTCACACTGTTTTGTGTGCCCATATGTTAATATTTGTATTAATATACAAAGATCTATGCAAATGTAACAGAATTAGGATGGCTTGAAATAATAACAATTCTGTGCATGAGGCTGGACTCACATATATCCTGAAAATTAAATATTAACTCTGAGGGCTTATGTGGTGACACCAAGGGGTTGCCGTCCCTGCCACCCACAAAGAATTTATCTTTGTGAGGAATGACTGGGTGCCAGCATCCGTGTGTATTTTTTTTCTATGTCTTTTTTAATTGATCCCCCAGGCTTGGATTCAGAATCTGTGGACCAGTCAGGTATGTCCCAAGATATTTGTTTTTATCCTCTTCAAAGGGCTGCTTTGTTATCTGTGAGCACCCAGCGGCCCCTCAAGCAGGAGGTATACCAGACAATCCAATAAACGAAGCCTCTCGTATTCAGCTCAGTGACATTCTTTTCCATTTTCTCTCTCGAGAGGAACCCTTTGGTGCCGTTGGACTCACCTTCCCACTTTCTCATTCACACCCAGGCAGATTTCCTGTGCTGTTTCTTCACTGATGCTCCCCACTCTGGCTGAGGAGGCTTTAAGACCTGCCTAACCTCAATGCCAGGCTTCTTTTTAGGACCAGACCAAGACAGGCCTTTTCTATGAACCTTCTCCTACACACTAAAACTCCCCGTGGTCTCATTTCCATGGTTCAACAGATGGTATCGAGCTACAGACCACATATTTATATTTAATTTTCTTAGTAACCTGCCAAGAGAGCCATCTATGAATGCAAGGCAGAAATTCCTTCCTTTCTAAAAGTCGTTCTAAAATATCTGTGACCACTCCCTGTCCCTTCAATGAGACTACAAAGATTATAGACGTTGGGAATCCTTTCCTTCTAGAAGATGTCTAACACATGGTAGTTGGGCAAGGGGGAGAAAAGTGTCAATTTTGCACCATGCACATTCCCCAGTGATGAATCTATCTTGTAAAGTATCCAGGTTTCCCAGTGGGTGGACAAAGGTAACTTATCAGAGGAATGTATCTTATTTCTATGGAAACACAGTAGAGGCCTATACCTAAAAAACAAACAAATGAACAAACCAGAACTATAAATAAGTATATTGCATGTTTACTCTTAGCCAAAGCTACTCTGTATACTCTACTACTTCAAATATTGTCCAGCCTGGTGTCATACCTAAAGGAGACAACAACAACTCACAGCCACTCAGTTAATGTGTTAATTACACCTGCAGAGTCTGACAGCCAAGTTCTCCTCCACAAAGAAGAGAAAAGGATCAAAGCCTTTTTTACCCAATGACACTGTCTCAGCTGCCAGTGGAAGGCTTTTCTTGCAAAACGAGTCAACGTCCTTTAATAAAATTCATAGTGTTGGCAGCACCTAAATAAGATTTATTTCCCTCTCTCTGTCTGTCTCTAGCTCTAAGGTTTCTTTTGACTGTCAGAACACAAAACTGAGAACTATCATTACTATCTGTCGCATCAGCGAAAGCAGAGCAGCTTTCTTCAGCAATGCTGAAGAACGAGAGAGAGACAGAGAGAGAAAGAGAGAGAGGAAGACAGAATATATGAATTAGTTTTAGGAGGGCAACATCCAGCAGCAGCTAACCTCTGTCATAAACCCCAAAACACCGTTCTTGGAGGGTTTTTGGTTTTGTTCTGGTTGTGCTAACTCTGGTACAAAGTACCGGGAAAATTTTTTGAAGGAGTGGAAATTTTAGAAAGGGAACAGGGAAAGGATTCCAGTTGACTAAGAATGCAAGGCAGAAAGTCCTTCCTGTTTCAAATCATCCTAGACTATTCGAGCCTGCCCTCCTGCTTCAGTAAATAGAACTTAATGAGCACAAACCCAATCCTCGTCTACGCTCAAGATCTCCTGTCAGCCTCGGGGCCTGACCCTCCACTGTCAGTATGCTGGTCCGAGGCTATCAGGACTGCCCCTCCCTGCCCTGCTTCCTTTCCTCCTCCTCCTCTTCCCTCTCTCCTTCCCTCTTTCTTTCCTGATGTTTCCCCCCCTTAGACATCCCTCCCATTGGCTTGTTTTCTTGCCATCCGCCTCTGTCTGCTGCAGGAAGAGTGCAGATAAAAATACAGTTAATTGCAAAGGATGCAATGGTGAGGGTTCGTTGTATGAGGAGCTTTTAACCAGTTGTTCAGCTATGTCTGGTGCCATCCTCAGGAGGCTGCGAGCTGCAAGCTAGATTAGGGGTACAGGCTCAGAGGGAGGCTAAAGAGGGATGCCACAGGCAGAAAAATAATGTGGGGGGCAGGTGGGAAAGAGCGAGATTCACTGGCATAGCTCAGCATTCCTGATCTAGAGCAGACCAAGAGGGGGTAAGAGAAGGGAGTATGAGAGCAGCTGTTGCCAATGTTCATTTTTCCATGTTCTTATCATTCACGTGGAGATTGAAACCCTAGCAGAACAGCATCTTTCTTCGAAGAGAAATGCAACTTCCTTGTCTGATGCAAAAACGTGCACCCATCACTGTCCCTGGAAAGTCTTCTCAATATTTCTAAGTCCAATCAACGGAGCCCCTCTTTTCAAGCCAGACAGGTACACAGTAGGGATTTTCTTCTGCAGCTAGGAAATTGGTGCAAGAACACAATGTGGTAGAAGGGAGGAGTGGTAACATGTTTTAAATGTCTGGCTGAGGGGACTGAATGCTTTCCCCATGAAGCCAGCTCCTCACGGAGACTTTCCCAGTCAGGAGGTCGGTCCCCACATGTCCCCCACACAGACTCCTTAAGACGCTTCCATTTGGGCAGAACGCTTCCTGCGGTGGGCTCTTTCCAAGGCTGCCCGCTCACTTCCTTTAGCTTCTCTGCCCTTAACACTGTAGAGGCGGGAGGCCTGCAAATTGCACTTGATGAGAAGGCTGACAGAAAACCCTGCCAGTTTTATTTTCCTTGCCTCATCCTAATACCACCCTGGGGATGGCCTGGGTACAAAGCACTCCTCTACCTTACAATTCTCCAGTTCTCATTGCTGTTACTGAATTCTTTTTAGGAAGAAAGAGATGGTACCTTGAGGACTTCAGATGAGTTCCTAACGCCAGGCCTAAGGCACAGCAAATATCAAGCTCTTCCCTTCACCAGCTCCAACAGGAAGAGCACCCATCTACAGAAATCCAAGGTCTCCAGAAGTGTGCTCTGATGCTCTGGTTCTACCGCACAGGAGAAGGCCTGCACCCACTCTGCGGGAAAAACACATCCTGTGGTACCTAAAATATTTCAATAAAACTTCACTAAGTGCTAGCATGAGGCTTCTTCCAGGCTGGTGGGTACAGGGATAGAAGGTGAGAGAACTATCATGGCCATCGCACACCAGCTCTCCCATGCCCAACAGATGAAAATTCCTCAAAGAAAAGGCTAGCTTATCAGGGAGTATCCAGACAACCTAGAATAATAATGTGTAACATTTTGTTCAGAGTATTATGGTGGCCTTTGTAGGAGAGGAAAAGGCAGGCATCTGTCAGAGCTTTTCAGGGTGGGCCTGGAGTACAGGTAACATCCCTTACTGTAACTGTGGAGAGAAAGGGTTCCAGGGTGAATGGGTCATTCTGAGCAAATAAACAGAGCAGCAAAGCTGGGGTGGGGTTTTTGTTCGTCTTTTGGGAGCTGCATGAGACCCAGCTTGACTGGTTGGTCTTGCAGAGAAGTGAAGTGGGAGCAGGGACTATACGTAGAGCCTGGCTGCAGGCTGGACACATGCAATCCTAGTGAAACTCGTGGGGAGCTCCTAGAGACACTGGCTCCAGGTGTCAATAAGGTCAAAGGACAAGAGCATCGAGGCTGGGTATTCAGGCTTAGCTGAAGAAAAGTGAGCAGGAATGATGACACATCGCTGGCTCCCTCCATCTCTCCTGTGGCTGGATTTATCAAATCTGTCACTGGCCATTCCCCAGCTGTCACTGAAGTCTGTCACATGCCCCGCAGTTGGGTTTGGCACTTTGAGGCAGGCTTGGGGGAACAGACATATGGAACTGAGGCTGTCTGGGAAGGAAGGGACAATGTGTGACCGAGGGCCACTTGCATTTGGGGACACTTCCCGTGTACCCAGATCTGGAGGTATAAAAAAAAATTATAAGATGGAATCTGGTCCTTAAAGATTATCTAATATAGCTGAGAAATAAATACAAGATAAATAAAATAGTTGGAAGCTGAAATGAGATTTATGTTACAAATTCCTCAATGTCAATAAGTAGCCGTCAATAGCCACAGGATCCTACCATTATTTACATGCGCAGATGAGAGAGCTCAGCAGTTGTGAAACACAAATGGAATGTAACCAGAAGTGTGCCTCCGAAAGACGCACGGCTCAGGACTGTGATGACGGAAGGGAGGAGAGACAGCCTAGCTGGAAGGTGCCACACCAGGGCAGGGGAGAGACGCCAAACAAAACAGAACTTAAAAAGAAAAAAAAAGAAAAAGAAAACATCTGACCAGAAGTGGGTCACTTCTGAACGCCCCCGTCACTTCTGGGCGGGCGGGCAATTTCACAGGCAGATTTCACTCTATCACAAGGGGTGGGGGTGCCTAGGAGCTGGCCATGGGTGCTTTCCCTCTGGCTCACGGGCCCCCCTACCCATCGCTGCCTCTCCCTTGTGATCTCCCGAAATGGGGGCCACAGCATCTCTGAGAGGGAACAGTTCTTGTGGTAGGTGGGACAGCGAAGAGATCGTTATAGAAAAATAGAAAAAACGATGGCAATTAAAGAAAATTTTAAAATAACACTGTTTTTTTTCTAGGGAGGCAAATGGTTTTTTGGTTTTTGGATCTACGGTGCAGGGAGGACAGAGCGGGAAGACATGCAAACATAGGCTATAATACGGCTCTAACAATCGCCTGCCAGGCCACCTTAGGAAACATTCTTAATTCCTTAGAGCCTCAGATTCCCCAAAGGCTAAATGGGCATAATAACATCTCTAATGTTAGCTCCAAGAATGAAGTTGAGCACTCGATGTGAAAGGCCTTGCAGAATGCTTGCCATAGAGCGAATGGTCAGTGCTAGTTCTCTCTCTCTCTCTCTCTGTCTCTCTCTCTCTCACTCGCTCATTTCTGCTACAGATTATAGCCATCAGCCTTCACTGACTGTCCTCAGACCCCAAAGAAGGGAGAAATGACAGGGAGAAGCAGATGAGACTGCCTTTTCTTCCAGACATCCTGAAAGCAAGGAAGGGTCCAAGACAAGGCTTCCAGTTCCCAGCCTTTGAGGCTGAAAATTTTTTATTGTGGTCTTTCCTAGAGCAACCGACACTGTTTGGTTTTTAACCTCATGTCTTGCTGTTCTGGGATATTTTCTCATCATGCCTATAGTGGGATCAGCCAGGCAGGCATGGAGTTAAGCAAGTCAGGAGAGTGAGGCCTTAAAGGTCTATATTGGTGCCTCTTCATTTGATAATAGTTTATATTACAGATAGATCTCAGTAAAGGAATCTGGCAACTTTAGGAGGGTATGTGACTTCAGGTTTTTCTTCTTCTTGCCAGCTCTGTGATCTTGGCTTCTGGGTCCTGTGGGGCAATGACTGTGCCATTTGTAATTTGTACTCCTGATAGGAGATTGGACAAGATAACATTTTTATTTTTATTTTATTTTATTTTATTTTATTTTTATTTTTATTTTTTTAAATACGAAAACCAAAGAGTCATAAACTCACAAAATGTCTACTCACAAGGCCAAGCCTTTCTCATCCCAAAATCACTCCTGTTCTTGGCAACATCATTGCCTGCAACCACTCTGGCCATGGAAGAATGTGGAAAATCCTAGCATTACTAGATTTCTAAAGGGCCCCTGTTAGAGGCAGGTCTTTCCGGGTAGCCCATGAGCTTTTTAAGGAAAGAGATCCATGGTCTCTTTTGAGATGGAATGTCCTTCAAACTTTCCCAGCCTGGTGTCTGGACTAAGGATGTATCAAAATCTGTTCAGACAAGTACTGGTGGACAGAGCAGATCCAATGAGCTGGCTAAGGAGGTACAAGCGAAAATGTAACTATATTTCAAAGCTTAAACGGCTACCAAATAGCATAATTGTGCCTGTCCACACTTTAATCTCACTGACTCCTTCTAAATGTCCATTTTTCCTTATTCTTCCAGCCCATTCCACTCAAATGGTTAGACACAGGTAGAGCAAAGTGTTCCAGGTTGCAAGTGAAAAATAATGATACAACCTGCTTAAACAAGGTATCTAAGGTGAACGGAGGCCTCTCTTGTTTACATATGACAGCATTTCAGCTTAAGAATCTGTTTTATAAACAAGTGTTGGGATGACATTTAGCAAGCTCCCTGGTTTCCACTCTAATTGCCAGTTTTGTACTTGGATACTTAAGTTATTTACATATTCATAAGATTAGAAATCAGCTCTGACATTGGAAAATTTCAAGCACATGGAATTCCTACCTAATCAGCATGGAATATAAAGCTCAACATATTTCTTATAAATAACTGAGTGCCTTTTTACTTAATGCAGTGCCTTGGGGAAACATGATGGTATTAGGTAGATATCAGTTTCCTAAGTGTTTGTGCTTGTGCAGAAATTATTTGAATATCTGCAGGGGGCTGAATTTCAAGGATCTATTTATCTTTTATTTCAATCTTGCCCTTTTGACAGTAAGGGGCTGCTGGGTCTATTAAAAAACAAATAGAGTTACTGTGAAGACAAATGCTTTAATATTTAATGGCTTACTGTTATTATAATCAATATTTTCTGAGTACTGTGTATTGGTTTTTCCTTGCTCCATTCATTCTGGTTTCACGGTACCTTTTAGTGACTGAACGCTAAGAGGGCATTCGACTTGACCAAAGTGTCTACGACTTCAGGTACTGGGAAGACGCTACTGCTAAGGAATCCTTGTGTCTAAATCCAACTATGCCTCACCAGGTCAGGTATCTCTCGGGCCTCTGAATAACGCACTGTTGGAGAACCAGGAAAGGTCAATGACCTGTCAGAGGTCCCCCAGCCATTGGCAGGGCCTGACAGTGTAGAGAGCCCATGCTCTTACCTGGTTTCTGTACTGTCTACCACTGGTGGGAAACCAGTATGACTGAGTTTTGGAAAATGCTGACATTTATTCCTTTTCCAAGCAGTCATAATTTCCCAGGGAAATCCCAGCATCCAAAGTCACCATGATCAGCAATGGCCTCCTGTCAGGGCCCAGTCAGGAGAAGGATAAAAGATTACAAAGGAATGGGAGGAAGTTGTTGTTGCTGTTATTGTTTTTCTAAGAATGGATATGAAACTAAAAGTATTTTTTAAATTTACGTTTATACAAGTTACTAAAATTCTATGGTATGCTATCAAACACACTGACAGTATAATTTTCCTTTTCTATCAGTATATTACTGTAACTCAAAGTCCGTCTTCACTCACAGAGAACACTGGCTGTTAATATTTAGAGTTTCAACTGTTTTTTTTTTTTTTTAAGATTTTATTTATTTATTTGAGAGAGAGAGACTGAGAGCACGAGTGGGGGGGGGCAGAGGAAGAGGGAAAAGCAGACTTCTGCTGAGCAGGGAGCTGACACGAGGCTCAATCCCAGGACCCTGAAATCATGACCTGACCCGAAGGCAGATGCTTAATGGACTGAGCCACCCAGGCACCCCAGAGTTTCAACTATTTGTAAAAAGAGACTACTTATCAAAATGTGTTCTCCGCCCTGAAAGCCATGTTTTGGTTTTGTGTGTATCTTACACATATACATAAATATCAAAATACTGAAGGTGAGGCTAACGTGCAAGCCTTAGGATTTCTTATTTCTTTCATAAACTGTGACTTGGAATACAGAGGAATCAAGCAGGTCCCCATGTGATAGTCCTTGTACCTCCGAATCACAGAGCTCCAAGATCAATGAAACAATACCAACTGCTGAGTATCCTACAACAGCCACAAAATGCGGGGCGGTCCACTAAACTGTCTTAAAGGTTTGTCTTCCCTCCACAGGACTGATCACCCCATTTGGATGTATTTTTTAAATTCACAAAACAATTTAACATCTCCTAAAATAAAACTGATAGGGAGATCCATGAACAGGAGAAAAACAAAGACTATGAGAAAGACAGGAGGGACAAAAAAATGATTGGGGGGGCACCTGGGTGGCTCAGTCGTTAAGCGCCTGCCTTCGGCTCAGGTCATGATCCCAGAGTCCTGGGATCGAGTCCCACATCGGGCTCCCTGCTCTGCAGGAAGCCTGCTTCTCCCGCTGCTGTTCCCTCTGCTTGTGTTCCCTCTCTCGCTGTACTCTCTCGCTATGTTTTTCTCTGTCAAATAAATAAAATCTTTAAAAAAAAAAAAATGATTGGGGATGAGTGCAAGACAGCAGATGAGGTTTCTTTGTTCTGCACAGTTTTCTGTTTTAAATTTTTGAGTTAGTTATAAATACTTAAAAATAAGAAAATATCACATTTTACACGAAGCAGGATTCCTTCTCCTGAAAAGCCACGAAGGTCTGGTGACACTGGGCGAGCCATCCTCGGTTGCAAGAACAGCAGACTGGAGCTTCCCCACACCTCCCCACCCCCGCCCTTCTGAATGTCTACACGAACACCTGCTCTCTGCTTCCCCACAGCTCAGAGCTAGCCGCTTTGTTCAGTTGATTTCTCGCTTGTGGGAATGGGAATTGCGTTCATGGCCTTGATGGGCTTGGACATCCACAAGCATGGTGAGGGGAAGTACACTGCACAGGACCAGAGGCAAGGGGTCGGGGCAACAGAGCCCCGGGGCAGAACCTCCCAACCTGGATAAGCAGGGCAAGGGGGCCTCTCTTCCCAAGCTACTCAGGACTGTTCAAGTCCCTTTCACAACCCTGCAGACCCTCCCCTCTATGATTCGCTCCCATGGTGCGACCCCTAATGGAGAGGCCATGAGCCCAGCGCCCCCCACAGCGGTCTGCAAAACTGAGGTATATGCATATTCTTATACTTTTCTCCCATTTTTTTCTTTCAGTCACATCTGCGTTTTTGTTTTCTCTCATTTCAAATGTTTCCCAACACATCATGTTTAGTGAGGTGTTTAAGGCAGACTGAGAGATGCCGTTGGAGGCAATGTTTTATAGCACAGTTTGTACACTAGTTTATTGCCAAATTAAAATAAAGATGTAATCTGGCAGGCTCAGCTTGCTGCTAAGCCTTCCTTGGGTGGTTTCCTGCGCTGAGGCAAGAAAGTGAGAGGAAACTAGCAATGAAGTGAAGAACTCTCTCTCTCTGTTTTCCAGTACCTGCTTGATTTCCAAATGCAAAGAAACAAAAAGAAAGCACAGGATGTTTGCTTCACCTACTGTTTAATTACAGAAATAAAAAATAAATAAAGGAAAGCATAATTTTAGTGTCCTATACTAAATGCCATGGACTCTTCATAGTGCCCACAGTGACTCACTGCTGCTCTGTAAGATTTCTAAGCTTTATGGGATCTTTATGGGATCAGTATCTCCCTGTCCATTTGACGTAAAATTTCCATTATAGACCATAAGGTCTATAATGTTTATTTTTCTGGAGATTCCAAGGCTTTCCAAAGGCATGTCCTCACCTAGACCTGTTGGAAGCCTAGAAGGCTAGCTCCTGTGTCTATACAGTGTAAGGCCCTAGACAAGGGCTACCTAAGTAGCCAGGACACTTCCTCGGGATTTCAGAGGGATTAGGGCTCCTCACCTCCCTGCCCTTTCAAGAAAGCATTTACCTCTTAATAACTGCCTAGACATGACATATCACAGGAAGGTTTCTCTCAGGAAAAAAAAAAAAAACATAAAACATAAAAAAAAAATCCTGATTTTATGAATTCTGAGGCCATTTGTCCATACGCATTTCTCTCTAATTAAAAGCTTTCTTTTTTTTTTTTTTTTTAAATCTGATACACTATGGAATTGATGGTCAGTAAAATTCTATCTTGGGCCAGAAAGGACAATCTCCTCAGCAAAACTCTTTGATTCCTTTAAAATTCTCACATCAAAAAGCCTCCTCTGGGTACGGAGGCATCAAGATGAAACGCAGGCTGAGCAGAACTCGGCAGCCCATATGGGCCCCATCTCGCAAGCCAGAGATCCACTCTCCTCAGGGCCTTAAAAGTCTCCTGCACTGAAGGAGAGAAAAGCCGTGGCAGGGAAATAAGGGCAAAATTGGCAAAGTGGGAGTGTCTGTGCAAAAGAGGGAGTGGATGCCTGAGAAGACAAGGAGGGTGAGACACCAGGAAGAGGGAACAGAGGAGGATTCTATTCACAGGTGAGGCTGAAGGCGTTGGCACCTTAAGAAGATTCTTTCTAAGAGGCAACACCTTCTGCTTGAGGATTCTGTTCACCATACGTCAGTGCAGAAAAGCATCCAGCAGAGCGAGTACTTGCGCTGAGGCGAGATCTTAGCCGGGAGTCCTGCCGCAGCAGCAACAGCAGCTGTCACGGAAAAATTGATGAGCAATCCTTCCACGAAAGAATAAAAGTTCCCTCTTCTGGGCAAATAAAGTTGTGGGCCTGCCGACACCAGCACAGGGCCCTCCTCGGTGCTCGCTGTGGTCTCTCATCCATCTCATCCGTGGCAAACGCTCCAGGATTCACGGGTGAATGCCAGCTATTATGTCCCTATCACTGACCCACCTGAGCGGTCCCAGACCCTCTCAACTTGACCTCCAGCCAAGTCATCTGGTGGCGGCAGCCCATTCTGCTCCCAGCAAATGCCCCTCCTTATGCTGTGATTCCAGCCCTGAGACAGGAAGTACTCTATCTCCTACTCATGTTAGAAGGTTATCCACAATTTTTTTCCAGGATGATTTCCCCTTCATTTTTTCCTAGAAAAACAGAGTTCCGCAGAAAGGCTGGTTTCTGCCTCTCTACTAATCTCGAGATGTCACAATCAAGAATGAGAACCCTACCAAATTTCGGGTAAGCCTTCATTCCATTCACTGAACTTTGGCATGTGATGCCAATGAGTGGTATTTCCCTTTGGGAAAATTCATTACCCCCTCAGATTTGGGGTTTGTTAGCTACATACCAGCAAGGACTGTTTGGGCTTCTTCCAGCTCTACAATGACAGAATTCACTAGGTCCATGGTCAACGAAGACATTTTTTGGTCCAGACCAGAACTACGGTGATATCACCCTAACTGGTCTTCTTGCTTTTGACCTCCTATGACCACAGTTCATCCTAAAATTGCTACCAGATTAAACTTTGTAATCTATACCTCTGAACACACCATTTCACTAACCAAAATTTTCACAAGGCTTTGTGAAATTTACACAGAATTAACTTTACAAAGTTTCAGTTTCAGCCAAATGGACACATTCTCAACTGTGTGGACATGGTTTTTCTAACTTTGTATTATTGTTTATGACATTCCTCTTGTGTGAAGTATGACCCTCCAAACAGAAATATGACATATATTCTTTAAGGTCAAGGTGAAATCATTTCATAAGATCTCCATCTCCTGAACGTTGGGCTGCCAGTTTCATAGAATGCATCCAGCTACTTCAAGTAGGTTTCTATTATGTGTGAAAGAGGGCACTGACTTTTTGGCCTCTGCTTGACTACTGGTGAACTCAAGTGCATTTATCTTCTCTTCCGACATGGACTGAATGCTCCTTGATAAAGTTATTTGAGACCAACACTGAACCATGATGAGCACCTAAACCAGACATGGGGCCTACTGTGGTTTTTGTTTTTTTTTTCCAATCTCATTGGATGCACACCTGCAAATACACTGATCCCTACAAACGTATTTTAAGGCAAAGAGCCAACACCAAGTACTGTGCACCAAGTATCATGGCTGAGTTGGGACACCAACTCAGATGTCCTCACTTCTCCACGGTTGTCCACTTAGCCACAGTGATCGTGGGGAGCACTGTTGAAAGTGCTAAGGCATAAAGGGTTCCATTTCTGGGCATTTCCTCCAGCACAACTGTTTTCACTTAGGCAGGTAAATCTGGCCCTCACTGTACCTCTGGCATCAGAGGGAAAATTAACCAACTGTCAAAGACAATACAATAGCCTAGTGGATTAAATGACTACTACTCTGTGTCCTGAGCTGCTCAGCCTCCCCTCTGGTAACTGCACCATCCTGGACCAGATGCATGGTGGCCCGACTCCAGGAATGGAATTTGTACATTCTGCTGAAAGGGTAGGCAAGATGCTTAAGAAGGAAAAAAATACTAATTGTAAATCTTTTCTATTTTTAGACTCAATGTGCATTTTATTTGGCAGTAAGGGCAGCGTGAATAAAATTCCAATCCTGAGAATTTTAATTTGCTTCCTCCAAAATGCCCATGTCAGTAGAGACTTTGGAAAGTTGCTTCCACCATTCCCCTCCCCCAGGAAGAATCCCACATATCTACATCCTCCCAACAGAAAAAAAATAAAAATAAAAAACCCTCAAATACCCTCCTCACTCATAGAAGTCCAGTATTTCTTTAAATATATGTAATTCCTAGCACAAGATTTCTGTAAAAATAATTTGCAGGATAGCTTCACTGAATTACACACTTTACAAAGAGAATTTCAGTTTTGTAGTTATTTTCTGGTTGGCTTTTATGGCTAGAGTCTGATATTTGCCTGTAAATCTTTTATTTAATTATATTTGCTGTTGCTAGACTTATATTCTACCTGAAAATGTAAGTTTTTTAAAAACAGGAGCCAAAGGTATTTTATAGTATGTCTGTAGTGTAGAGTACATAATATATTTTATAGTATGTATCCCATAAAACACATAAACATATCTCACACATACACACACACGCACACACACGGATGCACAACCTCACTCAATGCTCTCTTAAAAAGTAGACTTCTTCAATGTAATCACCAAGAGCAGACAAATCCTGACATTACTTGACTCTGAGTAATATTATCTATGGACATTATTATTGCTTCTCTGGCCATTTCTCTCACTGTTTTGACAAATCCCTAGTTAGAGTTAGTGCTCTTTACCTTTTCAGGGCTGTCCTTCCCAAAAGGCTTTGAGAGAAGCTATGGGCCCTTTATCCAGAAAAATGATCACATCTCCACATGCACAAAACAGCCTCAAATTTCTCCACCATGTCTTCCTGAGTGTCAGGCCTTTCCTTTACGTGCTGTTTCAGACGTAGACACAGCTCAAGCAAGCACTCTGAAATATTCCTTGCTGCCCCTGACCCTCTGGCTCAGAGTTCAGGCTACTGCACAGAACAAAAGTCACCACCGAGAAGAAATGTAGAGACAATTAGCTAGTGGCTTGTTCCCTGGAAAACTGTGCACTGTTATCTCAAACAAGGAAATCATGCTCACCTTTTGGTCTTGGCTGTATGCCAGAATCCAGTCCTCCTGCTTGGGGTGGAAAAGCAAGCTTTGGATGTAAAAATTCAGCCGGTACTTTTGATAGGTGGCCCCTTCATCCGAGCTGATCAATAAGCTGCTCTCAATCTCTGGGTCTGTGAGTAACATAATCTGCAGCCAGGAATTGTTGAGGAAAGAAAACAACAAAAAGTTAAGTTTACAAATTTATAAAATTTAGCAACAAGTTAAAATTTTGCAAAGAGTGGAAAAAAAGAGCAAAAAATGTTTGGTTAAACAAGGACCTTGACTCTGGCCAGTTTGTTCTCCTGGACCAATGCCATGAAATTAAAGAAACTCAAAGAGGCAGATAAGGTGGAAGGAAGGAAGAGGACGCAGAGGAGTGCATTTGAGTTTCTTCTGGGGGGCTCCTAGTTTTTTCCCCAATGTTATTTCCTTAATCTAAAATATGTCCCGCTCTTCCCTAACCTCTGCCCTCTTTCCTATTGTGCTTTGTCTACTTTCCATTTTGGGGAAAGAAAAGAACAAGACTTTTCATAATCTGTTGTGGTTAAAGTGGAAAGAAACAGAGACAGAATGGGCTCCACTGATTTTTTTCTCTCACCGTAGGCCCTCTCGTTCACATGAACACTATCCCCAAATGTCATCCTACCTTTAGTCTGATTTTCTGACTCTTGACTCAAAGGCTGGGCTTTCTAAAGCCTTGCCTGGAAATTGTATAAGGGCGACTCTGTCACCTTTTAACTTATTTTATAATTTCCTTTTTTATTTTGCTTTATTTTGCTTATCATAAAGCAAAATACTGGTACATAAACTCCATGAGAATAGGGATATTGGATATTTCTCTCTTTTTCTGTCCTACAGGCATATTCCCAGCAGCTAGATAGAGTAACACCCAGCTTATTTCCTAGACTCCAGAAATATTTTCCCAATGAACGACTAAGTAAATAAATGAACAAACGAAGAGTTTTCAGAGTCATCACACGGAAGCAGAATGATGCCCAGAGCACTCTGAGCAGCCATGAATGGAAGCGCCATGGAGAGAGCAGCTGGGCGTCCTGCTCAGTCTTTAGCCTCCTGACCGAAGACTATGCTTTACATGCGGACAGGTTCGGACCTTCAGATGCTTTGTACTTTCTTGTCAGGACGGTTGACCACGGCCAGAGCAGTGGGAACCATCCACAACAGGAACAAGATGGAGGAGAGGCCCTGAAAACTGCTTTTTATTCTCTCGTTTTATGCCTCCAGGAACGTGTGATAAAGTACCTCATTCCCGACTCTCTGCAGGTCTGCTTTCACTCAGTCAAAGTGCGCACCTAATACCTCTGGACAGGAGGCCTTAATGCTACCCACGGACTTCTTCCCCAGCAACTTATTAATTGGCACTTTCTGAGCTTGGTTCGGAGAAGCATGAAAGATGTGCTTAATGTGTAGCTGTATGAAGAGAAATCACTGCAGCCCAGGGTTTAAAGATTCTCAGCTAAGGATGCAGCAGTTCCAGGAAAAGAGGAGAGAGGCAGGGAGAAAAAAAATAGAGCCATGTCAGAAAAGATCCGCAGGCCAGACAAACACACAGAGCTCTCTCAAGTCTTTGGAGGCAATCATAGTAAAACCTCAGAATAGTTAGTGTCAGCTTTGAAAGCGGTGTCCTGTCGGCGCAAATGGCACATGAAGAGCGCACAGCAGACCCACACAGACTGAGCTGCGTTTATGTAACCCAGGATGAATTCAAGGTTCCTTGCCATTCCTTCAACCTGCGCCTTCGTGAAGTGGAGAAAGGGTCGTGGGGGAGTGATTGGAATCCTGGCTGCCAGCCACTCTCCGGACAAGACCAAGAGACCAAAATGGAAACTAATTGCCTCCTTCCATGTTCCAGTGAAGTCACTGCCTACCGACCAAACACCGTGACAAAGTGATGTAGGTGTCTCCGTGTCGCGTTCACTAAACAGACAGTGTCCGCTCGCCGGATGGCTGAGACAGAACCGCCGGGTTGTGCACTAAGTCACTAAGTACAAACTCGCATCCCTCCATCAAAACCTCGTGGGTGCATTAAGCGAAGACGTTCAGATGGCTCCTAAATTCACAGGAATACTTCCAGAGGATTTCATGTTTATTGGCAGATAAAAGCTGTCATTTTCCAAATAACAAATAAGTCATCAAGTGATCACATTACTTTGTGTTTCCAACTGCAATTAACAATAATATAGAACAACATTTTGGCACTATGGCCAAAAAGTCGCTTCTGTAATATGAAGCAGTTCAGTGTTATAGAGCATCCGTTGTCTCAGGCAAGGTGATTTTTTTTCCCCCTCCTCTGATTTTTCTCATTCCCTGTTAACCAAAATACGTTCTCCTTTCTTCCCGTGAGTGCAGATTTTACCACCTGCTTCTCCTGGCAGACTACGTCATCAAAATAACAACAGTAGGCCCGCCGAATATCCTCAAATCAGGCTGATTTTCATATGTCATCTACAATATTTTTGACACTCATTGTGCTCCAAGTCGGCCGACTACATGAGACCTTCTGCTTCCAGATAATAGTAGATGAGGGAAGGTAGAATAACACAAATATTTTCAAATAATTCAAACATATGGATACTTGATATTGAATAAACAAAACTCACGGCTTCCTTTGTTTTTATTCTGAGTGGTGAGAATACGTAGACCAAAAACTCACCTTCCCTCTCTCCCCTGAAA
The DNA here is from genome assembly GCA_028646535.1 of Procyon lotor. Taxonomy (NCBI): domain Eukaryota; kingdom Metazoa; phylum Chordata; class Mammalia; order Carnivora; family Procyonidae; genus Procyon; species Procyon lotor. Next base: position 51,872,868 of record CM053617.1, read on the forward strand.
CCCTCTCTCTCAAAATCTGACATTCTGGAAATGATGGAAGCTGTCAGGAAAGTTCCCCTGTCAGATTTATAGATGGGTCTGCATGACACCAACCTTCCAGAGGTCCCTCTCCCAAGTCTCTGCTCAAATCCACGCAAAACAAACAGGTCAATCTGGATCCATTTTCATTTAGCCATTTTTCATTGCACAAACTTTGTAAGACTGCCAGCAGAATTCAAAATAAAAGAAAAATAAATTGCTCGTGACCCTACTCCTTCAACAAGTCAAATCATGTGTGTGCTTCCCTCTACTTCTTTATTCACATCTCTATGTAATATCATGGATGTATTTTTTTCCATTTAATGTTATGACCCGTATTCATTTCCAACTGAACCATAAACACACAAATGCATGTACAGACCTGAGTATGTACCATTGTGTACAATGTATTTCAATTACTTAATCAGAGCCTTCAACATAATTAGGTTACAATCAATACAGTGGTTGAATGACAAGAAGTACTTAAATTATTAACTGAATAAACGGAATTTTATTATTTCAGTGTTTAAATTCAAATTCTTCAGTGACTTATTCCTAAATAAATCAGGTTTGTTATGTCCTTTTGAAGATTATTAAAAGTAAATAAATTAACAATAAAGACTATAAGATCTACTTTTTTTAAAGATTGTATTTATCTATGACAGGGAGAGATAGGAAGAGAGGGAACACAAGCATGAGAGAGCTGGAGAGGGAGAAGCAGGCTCTCCACTGAGCAGGGAGCCCGATATGGGGCTTGATCCCTGCACTCCGGGATCATGACCTGAGCCAAAGGCAGACACTTAACGACTGAGCCACCCAGGTACCCCATAAGCAAGATCTAAACAGAAAATGTTTAACCTGAGAAAAAGAAACAATGTAAAAATAAATGTGATCCAATCTTTAAGCATAAATGATGTCATTTATAAATAAAGTCCTATATTCTCAAGAAGGTGTTTCTGGGAAATATTACCAAAATAGACCTACAAGTTAGTGACTATTCCTCAAAAAATAACAGATTACATTTCTTAGATATGATCAATGATCCCTGATTTTGCTGGTTTACCTTGGCTCTCTGTCCCCTTTTGCTTTTCATGTTTAGTCCTCTGCATTCCAGGATGTGATTAGAAGGAGAGAATTTCATTTTTTAATTTTTTTTAAAGATTTTATTTATTTGGCACAGAGAGACACAGCAAGAGAGAGAACACAAGCCGGGGGAGTAGAAGAGGGAAAAGCAGGCTTCCTGCCAAGCAGGGAGCCTGATGCGGGGGTTCGATCCCAGGACCCTGGGATTATAGCCTGAACCGAAGGCAGACGCTTAATGACTGAGCTACCCAGGCACCCAAGAGAGAAAGAATTTTAGGGTGACATTGTAAAAGGCATGAATCTAAACTTTGCACAATTCCTCATGTGAGCTCTCTAAGAAGAGGGGTCTTTGCATGGCATAAAGCTTGGTCCACAGTAGGTCCTTCCATCTTTGTAAATAAACATATGAATGAACAAATCAGTGAGTGAGTGAACGAGTGAGTCGTCTTCATACCTGACTTTGGCTGAAAGCAGTCCATGAAGCCCTGTGACATTGAGTCTGAGGCCTCTGGAACACATCCCTGCTGTTGTACTTGGAGGCCAGGAGGGCTGAGACAAGGGGAAGGGGTGTCTTTAGCAGGAACGAAATTATTCTCTGTTCAGATCAGCCCCAGAGTGATTAGAAGCAGTTTACTCCTGCCTTGCAGGGTGCGCAGACACTGCACTGACTGCATCCGTAGATGAATTGTTTTCCATAGAAAGTCAATAATGGTGACACAGGCTCCTGCCACCCAACCCTAAGCAATCATTCATCATCCACTTTGGGAGAAGGAAGAAACTTTATTTGCTTTTCCTAGAGGTGACAAATGAACATGAAATGCAATTTATAGATTTAAAATATGTCACTTCCCCCCCTTTTTTGGTATTAGTCCTTCTGACAACCCAGTGTCATCAGAAATTAAATACATCTTTACTCTTTGACTTGCTCCATATTCAACATATGGCTACATGATGTAATTCTACAAAACGTTGCCTGGTGGCCTTCTTTCTGATCCTTCCAGGTGCCTACTAAGGACACTCCTCCCTAAGGAATACCGCTACTATTTAATTTTCCAGATTCTCTTCTTAGGTGTGTTGTACTTGGAATTCTACTATTTACCTCTTTAGACATGGTGGGAGCTTCACCACCTCTAGGCACATACCTGTTCCTATCATTCCTTTGGTCCTAAATCACAGAGTATTTATTTTATGTGTTGTTCATTACTTGTTTGCTCATTTGTCTACCCCTTGTCATTCATGGACCATAGAACTATAATCACGAAGAGGTAATATACTGGGGATATCTCTCTTGCTTTGCTTAAGGCTTAGCTCAGATCCAGCTACCTGTATCACAGGTGCATAACAAATACTTTCCATAATGATGATGACAATGGCAAAGAAAAATAGCAGTAGTAGCAACTGTGTACTCCAGTTTTCTAACCCTGTATTCAAATAAGAATCTATAAACACTCTAAGAGGCTATTTGCAAACCTCTGGCTTCAATATTAAAAACAAATTAAGTGAAATTGAATAAGAGCAAGTAAATAATTTGCTGATCAATGTAGGTGGAAAAGCTACTTATTTCCAATGTGAGCTGAGCATTTATCCTTCCCAGAGGAGCAGAGGGTGAGGGCAATAAGTGATTATCAGTTGGCTACTATTTGGAGGACAATATTGGGGAATATACAGGAATATACAGGATCTTTTCTAGAATGACCCATACAAAGAAAATCACTGTTACAAAAAATAACAAGAAAAGGACAGGGATGTGATTAAATAGAAAAAAAAAGTTCAGATAAGAATACACTGCTGGAATCTGCAGAAAGGTGGACTCAGTGTGGGATCACTTATCCTAAATCCCACTTCCACACTCCCCCCCAAATTCAGTGAAGCTCATCTAATGCACAATCCATGTTCATTAACACAAAATTGGGTCATTCGATACCAAGAGACCACAAGAACGTTTGGGCAACAGACCACCATCTACTCAGAACCTGAAAGCTGATTCAGTGGAACTGCAGGGAAATTTTGGCATTGTATTCTAAAGAGTTCATTGTGTGAGCTTATTTTTAAACTTTTTTTTTTCTCTTAATGCCGACCCAAAGGCTTTGATGGAAGAAAAAGAATTTTCAATAACTATATATTACAATTTCAGTCTTTCACATGTCTCCTACTAGTCCTGTCAGAAAACTCGACCCATTAATTATTACATAACAATAAGCTGTACTCCTTTTGCCCAACCCTATGGAGTATACAGAAAAAAGCGAGGTTCACTAGGAATGAGAGTGTATGGGTTACACTCCTTGGAAGACAATTCAAGAACAAAAGCTTTAAAAAGATTTCTTAGGGTGCCTGGGTGGCTCAGTTAGTTAAACGTCCAATTCTTGGTTTTGGCTCAGGTCATGATCTCAGGGTTGTGGGATTGAGCGCTGAGCATGGAGCCTGCTTAAGATTCTCTCTCTCTGCCCCCTACCCCCGCAAAAACAGCTTCTTCTTTCTTTTGAAACTACTGAACATAACCCTCTCCTTTGACTCAACTTAGAGAATCTCAAACTAAACAATATCATTTCACAGTAAGTCCTTGCTTCCATTACTGTGGATGAAACTGATCCCTCTCACAAAGGAAACATATACTCATGGATATGGGAGGGTTGATCTGCAGGGCTGAGCACTTGGGGATCTTGAACTACAGACCTACTTTCCAGAAGAAGAGCCATGACCAAATCCTAAACCTGACCATAGTGAATGTTGCTGTGAATGTGTGTACTTCTTCCAAAAAGACAAAGAGTGTGTGTTTAGTGAAGGTCATTCATGTCAGGAGAAGAAGGAAAAACAAACTATAAATATATACTATAATCACAGGAAATAACACGGGGCCTGACTCCCAAGACAGATTTGAGTTTCACCTCTGCTATACATCAGATATGCCACTTTGAAGAGCTAATACCTCACTGAATCTTTTCATGAGTCGCTTTTCTTGTTGACAGTAGTGATACTATAAAAAAAATCTGCATTTATTGAGCATCTGTTGTGTACCAAACACTCTACTAAGTCTTTAAAATATTACTTCATTAAATCGCTTAAAAATACTTCAGGTAGCTATTATGTCCATTTAACAGATGAGGAAATGAGGCTTAGAGAAATGAGGTGATTAGTTCAAGGTCACACAGCTAGTCAGTGCTAAAGCTATCTATAGCATACACTGTATGGGTTTATGTGTAGATTACAGAAGTTCATCTGGGTGAAAGCAATGATAAGTTTTGTGCTAATGTTATTACTTCACAAAAATAGCACATTTAGTACTGTATGTTTTGCAAAAATATGATAGTTGAGTTCAAGAGAGAGGAAGAGGAGGAAGGGATGGAGAGAGAGGACGAGAGAGAGAGAGAGAGAGAGAGAGAGAGAGATAGAGAGAGAGAATGTATTGCAAGTATCTCATACAAGTATTGCCTAGATGGGAAAAAGCAGGTTGGCGGTAAGGAATTAAGACCTAGGTAATGGAGACTCTCCATAATAAAATGACTGGTAAGATATTCCTAAAGAAATAAAGATAATTTTTTGGCTTTAAGAAGTTTTTGCCTTTAAGGGCGCCTGGGTGGCTCAGTGGGTTAAGGCCTCTGCCTTCAGCTCGGGTCATGATCTCAGGGTCCTGGGATCGAGCCCCGCATCGGGCTCTCTACTCAGCTGGGAGCCTGCTTCCTCCTCTCTCTCTGCCTGCCTCTCTGCCTACTTGTGATGTCTTTCTGTCAAATAAATAAATAAATAAAATCTTTAAAAAAAAAAAAGAAGTTTTTGCCTTTAAATATAAATCTTTGAAATCACAATACCCAGACTTGCTTCACACTCAGATTTTTCACAATGGCCTTGGCCTTCTCTTCCTCACCCTTCCAGCATCTCTCCTCCAGAAGACTGGTTTTAAGCTTTATCCCAAGTATGAGTTACAAAAATAGGGCAGAACTGAGCAAAAAGCTCCAAATTAGTAATAGCACAGGTAGGGAAACAAACATTTCCTCACAAGAGATTTCTCTAAGAAATTTATACTAAAACTAGTAAGAATCATTCCAGTGTAACTGGTTTCCTAGAAAACATCATATGACTAAATGGCATCTAAAAAAGTCACTTTGCCAGAGAAATAACTATTGTCATACTAGGGATAGTAGGGAATATGGAATATTCATTAATGCTTAGCACTGTATCATCTAGCTTTTAAAAATGGCATTTTAGAGGAAGAGAATGATGGACAAATTTGAGAAACATTTTTACTCTTGCAGCCACTATGGAGATTGATTAGACCTTGAGGATATTTGAGCTTCCTTAAAAATCCCAGCATTATCCCACAGCCTCCGCTCAAACTCAATCAGAACACACTTCCATGGGCATTACAAGTCCCAGAGTAACTTCTTTCTTAAACCCCCCAAGATCTATAAGTGCCAAAAGGTTACATCATTTAAAAATGTTAGCCGCTATCAGAAGTAGCAGCAATGCTGGGAGAGGTGGACATTCATCTTCTTTGCTCATGGGAAACTTTACAAGAAATGATGTTCATTTAATGATAAGAAATCTCTTTATTCCGCCAGAAATGATAAAGGAGAAGAGGTGGGGAGGAAGAGAGAGCAAGAAAGAGAAGCTATCGGTATTTTAACATTGATTTAGGTGAGGGACACACCGTTTTTGGTTAAATCTCTAAGTTGTGCATTTGATTTTAGAGTTTGAATAAATGTCAGGTTGAAAGTCAAGGGAAAGAAAAGAAGAGCCCATAGGAATGAATCTATTCTAAAAATTAGTGAACAGAATATATCCACATTCTTCATTCCTTGCTTTACTTGTACCATCATCCTGACAAGTATATTTTAGTTTTACTTACTTATATTAATGCTTCATGGTAAATGGGCAAATATACCAGGGTGGATGGAGGAAGATTAATGAAGTCTCAGCCACACGAGACCTTGCTAATGCATTTGGCTATTAAAGCTTCCCTGAGAGGACTGTGGAGACCACCAGGGGTTTCTCTCAAACAGGATTTGCAGATTAGTGAAGTGAGAATCCGCTCCACTGCAAAGCTCCCAGGAAGATGGTGCTGAAGGGAAACATCCAGGAAGAAGTACCTCCTGTTAACAAGGAGATCAGTTTCATGTAAATTTTTTTCTTAGTTCTTCAATTATTTAATGACAGACACTGATCATTTCAAGTTGTTTTTGAGAGGCAGAAAATAGTGAGTGTGCTTAACTGACATGCCCCTGAGTATAATTACATAATCTGCTGCTTTTCCTCTATACTTTCTTCCTTTCCTTCAGTCAGGGCAGGTCAGAGCAGGTGATATAGTAGTGCAGTATTTTAAGAAGATTTTTTTTCTTAAAAAAAAATTTTTTTTTAAGAATTTTCTAGGCAGTTCTATATCTTGGGCTAATTCCATCTCAAAATGCGTATCTCATAAACAGCAGAACTGATACAATATATTAAAGAGAAAAGGACCTTTGTCCCACTTACTTATTGCTGTGTAACAAACTACCTCAGAACAGTGGTCTAAGACAATAATTTATTTTGCTCATGGCTCAGCTGGGTAGTTAGTTTCAAATGAATGTGATGTCAACTATGGGCTGGAACTGGAGGTTCCACTTCCAAGATGGCTTCTTCACTGATGTATCTGGCCTTAGCCCCTCTCTCTCTTTCTACATAGAAGGGCATTCTCTCCATGTGGCTTGAACTTCACAAAGCATTGCATTTTTGTGATTCTTGGATTTTGTAATTGGTGGCTGACTTCCTCAAAGTGTGAGCACCCCAAAAGTAATAAGTATTTCAAGAAACTCAAGTGGAAGCTGCAATTCTTCTTATGACCTGGCTTCAGAGGTCCCAGGACATCCATTTTGCCACCTTCCATTGGATAAACAAGTCACCAGTTCTGGGCTAGGTGTAAAGGGAGGGGAAAAGTAGACTCTCCCTCTTAAGAGAGGAAGAACACATATACACGCATACAAAAAGGTGGCAAGAATTGGTGGCAGCCATCTTGCAGATACATGATGACAACGATTTTCTGTACAATTTGTTACTTATAATTAAAAGGAGGAGGATATCGGGGAACCTGGGTGGCTCAGTGGGTTAAAGCCTCTGCCTTGGGCTCAGGTCATGATCTCAGGGTCCTGGGATCAAGTCCTGCATCGAGGTCTCTGCTCAGCAGGGAGCTTGCTTCACCTTCTCTCTCTGCCTACTTGTGATCTCATTCTCTCTCTCAAAAAAAAAAAAAAATCTTTAAAAAAAAAAGGAGGATAAGATAAAAAGTTTGTTATTACTATTACCTTCAGTATAAATAGCAAGGTCTTCTGATCATAGCATATCTGACATACAAATAACTTAAAGTTGTCAGATTTTTCATTGGTTTCAGTTACCTTAAACTTTCTGAAGGCTGTATATTTCTAAACTGATATCAATTCAAGGTGAATATTTATTGAGGACCAAATGATTTTTATTGTTAGTCAGTTACAGATTCATCAAGAGATCCAAGGTCAAGAAATTCCAGGCTGTGGATTTTTAGGGTGCATAAAATACACAGATTAAATTACAGAAGGATAAATGTGTTTAATGTCCATTAAAGTGTATATAACTAAATCTTTATTAAGGGAGCCTATATCTAGGTATCACAATCCCATCATTTAATTAAGGATCTGATACTTTTTAAAAAATGGGATTCTTAAGAGCAAAACAGCCCTTGTCTCTTTATGCTCACAACAAAAGTACTGGTATCAATTACAATATAACCTAGCAATCGAAAGCAGAATACTTAGTGTTCTCTTGGGTCTTAAAAAAAAAATTGACTTTCGGTAACCTTGGACCAACAGAAATAACGAAAGGCAATTTGGGTCTGAGGGTGAATGCCTGTATGGTAAATGTGTCCCAGAAACATACAGAAATATCAATTTTTATCATGGTGCAGGCCCGTATAAAACCATCCAAAATTTTTATTTTATGGTTTATTTTATTTGCATCCAGCTGCATAACTTGATTCCTACTGATACTATGCCAACCCTATAAAACACTCATCTGCTCCAACTTACTACCAACAGGGAATCTAAGCTTTAAGAAAATAACTACAAAATCAGCTCTCTTGACTTTGGTGGTATTTCATTGCACCCTGATTCAAAAGTAACAAAAGAGTTCTAAAAAAAAAATAGTGTTCAAGGGTTGCCTCGGTGGCTCAGTTAAGCATCTGCCTTTGGCTCAGGTCATGATCTCAGGGTCCTGGGATCAAGCCCAATGTCGGGCTCCCTGCTTGGTGAGGAATCTGCTTCTCTCTCTCCCTCTGTCCCCCATCCACTCATGCACTCTCTCTCCGTGTCTCAAATAAATAAAATCTTTAAGAAAAAAAAGTTCAAAAAGAACCAAAATTTTGCACCTCTGCAAACAACATGATCTTCTAGGTATCTGAGCTAATATCATTTATGAGTTTTGTCATCACAAGTGCTCAGAAGTTAGCACTCTTAATAATTAGACTGATTCCTAATCAAGGTGCCATCACACAATCCAATTATAAAAGTGCCATTCTATTTTGTGACTGCACAAAAGCATTTTTAGACATTTTTAGACTCATCATATATATGATGAGTTAAACCCACTAATAAAGGCAAAATCATTTACAAAGTTGGCTGATGTTGATTTAGGAGCTGCTTTGACCATATGACAGCTCATAGTCAGTTTGGCTCTCTCTGAATGAATCCCAGATAGGGTGAATATATGTCAGATTCTGCCCGGGACAGTCCTGGTTTAGTCATGTTGTATCATCATAAATATTATTCCTGATACTCAAAATGTATGGTTTTGGCAGTAAATTAGAAGTCATCCATTATCTGAAGTCATTTCTTTATTGGAAACCCTTAGAAAAATTATTACAAAAGTAGATAACTGGGCAAATTAAAAACAAAACAAACAAGAAACAGTGATTACATTTAATGAAAGAAAAAAAAAAGTCTTCAAATTCACAAATAGGCCCACACTTTCCTTACAGAACATACTAGGTACTATTGACCTTTCTTTGAACCCCAGGGTCATGAAAACATATCTCATGTTATTATGATATAGTAACATTTTCTGGAACTACTGAAGTGTGCTAAACTCTCCACTGAACATGAAATAGTTCTCAAGAGGTCAGACCATTCTTCTTATCCTACCATTCTTCTGATCCTTCCTACTGTCAGGCAGGCTCCTGCTAATTTAATAGAAACCTCTCTCACCTTCAATCTAAATAATTCTCCCAATGAAGGATTTTATTAAATTAGGAACACATGTCCAAAGTAAAACCTATCTTAAAATCAATTTGGGGCACCTAGGTGGTGCCATGGGTTATGCATTGGACTCTTGATTTTTGCTCAGGTCATGATCTCAGGTCCTGGGACAGAGCCCCACATCGGGTTCCATGCTCAGCAGGGAGTTTGCTTGAGATTCTTCCTCTCCCTTTGCCCCCCACCCCAAATAAAAAGATAAATCATAAGAAAAAAGAGTTATGCTTTTCTAGAAATCTTACTCAAATATGTGGATCATGAAGTGAAGTCTCGCTTGTGAAACAGTGACTGGCTACTTTGCAGTTCTTAGACATTCTCAACTTAAGGTTGCATGGAGTAGCCTATGAGAATGACTGGTTCTTTCTTGGTATCCTCACCAATCATGGTCTTTTCCTCCAAAGGCCCCACTTTAGCTGTCGGGCTGCAGCTCAGTCTTGCTACTGGGGAGCCCCCCAACCCTGGTCCTTCCTCCACTGATAAACACCTGGTGCTGGATATAATTCCTTCAATTCAGAATAAAAGGATGAAGACAAAGAGCACCCCTAGTGATAGGAGTTAAGGTGTTTAAGCTACTCTGCAGGTTTCGCTAAATATGAATGTGCCAATGGTACAATAATTTTGTTTTTTAATTATTCATCTTGCTTTAAAGTTTAGTATCTTCAGTATCTTAGTATCTTTAGTATCATATCTTCAGATATGAGCAAGAATTAAAATGTATTCATTACAGTAAACTTTTTTTTTTAAAGATTTTATTTATTTATTTGACAGAGAGAGAGAGAAATCACAAGTAGGCAGAGAGAAAGGCAGAGAGAGGGAGAAGCAGGCTCCCCACCGAGCAGAGAGCCCAATGCGGGGCTCGATCCCGGGACCCTGAGATGATGACTTGAGCCGAAGGCAGAGGCTTTAACCCACTGAACCACCCAGGCATCCCCATTACAGTAAACTTTGAAAAAAGCCCCCAAAAAGTGCTTGGGGGGAAAAAAAAAAGAAAAATCACTGAATCATCACTAGGCAGAGATAATTATAACTTATGTGTTGATGTTTACTTTCCCAATCTTTGTTTCTGTGGAGGGGAAGAATGGGGAGGAAAGGAGAAAGGGAGAGAGTGAAACGAGATTTATATAGCAAGAGAATACTGTGGAATACTTTGATTTTTAACCAGCTTTCCCAACTTTAAAACTATGCTGCAAACATTTTTCAGGCTATTAAATATTCCCCTATGTTATCATATTTTATTGGCTACACAGGATTTGATTGTATGGATATGCCACATGTAATTTTTTTTTTAAGATTTTATTTGATAGAGAGAGATCACAAGTAGGCAGAGAGAGAGAGAAGGAAGCCGGCTCCCTGCTGAGTAGACGGTCTAATACCAGGCTAGATCCCAGGATCCTGAGATCATGACCTAAGCTGAAGGCAGAGGCTTAACCCACTGAGCCACTCAGGTACCCCACCACTATGTAATTAATCCCTTATTAGTGTCCAAATTTCACTAATATAATGTCACGATCCAATGTATATTAATATTTCTGTACATCAATTATTAATCCCTCAAGTAATTTCCTCAAAGTAGATTTTATGGATTAAAGAATGTGAATTCTGTAAACCCCTTTGGTTCGTATTACCAAATGTCTTTCTGAAAAAGAGAGTACTGATTCATACTTCGTTGGCAGGGCTTGGGAAGTACCTATCACCAACAGATTTTTTTTCTCTTTTTATACTATTTTCTAAACTGACTGGGGAAAAAAGCATATTTTGCATCAATACACATTACTAATCATAGTGTATTTTCCCTTCCTCCCCTTCTTCCTTTTGTCATTTGTATTTAGTCATTTGAATATCCTCACGTGGTAGACTGCCAATTCATATTTTTTTCCATTTTAAATCATGATTGATTGTTTCTCTTTTTCTTATTGATTTGTATAAATTGCCATTCCAACCTCATTGTCTATATATAACATTGCCTAATGTGTTTTTATACACATTTATGCACGTTTCCTGTCCATATCTAAGTTTCTGGAAAAAGCAATGTTGTATTATTCTGCATATATTATACACACATACACATGGGTAACCTCAAGTGAGTATTTCAAGTCTGAAGACAAGTTCCTAAGAGATTAGAGACTCTACATTGCACAACATTTCTGTAATTGGGTTCCCTGAATAAAGAAGGCAGAAAAACATTATTTCTCCATTTTTTACTATGCCATCAATTCCCAAGCAAACCTTTCTTGCCACCCATTTATTGCAAATTGTAAGATGTTAAAAAAATAGTTCACTCACAAAGAAATTCAAATTTGGTAAACTACTATCTAACAAGATTTTATACATCCATGACATTTTCATTTAAGCATGATAACAGCACTTCACAAACATGAAATTAAGATATTCCAACTGGAAACCAAAGCAAACCTCAAGGGAGTGAACTTAGGCAGGGAAGAGTACAATGATGTCACTAAGGTAATTCCAGAGCATTTTTGGCATTTCCATGGCTCACACCTAAGGACCTGGTTCTCAGGGCTGCATTCTAAAGAACAGACCACAGAATGAGCAGACCTCCTAAGACCTCCTAAGACCTCCTAAGACCTCCTGAGCATGAGCTTGTGTTGAGTATTAACCAATTTTGTCTCAAACATATGAGAAAATGTAAATTAAACAATTTTTCCTCTTTCATACAATTTACATTCAAGACATAAGTGAGGCACTAAATGGAACAGTATGATTTATCTTATTTATAAGCTATCTCAATAAAAATATTCTCAATAATTGAAATTCTTACAATCACTTTTCAGGCATTTCGAGAACAGAAAAATATGACTTTTGGAATACAGACTTTTTTTTGAAGGAAAATTGTCCCTTCTTCTGGGGTGGCCAGATGTTTACCATTCAACCATTCATTTCTTCTACCTCTTCTTTTTTTCTCCCTAACTTAATTTAAGTAGTTTCAGGTACCAAGTGATAGCAACTGTGCTTAAGACTAGGGAGAAAATGATGAATGAGACACTGAATGCCTTACGACACTGAATTCTTCTACAACCAGCTCTGATACAGAAACAACACACAAAATTCTGTGGGAACAGTGCAGGGGCACAGGTATGTGCAAAGTAATGTGAGAACGCAGAGGAGCATCTGTGTTCCTGGTTTTGGAATGAGGGGAGGAGCTACAAGAACACTTGACACTGAAGGGGATTTTCAAGGCTGAGTCGGTAAGTCACAGAAGGGGCAAGGAGGATCTCAGGGCAGAGGGGTCAGCACGCAAGGACAGAGAAACGTGAACAGGCGCTACATGTCCAGGTAATAGCAAGTTTCTCCACACGGCCGAGGTCACTAAAGCAGTCTACAGCCAAGTTCAAAGAGCTGCACTAGCTGTGGAAAGGGATTTTGACTTGAATGGCAAGAGAACCTATATATTCTGAGCCATCCACTCAGGTTCAATACAGGAAAACACAGGAAATAGAAAGACTATAGCTCATTTAGGATGTTCACCTTGGAGGCAATAAAGAGCTTGGATTAAAGAGTAGACAGTGTAGTCAAGGAACTCACTTAAGAGGTTCCTGCAATGTTCGTCGAAGAAAAGTTTGTCAGGAACACACCCTGACAATGTAAGACAAGATAAAACATCCATAAAGCTGCCTGTTTAAGCGTTACCACAAGGATTCCCGTCCACCGGGATTCCAGTCATGCTCTATAGTTATTCGGACTTTTTAGAAGAATAGCACTTGGGAAATTACAGCTAAGTCTGACAACCAACACTCTTCAAGGATCTAACAGGAGGGGAGAATAAACATATGTTTCCCCCATTCAACACTTGCTAATGTAAATGAGCACACGTGCCTTTTCAGTGTCCAACAAATTCCTCAAGCCCACGGCACGTGGGATTGCCACAAAGGAAACCATGAGGAGGAAAAGAATCGTTTCAGCGAGAGATTTCTTTCCTTGGCAAGTAGCACAGTAAAAGGCAGAGGTTAAACCCCCCTGGTCCAAGGCCGACTCTGACTGGCACTCAAGTTCCGTTCGCTAGAGAAAGCACTGGCTGAAAGAACCATCGGTAGGCCGATTTCCCAATAACATGCAGACTTACAGCGACCCTATTCCCAAGCGGCCGTAATCAACAAGAGTTTTAGAGCTGCCATCCCAGACAGAGGTCACACGTTTTTCAGTTTACCACAGTCCACGTCATCCTTTGTCGCCTTCTGTTGGTACTTGCCATTAATAGAAGAAGAAAACAAACGGCATAAACTCAGAGCTAAAATAAAAGAGAAGTACTGCATCCTTGTTGCTGTTCCCAACCGTCTACAGACCAAGACGACAGGGAGCACATTAGACACCGAGGATATTCCTTACTTCCCCCAGCTCACACGCTCTCTCTTTGTTCTTTCTTGAAATAAGATGCCTGTGCTCAAAAAGCCCCTTGTTACTCAGCTTATCTACAATTAACTGTTCGAGCCAATAGGTATACAAATTGAGACTCCTGTGGGTACAAGGAACACAGGCTTCACTTGGGGTCCTAGTTGGGCTTCTTATCAGCCATGTGACCCTGGGAAACCACTTCTTAGGGCTGATCCTTTATTTCCATGGCTATGAAATAGGACTAAAAATGCCCGTAGGTGTTTATGATGATTTAAACAAGGCCAAAGCAATGAGCACACAGCATTTTCTTAGCAAAATTGTTGTAATACTTAAAAAAAAAAATGGTTACATAAATCTGAGGAATACTAGCATAAAGGGAAAAAAAAAAAGGTTCCTTTGGTTTACTAAAGTCTCTAGACAGCACATTCTGAAGCAAAACAAGGGAAATCATGCGTAACATCTGCCAAATGTATTAGAAGCCAGAATGCATTTTTGTTCACGGAGATTCTCAAGAAGCAGAGCTCTGTGAATGCACCTTGGCAAGTACTGGTCCAGCGTCTACACTGCTCGCTCAGAAAAGGCACAGGACTGTTGTTAGCACCCTCTTACAACTGTCTCCAGCTTCTATGGCTTTAGATCACCCTCACAACTTTCAAATTTATCCGTGAGAACAAGAAACAAAACAATAAGAATGGGAACACCGAGGAGCAGATCAGGTGATGTTGCTGCTGGCTACAGATGTGGAGAGAAGCCGTGGCTTTGATGAACCTTCTTTTTTTTTTTTTTTAAGATTTTTATTTATTTATTTGACAGACAGAGAGAGAAATCGCAAGTAGGCAGAGAGGCAGGCAGGGAGAGAGGGGGAAGCAGGCTCCCTGCTGAGCAGAGAGCCCGATGCGGGGCTTGATCCCAGGACCCTGAGATCATGACCTGAGCCACCCAGGCTCCCCTGATGAACCTTCTTTTCTGGAGAAATGACTATATCTGCATCTATTCTGAGTCCTTAGAATAATGGGCTTTTCTGTCATCTTTGCCATTTGTGGGGAACAAGATGTTTGCTACATGTACTCGAGTTATCCAACATGAGGAAGTTAAAAGAAAAATTGCTACAACTATGGGACTAGGAAAGAGGTCTACGGTTCCCAATCAGGATGTTTTGCGAAGGTAGGGGAGCTGCAGGAGAGGTCGTGGGGGAAAGGAAGCAATTACATGGATGGGAAACTGGGTTCCATTTCTGCTACTGTCTAGTTCTGGGGCACTGGAAAAGTCACTTAACGTCTCTGAGCCAAAATGCATCTTCTTCAACAGTTGGGTTGAAACAGAAAGATACTTTCTAGTATCTCTTTAGGTTCAAACATTCTGTAATTTTTTTAAGGTGAGAGGTACATTCTAGTGAGATTATGGGCACATCAAAATCTAGTGAATCAAATCCTCTATACCTATAAACGGCATTACCTTTTCCAAAAATACCATTCTTCATCTTTAATTGATCTTTTTCTGGCACTAGACACTGGCATTGGAACCTTAAGTTTTGCCCTTAGTTAGTAAAAGGTATAAGGATTGCCTGTTATTCCAAAGAAGCTTGTGCTATTTCTTTGTGTTAAGCAAAGAATTGCTTAACTTACATGTTGGCAGTTCAGATTTTCTGAAATCAAGGTAAACCTATGGTACCAAAAACAGCCAAAAGAAGTTTGTGCTAAATGGAAGCTTTAAACTGTGGAAAGTTCAGCAAGCTTCTTAAATCTAAGATCACAAATTTATAAGAAGATGTATATCTTCTTGACATACAGCATTTCTCACCAGTCCCTTTATCAAATTTGTTTTCTCCCTGAAGGTAAATTCTAGTGCAGCCTTCTGCCCATAAGTCCCATCCCACCCAGGCTCAGTTGCCAATGATACCTATAAGATTATATTTACTTCTTTGAGCTAAAATGTAAAGGTCACTCTGTTTATTAAAGCTCAGCCTTGAGGCTAAATCTTTTTCTTCACTTTTCTTGGGGGTAAAGGAGGGCATGAGAGACAGAGACACAAAGAATGGGAATAGAAACTTTTACTGATTCATTGATCTGAAACAGAGTTCCCTGGATCCTAACCAAAGTTAATTTGGCTCATCCACAGCTGAACCAGAATTTTCACTTTGAACCAAGAATAAATCTTATATGGAAGAGATAACACCTTTTTTTGATCTGATAACCACTTTCTTCACTGATATATCACCTTCACTCTAGGAGATTCAGTAAGATTACCTACTGGGAAAAGCAGTGCCATTTGGTTCGGGCTGTTTTTGTCCGCATCTAGAGCATCAAACACTTCTGAGCATTCATAGGCAATAGGATCCAGCCCAAATTTCCATTTTTCAAATATAACATTTGGCTAAAGGACGTTTTGCTCTAAGACCGATTGAAAAGTGAACTGCATGATGCTGCTAACTCTTGGGAATCTTGACCTGAAAAACACCCCATCGTTTCAGTTTGCAGCACTATGCTTAGGTGATTTTCATGAAAACCGCACAGATTTTCTCCTAAGCTCTGAATACAACCCTTTTCCAATTTAGTCTCTTGCTGAGGTTTTTGGCTACACCAGAATATCTGAAAAACAGAGGATAGGAACAAACAACCAGGTGCATCCATGAATTTTTAAACCAGGTCTGTTGAAAAACATGCAGAACAAAACCCTTCCAATCACCCTTGGGGTAAAACATCAATCTGAATGTTATCCAGTATTTTATCTCTGTTACGTGTCTACACCAGCCCCAGACAGATGGCCAATTTGCTTTTACCACCTTCAAATCCATGCACAGCCAGCCATACCATGCACAGCCTGCAGTTATCATTGATCAGTGTAGACACCCAGGAAAAGGGTGCATCCCCAGAGTGGTGCAAGGATAGAGAAAGTAAAGTTAATCACACAATCCTCCAACACACACACACGCTTTTTTTTTTTTTTTTTTAAGGAACTGTAGGCAGAGATTGGCCAAGAAGTAAAGCTACCAGACACAAAAAAAGTTTATTTGACCTTTCTTTGAGATATGAGATATCATTTAAGGGTCTTAAATGGAGAATTGCTTTTGATCACTTTATTTTTCCATTTCCTGCATGGAAGCCTACAATTCCTAGATTCAGGCAAAGATCTATATGACCTAAGGCCAAACCATTAAACGCATTTCCTCAAATGTCGCATTGGCAAAAGGGATCAAGCAGATCTCAGCACACAGCATGAAAATCATCTGCCAGCCTTATTTTGTTATAGCTTAACACAGACCAAGCTTCTGATAGTGAGGCACTGTTGCAACTGGATGCATTATCTCATTTGTAACCGATCTACAGGGAGTGGTGTGTCCCAACACTTCAGCTCTAAGCTAAGGCTCCAATCTCTCAAGCAAGAAATGGTCCTATTTGTGAACAATTAAATGCACAGATAGGACTCACGTACCAAAGAAAGTAATTGCTCACTTCCATAAGTCAATTTGAAAATAAAAACATCTTCCCTAAATAATACTTAAATAAAACCAACATATGAATGCAAGGCTTTTAGGTTGGTATCTCCATTTTCTAGAACATTTCCAGGATTATAAACAAAATTATATATAAGAGGTTACTGTGTCTACATGTTCTAGTTCACCAATGAACCACTGACACCACAAAGTGAAGGTCCAAAAAGTAAATAGACTGTAGGTCAATCTTGAGAATAAAGAGAGTCCCCTATGCCCTCAGCAGGCTGGGCTTGGCGACTTTCTCTGTCCTTCAGAAGCACACTAGATGTAATACCGTCCCCAAACTAATTGCTCAGTGTTCTTGCTGCTTTCCTTGTGTGTCTGCTTGCTCAGACTGGGGTATCCACAGCAGACTCAGAATCTTCATCTTCCTCTAGTGCCTTCTGCACAGCAAGTTGTTGATGTATGGTGACAGAGTGGACAGAAACAGAATTTTATTTGTATTTTAGGATAATTTACTCATTTCTTAACTCATTAACTATTTAAATGGGCACTTAATATTCACATGTTATTACATTGCCTAATATATGTGCCATTGTTCCTAATTTTAAAGATAGCAGTTGGGACAAAGGGAAAAAG
The DNA here is from genome assembly GCA_028646535.1 of Procyon lotor. Taxonomy (NCBI): domain Eukaryota; kingdom Metazoa; phylum Chordata; class Mammalia; order Carnivora; family Procyonidae; genus Procyon; species Procyon lotor. Next base: position 51,890,640 of record CM053617.1, read on the forward strand.
GGAAAAGAGGAAAATGAGGAAGGAAACAGAATAGGGAAAAAGGGAGGGGGGGTGAGAAAGAACATCTCTAAATAGAATTGTCTAGGGCATTAAACTAAGTCTCTGTATGTCATGTATTAACCATAAGGAGACTGTAATTTTGATTTTTTTACTAATTCACAAATCACCATATTAATAAATAAATGTCAATAGCCCTTAGTATGTGCCAGGATTTGTTCTAATGGCTTTATATCTACTAAGGCATGTAAGCCAAAATTCTGAGGCAGCTCCTCTTAGTATTATCATTTTACAGATTAATATATCGAAGCACAGAGAGGTTAAGTGACCAGTCCAAAATCACACATAATAAGCGACCAAACCCAGATTCAATGTAAGCATCTAGCTCCAGAGTAAGGCTTCCACCCACTATGCCATACAGTCTCACAGTGAATCTATAAGCATTTACTGAGCACACTCAGAGATCAACTCAGGCACATGAGGAATAGATATGTCTAAGTCACTGCCTCATAACACCTTCTACCTTCAGTTCCTTTACTGAGTATATGTGGTATTTTCTAAAATAGAAAGCAGCAACCCAAGATTAAAGACAAAATCTCAAACAGGGTATAGATACTGCAGAAGCAAAGTGTTGGAAGATATTTTTAAAGACTGGCTAGTCATAGAAAGTATCATGAGGAAGGTAAGGTAAGCTTGGCCTCAGGGAGGATTTGCCTGGAGAGAAAGTAAAGAAAGGCATATAGATGCTCAGCAAAACTTGACTTTACATACTTAAAAAAAAAAAAAAATGCAGATGACACAGGAAGGAAAGAGCTGCCCTTTATTTGGGGATAAACCCGTCCCTTCTGATAAGGAGGCCTGGGCCACTTCTCTTTTCACCTGATCATGTGCACGGGCCTCACTATCTGCAAAAGAAGTCGAAACCAACCTAGAGCACAGATCTTGGGCCCAGACCTTCCTTCACTAAAGCAGAATGACCTCGCTTGCAAGACCTAAAAGGAGATAACACTGAGCCAATGTGCCAAGAGATAAAAAAAAACATGGTTTGAGAATGGGGGATAGTCTTCTTGGTGAAACATATTTAATGACATAATCATTCCTGTCAATGCCTTTAAAAGGAAGTATATTTTACATGATAAAAGGAGCATATACTTACGTAGAAAACATTGAACAGTGGGGAAATATGTAAGGTTGAGACACTGAACTTACTCATGTATGTATTATGGTAGGCTACATATGCATTTCCCTGCACATGCACACGCAGAAACACATAGAACCTTCAAGCCTGGCAGTGGTCTGCACTCTCCTGCTACTTGGTGTGTTCGAGTGGTTAGATTCTGTCCTCTTGAGAGCATGAATGAAGGTTGTTCGTCAGAATCCAAACTCTTCTGGCTACTGGTAACACTCAGTATCTCCTCTCTAACATCTTTCAGCTCTTTAGGCCTCCTTATCTCAATGGCACATCTTGGCTTATCACCAGCTAGTATATTGTTTATTGATTGATGTGAATAAGGAAGGGAGAGTAGAACATTCTCTGAAAGTTATGAACAACTGATAAAAGAAGTTCTGAATGCAGTATCTATAGAATCGGAACAGCCAAGGGATGCGATGAGATAAATTACTGTGCATCTTCTCCCAGCTCTCAATCTAGGCTTGCAGCAGACAATGGCTAGAGAAGGTTTCCTATTACAGTTGCTTTCTACAAGGACATTCCTCATATCAAAATCTCCAAACACCTACTGTATAGATGAATCGTGTGAGTGAAACTGACATGCAACCATTTAACAATCAGCCTATCTTACAGGTTAAATTTGAGGAGGATATGGGGCCAATGTGTGGAGACTGTCATAAAAGGAGAATATTTAGAAACCTGGTATTTCACTAGAAAGAGGAAGTCTGTTGGGCAAGGCACAGGTAAGTCAAAGAAACTGAGGGAAGAGAAAGAACGAGAAAGTACTTGTCATAATTACTGCATCAAAGAAAATCTCTTATTCAAAAACAGAGGACACTGTGCCCAGAACTAATTCTGCTAGATGCCGTATCAGCAGTAGTTTGGAAACATAATTAACAACTGTGTGTATGGAAATAATTAATCCCTTGCTCTTGGGGAAAATGTATTGTGAAATGTTTTCCTTCAGAAGGGGATAGATGGGGTTTTGGAACCTGGACATCTGGAAGCAATGCTGGAGGAGGAGAAAATTCTAGATCGGTGATGTCATGGATACAGCCTGCAAGTTTCTTGGATGCCATCTGAGACAAGAGATGAAGGAAGGTATGCTAGCTAGAGACATACCCAAACCCAAAAAGAATTCTGTTTTAGGAAAGCCAAACATCCACAGAGAGCCCTGAAATCCCATGGAAATCTAAGGTCATGGAATACTGTTCTCAAATTCAGAGGACTTCATGTTTAAATCACAAGGGCAAAATTCTTTCCCAGAAATCTGAGTAAACCTTAGGTATTTAAAAAGTTTTATCAATGGGAAAAACATCTTAGAATCTCTGGAGGACAACGTATGAATGTGGGAATTCTTGAAATTCTTCAGGGTGCAGATTCCACCTGCCTCTTGGCCTTTTAAACCAGGACTTCCCTGAATATAATGGTAATTTTATCCCTAGTGTTGGCGAATCTCAAGTTTTCCTATCTCAGTATGCTTGGACTTGACTCTTTGATCTTATCCCTGGTTTCAGTCCTCATATGCACTTCTTCCTGCCGCACGCAGAGTGCACACTGTAGACTGGTGTTTCCACGAGGTAGAAGGTTACATTAGCTAATTTCTCTCAGACATAGTTGCCTCGGGGATAGACATGCCTCCTCTTTTTCCAAGGTTGCTGCCTTGGGCTCCTAACTCTGTGCCCCTTCACTCCTGCCCTCTCTGATTCTCCAAAATAAATGTCTGATCATGTCCATTTTCTGCCTAACATTTCCAATGTATTTTCATCCTTTTCCGTATGATGTTTAAATTCCTCAAAACCATTTATGATCTTCTTCCCGCCTCCCTCTTCAGCCTTGAATAACTATTTCCCCATAAACTCAAAATTCTTGTCACAAACTGTCTTTGAAACTGTGAGGGCTCTTTCTCACTGGTGTTTGACATATACACTTTTAGCTCAACACATTTCCTCATCTCCCCTAGTTCTTTATCTTCCTAACCTCATTTGGACATCTATAACCTTGAAATACGTTCCCTGACCCTCTGCCTACCTAAATCTGGATCTCTGCAGAAGTATTCTCCATGGGCTTATTTTTAAGGAACCCTGACCTGTATGTTACAAAATCCCTAGAAATTAAGTATTTACTACATAGCATGCATTTTTTTCACTAGAATGCAAACAATGGAGAGGATGTGTCCTGCCCATCTTATCCCATATATTAGACTATTGTCTCACATGTGGATGTTCAGTAAGTGATGGCTGAATCATTTAAAGAGCATGGCTGTTGCGACAGAGCTGGAAGCATGGCACATGCCCATAAAACCTTGACAAATATAGCTGAGTGACCTGAAAGCAATTTGAAAACCGGTGGTAGAAATCCTCCCTCTTCTTCAGAAATATTTTCTATTACCCTTTCAAGTCCATCATGAACATCCCCACACCAGAGTGGGAACCACCTCAAGTCATCTAGCCCAACGTCACCAATAGAAGAATGAGGTATGATCTGCGGCCATGTTCCCTCTTCAGTAGAAGGCTCTCACCCAGCCTAGGAATGCTGTACTGATAGAAGCAAGCCCCATCTCGGTGGGGCTCTGACATTTTCATTTCAAGGTCAAAGGGAGGATAGAATTCATACAGGAAGATTGTTCCTTCTTTCTTTTTTTTCCCTCAAAACATACCCATTTCTTCTGTGCATCAAGTACATGGAGTGACTCTACTCTGAGGAGCCTATATGGACCTTCAAATATAGGTACCACTCTAGCAAGGCTGTATCCTAGGAGTTCGGGTGAATCAAGCTAGAATTTCACCTGTGACGTGTCAGGGATAAGCAAATACCACTATGTGAAAGTGTTATGGGATAGGAATGAAAAGCTAGGCAGTGAAAATTTATGTTATTTAGAAAGAATGTGCCTTGGTAGAGAGCTACTACAAGTTAGTATGTAAAGCACTAGTTTTTTTCTTTCTTTTCTTTTTTTTAATTTCAAGTTTTATTTAAATTCTAGTTAGTTAACATATAGTGTGATATTGGCTTCAGGAGTAGAATTAGAATTAGTAGAATTTAGTGATTCTACTAATATAGATATATTATATATATTATATATAATATTATTATATATATTAATAATATATATTATATATTATATAATATAATATATTATATATTATAATATAATATAACACTTACATATAAGACCCAGTGCTCATCACAAGTGCTCTCCTTAATCCCCATCACCCATCTAGCCCATTCTCTTTTCACCTCCCCTCCAGCGACCCTCAGTTTTTCTCTATATTTAAGAATCTCTTATGGTTTGCCTATCTTTTTTTTTTCTTCCCCTATGTTCATCTGTTTTGTTCCTTAAATTCCACATATGAGTAAAATCATACGGTATTTGTCTTTCTCTGACTTATTTCACTTAACATAACACACTCTAGCTCCATTCACATTGTTGCAAATGGCAAGGTTTCATTCTTTTTGATGGCTGAGTGATATTCCATTTCACACACACACACACACACACACACGTATTTTTTTCACATCTTCTTTTTCCACTCATCAGTACTAGTTAAGAAGGCCACAGAAGTCCTTCACTTTCATAAGAAGCTAATCAAAATATAATTGTTTCAATTTAAGCCTTTATAAAATTTTCATTTCTTTCCCAGAATTCTTTCCTAAAATTTTCAGATTTGAAAATTCCTTATTAAAAATAGCAAAATGAAAATCTTAACAGTGTATCTACAGGAAATTTATCCAAGGACAAGTTTTTCCATATGGTAAACAGAGGCAAGGTTAACCACAACAAAAAATAAAGAAAAAAATTCAGTCAATAAAGGATATTTAAATACCACAACCACTATAAAGAAAAAAAAAATATTTAAAGTTCATATAATGAAGGAAATAACAAATCTAGAGTATTTTCTTTAATAAGGAAGGTGAGAATATAATTTTGAAATATTTTTAAGTAAAATAAAAAAAGGCACAATTGCCTTTGATTTAGAGATTTAGGGAGAGAGTGTGTATAAGTGTGAGGCAGGGGAGGGCAGAGGGAGGATCTCAGTTTCCACATCCAGCCTCACCTGGGACTCCTGTTACCCTGAGATCCTGACTGGAGATGAAATCAGGACAGATGCTGAACCAACTGAGCCACCCAGGCGCCCCAGGCACTATTTTCTTCTAAAAGATAAGCTACAGTTATCTAGAAAATCCACTTCACTAGAACACTGAAATCCCCTCGCTGGGTGCATCCACAAACAACACTGAAATACAAGGATGTCTTCAGGAACATAGTACATTACAGCGGACCTCAGCACAGGGGTGTACTTAGAGGTAAAGGAGGTGTCCTGGGAAAAGACATCACTGTCCTCGAGATAGATAACCCATTCGATGGCATATGAATGCATTAAAAAAAGAGAATTCTTTTATATTTACTTATGCGAACTAGCTACAGTTTTTCAGTATTTTCAGAATGACCTTTCACTGAGGCCCTAAGATTATGTGCAAACTATAAATATAAGAAATTGAATTTTAAAACCATTTGTATCAACCTCAAGATCCAATTGTCATAACCTTTTCAGCCTTCCTCTGCTCTACAGATTTATCACTCCCCAGGCCTTCCAAAGGACTTGAAAAGGTATTTTATCTCAATATGTAGCATTTAAGTTTATTCACTCTAATCACTTGCTAATGGATATCATTGCTGCAAATTAGACTACTATGGTGTTTAGAGATAACAAATCAATTGGTTAGATTAAAGGATATTATCTAACAAGTATCAGAAAGCCTGATAAGGATGATAAGGCACTAACTGTGGAGATTTTTAAAGGATTAACTTACTCTTGGAAGAGGTAAGGCTTGGAATCTATTACATTAAGGAACCCCATGCAGAGGCCAGAAGCTACAAATTACTACTTAGTCTTACAAAGTAAAGGTCAGGTAAAGAGAGCAGATTGTAGTAGACATCAAAGGAACTAGAATATGTTAGGTAGAAAGGACCTCCTGGCATTTATATGAGATCTTAAGGTTATTACCCATTTAACTCATTAAAAAAAAAAAATCTTAAGATGCTATTTTATTCCCACATGCCAGGAAGATAAGACAAGTTGCCCAAGGCCACTCAGCCTATTGACCGGCTTGTCGTTCAGAGTTCCCAAGAGTGAATTAATGCCATCAGAAACTGATTTATATGCTCATGTGGCATCTAGGTATAGCATTTATTAGCTTCCCGCCCCCCCGTGTGTATATTAATAATATATACAATATTATATATATATACACACACATACATACATATACATATATATATGTATTTCACATATCATAGTAATCTAAAGTAAATAGAAAAAAAGAGTGTTTCATGTAGCAACCTTTACACTCGGATATTTAGAACAACAGTGAAACTACAAATTTAAAGCAAGCAAAGTCCTGTGGGACTAGAGCCCATCTGATGGAAGAAGAAGCCCTTTAAATAAAGAGGACAACTCCACCTTTCCCATTACCCATGACAAATGCATAATTGCTTGGCTCTTTTCAACATCCTGTCCCACTCACTTACCATCATGCTCTAAGGGGAGCTGAGAAACTATATTTTAATTTTCATAGTCCTGAACAGAATATCAATAAAGCCATGGGAGAAAAGCACATATGTTTACCATCCTTCTTCCCTTGGAAATTCAGCACAATGAGATTAACTCAAGGGACCCCAACTTGGTTTCCCTTTCTTTCCCATCTTTCCCTTTCGATTACTCCTATAGCTGCTTCAGTTATACTGTGATGTAGGTCAATGACACTCTCAAAAGGCGCTCTGCTAACATGAGGATCCGCTTTGGAGAAAGAAGGAAGGAGAGGATGCGAAGGCGGGAGGGATTCCATCCCTAAGAAGAATGCAGGGCTGGATTAAAACAAAACAAAAAACAAAACAAAACCTTTCTACTCCTAATGTTTGTGGTCAGGATAGAGACCAAAAAGCAACCGTGAATGAGAAGATGCCCCTCTTGAAAATGTGAACTTCTGCTGAAATGGCACTGAAGACACACAATACAATCAACTGTTTCACTGGCTTAGCACGGGGATGCCTTTGACAGCCGGCTCCTCACCTGAGAGCTCAGACTTTGGGTCTGCAGATGTATGGAAGAACAGTGATCTCTCTTGGCTACTGACTTCTGGCTGTGTGGTTTTGCAGGCTCTTCCCTGAGATGTAAAACAGAGGTCCTGACCACTCAGAGCCAGGAGGGCTCTCAGGAAACTTTCTGCAAGGGCAAGTGACATTACGAGCAATGGCCCTGGCCAGATTCCATTCCACCAGGCACTCTGTAACAAGAAACTCTCCCCACGCAGTCTTCTTGGGCTCCTCTGCAAATAAAATACTAGGTGCTGGGCTCCAGCTACGTTTGGGGCAAAGCAGTTTCTGGAGCTAAGTAATGCAGAGAACAAGTATGATGCACCCAACCACCACGGCCTCCGTCGGCACCTGCGATGATTCCCTCATTCACTGACAATGTCAGAGAACTCTTTAAATCTTCCCATTTGCCAAGATCCGGGCTCAAAACTTTTTCTCTTCCTGAGTCCTTGAAAACCCTGCCTGTATGGATTAATCACACCCTCCCCCAAGTGTCTTCCCTGTGGTATTAATACAGTTTCAAAATACTGAGTTGAGCTCAATAAATATGCATCTTTGTGTTTGTAATTTCCTGGCCCTTGCCCCTGTGCAGTGAGCTAGGAGGAAATGTGCTATTATCTCTATTCATAGGTAAAGAAACAGTAGCACCCAAACCTGTGTGGCTTTGCATGTACATCAGACAAGAAAATATTTAAGGCAAAGTGATAAGAGGACGTCTTTTGTTAGCTGGAGAGGTAATTAAAATCAGAAGAGTCTGCTGTCTCCATCCCAGTTAGAGATCTTTGTTCTCTAAAATTCTTTCTACTCTGTAGGTGACACTTTTACAATTTTGCAAAAACCAAGGCACCCATGCCAGATGGGATCCTAGAGCAATCTGCTTCCTACCTTTTTTTTCCCTCACGTCTCCGTACCTCAACTAATGCCTCCTTCATATAAAGCCCCATTTCCTTCCCCATCACTTCTCCAAAACACTGTCTGGGAAGTAACTATAAAAACACGGATCTTGTGCCTCTGAACCTCAGTTTTGAAATATCAAACTACCTTTTCATATATGACTGCACTTTACTCTTTTAATAATCCGGAAGCAGAAGAATTAGTACTTTCTCCATTTTCCAGATAGAATAAGATGTTTTGGATTCTGTTATTGGTTCTGAAATGAACCTACTCTACAACTCAGAATGAATGACTGTAATCCCTCTGGGCTTCTGTTTCCCCAAGGCTGGGGCTCCTAGGCTACAGCTACCTAAAATAGGACCATCACATCTGGTAGCAAAAGTGCCCTGCAGTAGTAGGTATAGTCTGTCTGACACACACACACACACACACACTGGGAAAAAAAATTCTCCTTTGCAACTTCACTTTGAGTTTTTCCTACAAAAGGTGGATCAGAATGAAATGTCTAGGGGTGCCTGGGTGGCTCAGTGGGTTGAAGCCCCTGCCTTCGGCTCAGGTCGTGATCTCACGGTCCTGGGATAGAGCCACCCATTGGGCTTTCTGCTCGGCAGGGAGCCTGCTTCCCCCTCTCTGCCTTCCTCTCTGCCTACCTGTGATCTCTCTCCTCTCTGTCAACTAAATAAAATCTTAAAAAAAAAAAAAAAGAGTGAAATATCCACTAGCTTTTGAGTTCACAAAAGGCAAAAGCTAGTGCCTTGAGAGAAAAGGATTCAGACCTAGAACACAGTACTCAGGAGTGTTCACTATGTACTTTGTCACCACACTCCTCTACCCGTGTCATTGTCCCTACTGCAGAGAAGTACATCATCAAGCACACACCAGTGCCACTGAAGTTGGGATATGAGGTAGAGGCTGGTTGCTTCTAGGAGCCACACTTTCTTTTTTAAGATTTTATTTATTTATTTGAGAGAGAGAAAGAGAGAGAGTGCACCAGCAGAGGGAGGGGCAGAGGAAGAGGGAGAAGCAGACTCCCCACTGAGCAGGACCCCAGGATCATGACCTGAGCTGAAGGCAGACCTTAAACCAACTGAGCCATCCGGGTGCCCCTAGGAGCCACACACTTAACTACCCTTCAGCATCTCCTAAATGTAGGTGGGACAAAGGTACCACTCCCCCTGATTTATTCTGCCCGTTCTCACTGTCATGTCCAGTAACCACACTGATTCTTGCTTTCCTACAGGACTTTAGAGCTAACCCAGAAGAGCAAAAGGCAATAAAAAGGATATTGAACTTGTTCAAAGAAAAGCTGAGATGGTTTTGAAGCAGTTGTCCATTTTACTGTCAGTTGTAAAGAAAACAAGATATGGGATTTGAGCCAAGTCATCAGACTCAGATTCAATCTTTGCATATTTATTTTTTTGAGCCAAGACAAATTTTCTCCCTTCCTTTCTTTCTTGCCTGCTAGCTTTCTTGCTTTTAGGGGAGGGAGTGGGGAGAGAGGGCTAGGGAGAGACCATGTAGGTATTTAATTGAAAACAAACAAACAAATCCTTCTCAGACTAAAAGTCTCCTCCAAGTTCCTGGACATCAGAAATGAGGCCCTACTGGGGGCTTGGCACAGAGACAGCAGGTGCCAGGGATGGAGGAACTTCCTCTTCCCTTGGCTGATGTGCCCTGCAGACAGGCTGCCCTTTGGAGAAGACAGCAGGATCAGATCCGCAAAGGAAGGCCCTTTTGTGCCAGGATCCCCCTCCTACCCATGTTCAGTTCCGCTTGTCACGGCAGGAACTTGAAAGACAGGACAGCCAAACTGCAAAATGCAGATGAGTGACAGCTAAGCTTTGGCAGTGCTGGGGCAGAGGAAGGCTGAGCTGCGGAGCACAAAGCACAGGACTGGAAAGGGGGCATCTGGTAGCATCTAAACCACTTATTCTTCCATTCTTTCTGCAGCCTTCGGGGACTTCCCTTCAGTATGAACAAGATTTCCAGAACCTGTATAGGAGGCCGATACCAGCATCTGGCTCTGGATTAAAGTGAGAGAACCCTCTCTGCACATTTGTGTCTGTCTCTTTTCCCAACTCACCTCGGTCCTTCTCTTCCTTAGTTCTTTATTTCATTTATCTCATGTTTGTGGGTGCAGAAGGGGAGGCATCAGAACCATGAAATAAAAAGTACTTGTGTTCTCGACCATCTTTCTTCAGGGAGCTGGAGAGGGTTCAAGTTCACTTCCTTAGTGCTTGCTTTGGCAGCACATATACTAAAATTGGAAGTTCACTTCCTTAAAACTAAGCTTTCGAGGAGAGAGGGCAAGATGGCGGAGGTGTAGGAGGCACAGAGAGCCCTGGGAATCAGAAGTCCAGCTAAAGAGGAGGAAATCACTCTAAAAGCCGGCAAACGCAACAGCAGAGAGAAGAGAATAAGAACAGCAATTCTAGGAGCAGAAAATCGACCACTTTCAGGAGGTAGGACGTCTGGAAAAGGTGAATTTAAAGCG
>CM053617.1:51901789-51928719 GCA_028646535.1 Procyon lotor
TCCCATCTCCACACTTCAACCCCTGGCTGTCCCCTGCAGTTTCGGGATTGTATTTTTCTCTAAGCCTTCTCAGAAGTGTGTTGTAGGCTTCCCTATGGATGCAGAGTTCCCCCAAACTCTTCCAGCTACGGGAATTCTAGAATATTACAAACAAGGCTAGAGATCAGCTAGTCTGATCCTCTCCAATTACATATGAGGAAGCATCTCACTCATTTTTCATTCACTTAACTTTCAGAAAACTCAAGGTAGCAAAAGCTCAGTTATGCACCATCATGAGGCTGAGGTTCTATCCATCTATGGGAAATAGACCCTAATGATTTGACCCTAGACCGTGACACCCACAGGACCACTACCACACCTTCAGATAATTGGATCATTTACAATCAGGGAATCAAGTAAAACCCATTGTCACCATTAAGCATTTAAGTTGCTTATGCTTCCAGAATACATTTTTCATAATTTTTTATTATGTTCAACTAGCCAACATACAGTACATCATTAGTTTTTGATGTTTTTCATAATTTTCCTGTGCGTGTTCTGATTGAAGGGCAAGGAGGACCAGGTAATGTTGGCTTCATTCAATAAATATTTCACTACTGTTTGCCTGTTCCCAGGGCAGGACAATTACGGTGCTGCTTTAGCCAAACAGGGTGTCCTGTAGGTGAATGGAGTGCTCTGACAGAAGTCACATGTGAGAATTAGCAATTATAGCTCAAATTTATTTTCTGGCGAGGATGGCAAAATGCAGATATATCTGTATGCCATTTCCTGTCTGGAACTCTTCACGACCAGGGGGAAAGTCTGCAGTGGTCTCTATACCAACAATACCTTTGAGTCTTGGCTTATTAGATGCTTGGCGTGGGGCTCCTCCAGACATCAAATTGACTTTAGGAGAATAACTGGCAGATATTATGCATAGTGGTGCTTCATTGTTTGAGAGGCAGGTGATCTAAGTTCTTTGTGCTTCACTGGGAAATTCCATCCTATTTCTTTTTTTCAGACAAACTATCCTTCTGTAAAGAGCATGGTTTTAATACATGAGCTTCTCCATCTCTGTATTAAGCATCTAGGCTTCAGAGACTAACTGCTTGGGTCTGAACAGGGCTCAGCCCATTGTTGCCATGTCACCTTGGGCAGGTCAGTCACCCTCTCTGAGTTCCTATCTCCTCATCCACAAGATGTGAATCATCCCATACTTAACTCAAGGAATGCCGTGAGAATTAACTGAGCCAGTCCTTGTAAAGTGCTCAGCCAGCTTGTAGTGTGTTCTCAGGGTTCAGTAAGCATTCACTGTTGTTATTCATAAGCAATTTGGCAAGTAGGAATGAGCATAGACTCAATGAACACAACCCATGAAGATACAACCTCAGCGTGAGGATAGTTATGCTGTGTGATGGATCAGAAATGCCTGGGGGCCAGGGTCATATCAGAAGAGCAAGCCCTTGACAAAGCTGAATGCCCCTCCCTCCTAAATTTATCTTCGTGTAACTGATAAATACATATTTTGTTTTCCATTACTATATTTATATTGAATACTTTAATGATGTCTAAGATATTTTATGTCCGTATTTGTATGAGTTCTTCCTAAGTAACCCCCCTAAATTCTCTTATATTTATGTCTCATAATGACTCTTGCCTGACATAAAATCAGAGTAGGAGAGCCCTGAAGTTTTCTTGCCCCTTCACCCAGCAAAAAGAAATAAAATCACCAACTGTGAAATTTCTCCAATTATATTTCGCAATTACAGAGGAGAACATTTAAGAGAAGTGGTTTTCAGTTCAATCTGCACCATGGTTGGAGCCCCTTCTGGATTTCAAGAAGTAGTTACAATGTTGGAGAGACAGAAATGTCAGCATAAATGCACTGTGCTCCCTAGTAGGTGATAGCAGGTGGGGGGAGCAGCACTGGATAAGGTCACACACCGCAGAATATAAAAACAACCTAGGAGCCATTCCGATAAGTTTGAGCTCATTCTGCAGAGGGATGTGAGAAAGTTCAGTGAAGGAAGGGATATTTGAGTCCAGCCTTGAAACAGAGAAACAGGAAGAAGAGTAAAAGGGTAAATATGAATGAGTTCTGCCTTCAGAGAACAGAGTCTATTAACAAGGAAAACTGTGAGCATTGACAGTTTCAATACAACGTACAGGAATCTGGGACGTCATTGAAGAAAGAACGAAGTCTGCTAGTCGTCGGGCACCGCCAGGAGATGTGTCCCAGGGAAGGCAGCTGCGGAATGAAATCTTGAAAGATGAAGAGGAATAAGTTCCCTCTGCTCTCGCCATCACTACCAACTTGTCTGCGGAGCAGGGGGTATTGCATGTGCAAAGCCTCGGAGGCATGAAAGCAGCTGCGCCTGTGAGCAAGAGCCATCGGTCGCTTTAGTGTGTTCTCGCAAGGAGTTCTAGCTGCAGCAGGATGGTAACCGCCTGCCCCTGCTTGGGGAGTAGCATGAGAGTGGAGGGGAGGGAGAGATGCTGCAGACAGGCAGGGGCATGAGAAGGAAGTTGTGGACATCATCTAATTAAGGGTAATAACTCTTCCCTGCCCTTGCTCCCCAAAAAGAAACCTTGACTTAAAAAGGAGACCTCTATTTAAATTATTTGCCCTCCTTTCCTTGGGCAGAATAGTTAGAGATCCAGGTATCAGCACAGGTTTTAGTTATCTTTATACTCGGGGAACAGAAAGATCTTTCAGAGGTAAAAGTAACTGCTGTTTTGGTGTTCTCTGTATTACGGACAAACATTTTTATCTCGCGCGGAAATATGTGGCGTGTGTGGCAATGTGGTGTGGACGACATTGCTCTCTTTTCCTTGGAGTCTTACATAGTCACATTCAAATGCATTCAGGAGGGTTCTTACCTCAGCTACCCTGTGTGATGAGCAAGAAGCATCAGGAAAAACACGCATGGAGCACTGGGTGTGGTGCATCAACAATGAATCTTGGAACACTGAAAAAATACAATGAAAAAAAATAAATTTAAAAAAAAAGAAATACAACATGATACTCCAACAAGGAGACAAAGACAGTGGCTCAGCAGGACCAGAAAGATGAGTGGGAACTTCTACAGCTTGTGGACACGTAGGTACCCACCCCTTACATTGAAAAAATAACTTTAAAAAAATTTACAAATCAAATTAAATTGGAAATACTGTGACCCATGGCAGAGCAGAAATATCTTTATATCACCTTGACATGTCTCTCCCTAAGCCCACTATTTAACCCCCTTCTTTCTAATTCTGCAAATTGACCTGAAAAGCTCAGGGTATCCAAGAAACAGAGGGAAGCTTGTTCCACTCAGGATGCACCATAACGTCTCAGCAGCACGTTTAAATTATATGTTTAGGCTGACAGGCAAACGTATTTCATAGCAGAATCCTTAGAAAGCAGGAGACAATTTCCTTCAGCTCCACGTCATCGTTTGATGTAGATTGCCTATTATATTCTTGAGGTATTATGAAAAATGGATTTGGAGATATTTTCTTGACAGTGGGTAGACTAATGGAATCTGGTGACTGTATTTAAAATGTGCAGGGGTTTGTTATAACATGGTAATAGAAATATCAATTGCACTGACAGTTTAAAAAAATCTGTCAATGAATGATAATGAAGTTATTTAAATGTCGACTCACTCGCAAACATTTTCCAAACCCTAAATTATTCTCACTGCTTTAACCTCATGCATCCTGAGTTATTAGGGAGCAGTGTCTGCCATACAGCCCATGCGCCTTTGGCTGTGGAAGCTATTTTTAGGCCGCCAAATGCACTAGGAGCAATGAAAGTGGCTGCTCTTAATGATTTTAGGAAAGAAACAAAACACAGAAGCCACAGCTGCTTGATTTAGAGGAGGATGCTGTTCCGCTTTTGGGACATCTCATTGGCGCTGATTTGAGTCGTGTCCCGGTGCTTCCTTGTTTCCTTGCTTCCTGTCCCTAAACTTCCGTCTTTATTTTGTGACCTTGGCAGTCTGGCTTGGGGTACATGGGCTAGGGCCTGTTACTCTCTGGGGTCTGAAGGTTACTTCTTTTTGAAGAAGTGGCCTGGCTTGTTCTTGGTTCAGAGAGTGTCTGTTAGGCTTCCACATTCCTTCACCTTCTGTATGGAAAAGGCACCTGATGTGCCACCATCGTCCTGAGGCCTGGGGATTTGAGGGGGGCGAGGAACCAAATATGTGTCCACTGCCCTTATGGCACTTGGAGGAGTCTAAGATGGCAGGCAAGAGTTTCTGGATTAAAAAGTAGAGGAGCATAGAACATACTCCCCACCCTGGTCCCACTTGTCCCCACAGGGCCAACTGAATCTGCTGGGAGCAAGGACTGTAGTAGACCTTGGCCAGACGATGCAGGCTTCTTCATGTTGACTTAGTAGAAGTCCAGCTGGCAAATACAGAAAGAACAAGCTTCCCTCGAGTCAGCCGGTCAGTGAAGAACAGACTGTGAGTGCCTGCTGTGTCTGGAGCACGGAGGAAGACAGTGGCGCGCAAGACAGACATCTTTTCTGCTCTCCTCTCTTTGAGCTTTCATTCTGGAGGGGGAAGGACAGAAAATTTAAAAAAATAAATCAGTAAGTAGAATGTATCAGTTGGGGGTAAATACTATGTATAGAGAAAGTAGAAGAGGCTAAGGAGGAGGAAGTGTGCTGGAGATGTGGGAGAGATGCTACCCCATATAGGACGACCAGTGTTGGGAAAGACATGAGGAGGCCATCTGGGGAAAGAGCTTTCTAGACACACGGGATAACAAGGCTGGAGTGGGCTGGGGTGGAGGCAGGCAGAAAAGGCAGAGGAATTAAGAGTTGGGCATCTGTTAAGTCACCAGTTTAGTAGATAACAAAGCACATCTGAAGTTGATTTGCTGAGGACCCCAGGGGATGGACTTGTTACTCAGATAGTTGAGACCCCGTATCTGATTTCAAGTACTTCCTCTTTCTATAAAGCTGTGACGTCTTGATAATCTTCGCGAGACATCACCATATAATTCAAAAGTTGACCCACTTACTTTTTCCATATTTCTAGCCATCCTAGAAGCTGGGGTACACCAGATGGACGACCTGCCTTCTCTTCTTAGCCCATTGTGACATTTTCTGCTTATGGTTTTCTTAAGATGGAGTCTCTCTGGCAGGCCCTCTGTCCTTTCCCCTGGTATGTAGAAAAGCCAGGTTTTGGTCTACACCATGTAAAACTTCAAACACTTTGAGTTCATATTCCTTTTACAAAGAAATGCTAAACTGGATTTTGTAAATAGATTTCATTTTCCTCTAGTGGCTTTTGAGAGAGGCAGTGCAGCGAGGGGTTAAGGATGAAGGCCCTAGGGGGGCAGCCCATGTGAGCACTGCATCATCCAAATTCTGTGGCCTCGATTATATGCCTGCTTCCTCCTCTTCTGTAACCTGTGATTAATACCAGTGGCCATCTCATGGGCTTCTGCGTGTGAAGGGCTTAGATCACCTTGTATGCACCCCTATAAACATTCATTGCTATTATCTGTTAGGTTTCCTAAGCGTAGCAGTTCATCAGGAAATCTTGGCTAACTTACTACAGAAGCAGAGTGTAGCATCATCGTTCCCTCTCAAACTCCACTTCTTATCCTTACCTCTCTAATTTGAGCTCCACACCATGCTAACAGCACACATGTCCTTTAAAATATGATAGACTAGATTTGACTACATTTAAAAATGGTAGTAGTAACTTCACGCATATTTTCTCTTCTAAAACAACTACATCTCAATTAACTTTCTGTGATTCAAATTCTTCTTGAGGGTTCATGTGTGGGTTTCAGTAAGTGATGGCTAAAGGATACCAAAAATGATCAAGAAAAAACTAGCAACAAAATAAATTAACATAAGCTGTCATTTAGAGATTGCTATTCCATGCCAGTCATTGTGTGCAGTACTTTTTATGGATCAATTTACAGATCATTCTGTGCTTATTTATTATCTCATTTGATGGTATATGATTATAGCAAAGGAAACGCAATCATATTTTCTTTCCACTACTCCCTGTGGAAACCACAGAGCAGTCATGCTCTGTACTGGCCCCTTCTTTGCGTGTGATGGGACTCCGCCATCTAAGAACACGAGGTCTTAGAAGGTGGGTGGTGCCAAACAGTGAACATCCATCCGTCCATGGAGTGCCATCCATCAGGGCAACTCGTTTCAGCTCTGAATATAGTAAATACTTCAATAAAGACATACTTCCAAATGTTCTAAAAGTCACTATTGAAGATATGTTTGCAAAAAGGTAGTATAAGGATTAAGGATCAAAAGCAAAAACCTGAGCGCCTTGATTTAATCACTTGCATATTTACTTTACTGGAATGCTTATTATTTTTTAAGCTTTCAGCTTTTTCTTGCACAGCATAGATGTTGACAAAACCCTATTTTTCATCTGTATATAAGTCAACCTGTAAACAAAACCTGGAAAAAAAATGTTTGTTTTGAAATGTTTTAAAAAATGGTACAACTTGAGAATTCAAGGCTATTTATGTTGCATCTTAAATACATTTCCGTGTGCTACACATCTTTTTAAGATTCCTTTTTTTTTTTTTTGCCTTGACAGCAGTCATTTTATGGTTAGCATAGGCTGCCATTTCTCTTTGAAAATTTGATTTGTTTTAAATACTTTTATTGTTCCCCTTTTCTTATAAAACTGAGATTCATAATCTTTGTTTTGCCTTTTTTTTATTTTTTTGGTCTTTGAATATGCTTTTCCGAAGTATGTTGCTCAGAACAATAATTTAATTAGATATCCCTCAAGAATGAATCTTAGAGTCAAAAATGTTTGGAAAATGTTTCATGGAATATGCATTTAAGAGGTTCACAGTGTATATTAAAATAAAAAGATTTATGTCTGTGTATGAGAAGAATAAAATTTATAAGTTCTCAAGTAAAGGAACATTAAATTTTGCATTACCAAGCATTTCCTAACATTTTTTGATATCAGATAACACTCCTCTCCGCCATACCTAGGGACGATACTTAGAATATTTTAACAGCCAGTAAGTACATTGGCTCACCAGCCTGCCTGCTGCTCAACTGTCTGTCTCTCATCCGCCTTTTCAGAGCCCACATCCCTAGGGGGCTGCAGTTCCCACCGTTGACCATGCAAGGATAACTGGAAGCATCTGTTAGCTGGGAAGGGGAGTTTGCAGATGGGCACCAGGAATTGCTTTCCAGGGTGTGGTGCCTTCTCCAAGGTCACCGTCTCCTCCATTGGGGCTCAGGCTGATCAGCATAGGCACTAACCAATCAGAGCAGGTGCTCCTCTTGGTGCCGAGCAAATATCTCGAGGACCTCTGCTGTGCCAGCCCTCAGTCTTTAGGTTGCTGGACTGTGAGGAAATCTAGGAGGTCTCCAAGGGAGAGGCCATGTGGTAAGACTTGCAGAAGCGCTACTTGGAGCACTTAGTGCAGTAACTACTTACCAACTGATCTGCAAAAATTAAATATTTTCACTTCTGTACCCTTGAATCCATGTCTCCTGGCTGACGCTTGCATGCATGCATGTAGCACTCTATCTAATTCTAATTTCGTGGGACAACTTTGGACAACTGCTAGTCTTTGCCATTTTGGGCATGTGGAAATGCATCATTTTTCCCCCTCTCTGTTAATTATTACAATGCCATAATATTTAAGTATGTAGCTCTGCTGGAATTGAGAATTAAATTTGATTCAGTTTCTGAGGTTTGAAAAGTCAAGGGGCGAGAGACAGCATTAAACAATGGTGGCAGACACCTTGAAGGATCTGGACTGGTGATATTATAATAAAGGGAAAGTATCCAATAACATATTGTAAGCTCTCTGAGAAAAATGTCACTAACGTATGTCTGGGCTAGTCATTCTATTATCATCCTGTCACATTGAAATTTCAGCTAAACACACACACACACACACACACACACACACCCCAGAGTGATTCTGTGTAGAATCCTCATGGAGCATCCTCCTTTGTCCTTGTAGAGTATACTTTTTGAATGTAAACATACTCATTGAAGAGCTCAAGGATCAAGTTAATAGAAATGATAAACTAATTATTGCCACCCCCATGGACTGGTTCCTACTTCTCTAGCCTCCATTCTGATGATCCCACTAAGAAAATTAAGCCACCCTCTCATCTCCAATGTAGTCCTGCTGATGTCCACCTATGGCTGGACAGCATCTGCCAGTGGTGTCGTCTTTGCACACTCTGTCCTCCCATTACCGGCCCTCGCCCCCCTCAAACCCCCTCCTGATAGATTTTTGCATCTATTTTTTTGTTCTGGAACTTGTATTGTGTAGAAAAAGCTATCCGATGAAAGGAACTGGCGAAAGGCTAGTGAAATTTCAGAGACAAGCAAGTCTTAGGAAGGGGACCTACTAAGGCCAGAGTAGGAGTGGGGGGAGAATGTGTCAAACACCAAGGTTCAACTGAATGAAGAACGAAGCCTCAGGTATTCCTTAGAAAGCTGGAGGAAATTTCACATCAGCATGGATTTTAGTGGGGAAAAGGTGAATATGGAAGGAGGATCTAAAGAAGTTTGTTGTAGTTCATGGAGAAAATCTCCTGTGGAAGTTTTGAACGCTCTTCAAATATTCTTGGCTATCGAACTGTTTGTTGGATTGGCACAGGCTGGTCCAGAAGAAAGCCAGTAATATATTGGGTGACACTAGCTGCCCTCTAGTTCATGATGCTCTGATTTCTTCTCTTTCCTAAAACCCTACCCATTTTCCATTTTCAAGGGCAATAGTTCTTTTTTTTTTTTTTTTTAAGATTTTATTTATTTGACAGAGAGAAACACAGCGAGAAAGGGAACACAAGCAGAGGGAATGGTAGCGGGAGAAGCAGGCTTCCTGCCGAGCAGGGAGCCCGATGCGGGGCTCGATCCCAGGACCCTGGGACCATGACCTGAGCTGAAGTCAGACGCTTAATGACTGAGCCACCCAGGCGCCCCAAGGGCAATAGTTCTTGAAGAAACTTTACATAATACCCCAGTCTTCACTGATTGGCAGCATCCCCTAAATTCTTTAAAGTGTTGACTATTATCTAATTTTATACAATTGATTATGTAATTTACATAGTTTATTATATATAGTTTATTATATAGTTATATATAGTGTATTATGTAGTTTATTATATAGTTTATTATATAGCTATATATTATCCATGTATATACATAGTTCATTATATATTCATATATTATCTATGTATATACAAATTTTAGGGGGAAAATGCCCTGGATCTCCAGCCAGATTAAATTCTTAATCCTTTATTTATTTATTTATTTTTATTTATTTATTTATTTATTTATTTATTTGACAGAGAGAGAGAGAGATCACAAGTAGGCAGAGAGGCAGGCAGAAGGAGAGGGAGAAGCAGGCTCCCTCCCGAGCAGAGAGCCCGATGTGGGGCTCGATCCCAGGACCCTGAGATCATGACCTGAGCCGAAGGCAGAGGCTTTAACCCACTGAGCCACCCAGGTGCCCCAAATTCTTAATCCTTTAATTGCAGGATTGCATGTTAGGCAGCTTTCTAGTTCCAATGCCTAGTCTAGGGTAGCTTCTTAATGCGTGGTGATAAGGTTGTTAACACAAACTTCTTCTATGTAGTCTTTATGGCCTGTAGGAATTTGTACTTTTACCATTATCAGGAATGACTTAAAATGGTTACATTTTTCTGTTTCTGTTTAAACCAACTTTATTTTCTCAGCCTTGTTAATTTTAATTTCTGGCATTGAACTTAACACAGTATAGCCTTATGTTTCTGTCTCTCAAATAAAGCTGCTAGACTTTTGAGAGTGAGGGCAATGTGATGTATCCTGGTATGTAGCACAGGGTCTGGCACATCTTAGGAATTCTGTAGATGGAAATGAATGAATGAATGAATGAGTGAATGAATGAATGAATTGTGATCTCTTATATGTAAAAAGAAGGCTAAGAGGAAATTGTATGTTTCCTTTAAATTGAAACAAACAAAAACAACCGGAAAGCTGTGGTATAGCATTAACATAGGGTTTAGGGTCAGAACAGCTGTATTCAAATGCTAGCTGGCAGTTTATCAGCAGTTTTCTTTGAATAGGTCACTTAAGTTCTGTCACCTACTTTTTTCAAATACAGATGATATTTCCTCCTGCACATGGTTGTAATGCTGATCTAATGAGATTACAATTCTGAAATATGTAATAAACTTTGATAGAGATGGTGATTAAAGCCTATTGATTCAGTCAGAATTAATAAGTTATTGACCAAGGGCTAGATAAAGATGAGAAAATCTTCAAAAAAGATAAGGTCAGTGCCAAGAAGAAATGTCCTCCCAACTCTAGGTTGCTTAACACCAGAAAAGGCCACTGAGTAAGATTGTGAAATTCCCTTATTATTAAGATGTTTTCTTACTCTTAAGTAATAGGAAAAGACTGAATGACCTTTGAAGGGACTGACCCACCATATATTCTATGACTCATGAAAGGAAATGCAATTTGTAGATGAATCAGGAGAACCTGCTTTTCCACTGTGCCAAAGATAAAGCAAAAGTTTTGAAAATGTCAAGTCTACATAAAGACTCATTATTTTTGTGGTCGCGGTCAATCCAAGAGATACCCTCATCTCTTAATCTTTTTTTTTTAATTAATTTTTATTAACATATAATGTATTATTTGCCCCAGGGTACATGTCTGTGAATCTTCGGGCTTACACATTTCACAGCACTTAACAGCACATACCCTCCCCAATGTCTACAACCCAGCCACCCTATCCCTACCCCGCCACACCCCCCCCACCCCGGCCACCCTTAGTTCATTTCTTGAGTCTAGGAGTCTCTTATGGTTAAAATTAACCACATCCTTTATGCAGTGTACGTACATTAAGGAGCAGTAAAGAGATGGGGTTTTAATTTTTACCAATTCAATTTAAATGCAAATGTTAACCACTCACATGATGCTACTGTGTACATAATTAAGCATCATTATATACTACATGAATCATCTAGAAACCTCCCGAGAGCCATTCTACTATGTAAAACATGCATAATACTGACAAGCAGCCAAATGACGTATACTTCTGTCCTCATTGATGCTCCTTTTGAATTATAGGTCAACTGATTATGGAACAACTTATGAGAAGCTGAATGATAAAGTTGGGCTGAAAACAATTCTAAGCTATCTCTACGTGTGTCCTACCAACAAGCGTAAGGTAAGACACGTATATTCAACATGCTGCTTATTCATGATGTGACTTCTGTCTTGGTTGGCTAACCTCTCTAGCTACCTAAAAATCCATTACAGTAAAGCCGGGATTAGAGGTATAAAGATGTGTTGATGGATGTTAAGGTGGTAAAATGTCTGACACCTCATAATTTTGAGAATAACAGCCATGAACGTAAGAGGGTGAGAGGTAGGTATATTATTACCATTTCTGGAAGTCAGCTCCACGGAATGGGTCTCCTTGAATGGATGCTGTCTTTAAAGAGCTCTGACTAGTCAGTCACAAGAATCAGAATGAGCCTTGACAAGATGGAGGAGAAGGTGGGGTTTTCATCTGAAGTCTCCCTGTCTTCCCTTGACATGAGTAAATATATTAACTGGAATTGGAGTGAACGTGTTCTCCTGGAGCATGTTGGCTCTCTCATTTATAAAGTTTATTCAGCCTGCACACAAATGACAGGATGGAGACACTGCTGGAAGGAACCTTGGAAATCATCATACACTGCACCCTAATTTTATAGATGAGAAAATTAAGATTCAGTGTAAGGTAAGGCTTTGCCTCATTGCAGAGTTACAAGCACAATTGGAACTAGGATTCCGGTTTCTTGTTTGGCAGTCATACTATTTCTGCTCCATTATATTGCTCCTAGTAAGAGGGTTTATTTCCTCTTCAGAGAGAAATATTATTTTCTCGAGGAAGACGAGATTTACTTTTAAGTAAGAAAGACTTGTCTTAGAAGGAGAGTGGTGCTACATCCGTTCTTTAGTTTTTAGAAACTTGCATTGTCAGATTCTGAATTCTGACACACAGTTTCTAAGTGTTGTGTGAATTGCATGAAATAACAGTGTGCATCAGGAAAGAGAAAATTGTTGCTCATTAGCATATCCCAAGTAGTGTTCTTTTATGACAGTAGCAGTGATGTCTAGGTTCTCAATTCAGACCTGTCAGTAGTTACTGTTAGTGAAATACCTTAGGTAGGTATTTCATCTTGTTACCTGAAGTCTGGGAGGTGGGTGAGAACATCTCTGATGATGTTCTCTGGTCATTCCTTAACTCTGGCTGCACATCCAAAGCACTAGGTGATTCCCAAACGTGCAAGCCTTCGTCTCACCCCCATTGCTCCGGATTAGGGCTCAGGTAACTGTACCTCGAGCAAGCTCCCCAGATGTTTCTTATGTGCATCGAGGATTAAGAATTGCTTATGCAAAGCGTAATGTTCCTTCTGGCCCTAACCGTTTCGGGTTCCTCAGTAGAAGCAGTATAACTTGGCAGCTATGCACAAACTCTGATGTCAGATGGAGTGAGTGAAAACCCAGCTAAACCAGTTAACAAGTGTATAACTATGGTGATTTACTTAACTTCTCCAAGCAGTGTCATCAAATTTAAAAAAGGGATCAGTATAATTCTTACTCATGTGAAAAGTTGTAACTGTTATCTGAAATAAGGCATTTTAAGTATTTGGCGCAGAATAGCTAAGGCTCATCAATGTTTTCTCTTTATTTTTTTCTCATCTGCCTCCTCCTCCTGCATATAATTATTAGAGGGAATAGTAGTGATTATCTTCCCTAAATAGCAATGTGTAGTAGAACTTTCTGTAATGATAGAAATGTTCCTTTAAGCTGTCCAATACCTTAGCCATTAACCACTTGTGGCTATTGAGTATTTAAAAGATAGGTAGTGTGACTGAAGAACTGGATTTTAAATCTAATTTAACTTTAATTAACTTAAATGTAAATAGCCACCTGTGGCTGATGGCCCCAGGATTGGACAGCATAGTTCGATAATGTCAACCTCACAAATGTAGAGATACCTGCTGAACATTCTTGTCTTCCCCTTACTGGCTAATTACTGATCCATCATCAGCAATTACATTTAAACAATTTGACCTGCTGTATACAGTCCTAAATTGAGGACCTGAACTTAGACCTTTTAGTTTTATAATGCAATTTAGTTGTATTTGTTAGCTTTGAATCAATTCTTAAATTCCATATTGATTTTTCTTCTAGTTTCACATTTTCAGTAAATTTCATTTAACAATCAATCTGTAGGTATCATAAGATACAAAAAGAAATAAGTCAGCATTCTGCCCTCAAAGGTCCTATATTCTAGTAATAAATGCAATATGACTTTTTGTTGTTGAAGGGTCCTTTAACTCTGCTGCCACCTAACAGATGACTTTGGGTGAGATATATCTATTTTCCCATTTATAAAGCGATAGAGGCAAAAACAAAGGAGTTTGCAATTGGAAGAGATCTTAAAATTGTTCTCAAAATTATTCTAAGTTAGTGACAGTCTTTGTTTTATTGATGCGGTTGGAGAGGAATATGATAAAAAAGGAAAAAAAAGTTAAGATGCCGAACAGTGAATAGTGAGCAGGGGATTTTCTGTGGCAGCAGAATATGTGATTCCAAAGTGGTTTGCAGAAGCAGAGCTTGAAACGAGAGACTCTCAAGTCCAAATGCAGGAAGGAAAGCTTAGAGGGCACACGGCGAGGAGCCCCGTCTTCTAACCCACTCACACCAGTGCGCCCGCATTAGTCAGCCTGCATACTAAGTCTGTAGTCTTCTGCAAGTCTTTGAAAAGTCACGGGCCATGGCATTTAGCTAAAATTAAAACTTGGCAGACCCTATTTCCAGAGAAAGAGCAGTCCTTGTCCATGACTATGAGGGAACAACTTTTCTCTGGGCCTCTTTCCTTCCAGAAGCAGAGGCGGGCCTGAGCTGTTTAAATCACAGTGTTCATGGGTGAATCGAAGCGAAGGGATCTTTTCCTGTACAGATAAATGAGGCCTTCAGGGTCACTTTCTGAGATGCTGATAGATTTAAGAAATATTGGAGGACGATGAAGGTCTTTACAATGGTGCAAAAATCAATAAAGTTGACATAGCAGTATATTTGTGTACGGTTTTTCTACTTATGAGGTGAATTTATCACCATGAAATATGTACTTTCGCCCCCTAAAGGGACCTACTTGAACCAAAGAGATAGTACCTGTACAACATTTTAAAGTGTGAATATATATCCCACCAATCAATGAGAGTTTTTATGTTAAAAAAAAGGAAAGAAAGGAGAAAAAAAGCAAAAAGGAGGAAGAAAAAAAAAATCAGCTCTATTAATTATGCAGGACAAAGGCATTCAAGTTTGCTGCAATTCTCCTAGGACTTGTGCATCCTCCAGTGAAAAAGCAGCCTCCTTTCTGGGGTTGCATTAATTCTTTTCTGTCCCTGGGGTGCTATCCAGCAAGTTAACATCTTTTGTAGCAGATACGTCTCTCTGCTTTTCACATCAGTGGGAGCAACTGGAATAAAACTGACATCAGGGAAACTGCCTTGCCTTCCCAGAAACCTATTTTGCCTTCACATGCTTATTGCTATTTTTAGCTCCTTGTGAGGACAAGCTCAGTTCTTCAATCAACGTGTCTCCAGCAGCAGGCATGATGCCCTGGCTTTGCAGATAGCTTGTTAGGGGCATTACTGGGATCAGAGTCCAGAACAAAACAGGCCCTTATTTATAGTTTAAATTAATGATCATCCATTGGCTGTTTCTCCGCAAGCCTGCTGTAAATGACAGCAACTTTCCTTCAATACGTCTGTTACAGTAAAAACTGTACTCTCATCGTAGGTCAGTCTAGGAAGTCTTAGCTAAGAGACATAGAAAGCCTGCTTCGAGGTATTATCCTAGATCAGGCACACCCTCTTTCAACAGAGCCCTGTACCTGGCCTCTGATAGATTAGGTAGAGCCCAAAAAACAAGGTAAGTGAATCCTAGCGCCAGAGGAAAGGCAGGCTAGCTGTCTGTCACCATGTCTCTGAAAGAGAGCACTGCTCAACCCAGCCTATGATAAATCGCAAGGCTTGTTGGTGTCGGTGGTGGTTTATTGGCTACATACATGTAATCTTCCATGAGAAAGAATGATTTAACGTGTGCCTAGAATGAGCGGCTAGGATGTGGAGGGAGACGGAAAGAATTAATACAAATGTAACAAAGAAAAACAAAATCAGTGCTGAAATCTTAGTCTCAGTCTAAAACGCTCAGTGAGTTTGTCTTCTGCCTAAATAAGAAAACTTCTTGATGCTCTCGGTGTATCTGTCAGCACTGCCTTTCCCCTCACCCCGAACCAACCTTAGCTGCTCTCTCTTCACGAGGTGTGATATGACAGCTTCAGGGATTAAAGAATGCAAAACCCCAAGTGGAATACATTGGGGGAGAGAAGAAGAAAAAAGAAGGGTTTGTTTTTTTAAAACTTGGAGCATCCACTTCATTTCATTGTTATATCCTAGTACTCTCCGTGCATTGTGTTCTCCGCAAAGAAGAAACCTAGGGAGTATTTGCTCTTTATGTTCCCTTGCCCCTCCATACCCCAGTTTCTTCTTTCTGTGTTATCACAACTTAATTAATACTATTCCTGCTGAGAGAGCCTTCCAAGACTTTCATCCTATAAATAGGACCCCGGCTCCTCAGACACATGGATCATTTTTGCAGGTCCCTTGGTACATGCCAGCATTAAACACTGTTGGCATTTTCTACAGATGTTTAGGTTTTAATTACCTTACTGGATGTGGCACTTTCTAAATAAGTGTTTGAGTATTGACTCTTTGCCTCTTTATATCCAGGGTATGCTCAATTCCTCTTGTCATTTCCTCAGGAGAGGAAATATAGATACATATCATGCAGGTGACTTTTGGGGACAGGAAAAAGGTATGGTTGATAGCATCTGCCAACATCCCTTGGGAAAAATATGGAATCATTGAATCAGAGCCCAAAAGATGTCAGAGGTATTCAGATTCTGCTTTTTCATTTAATAGATAAGGCAACTGAGTCCTTAGAGTTTAGTGGCCTGCCTGAGGTTACGGGCAACTGGTAAAAGAAAAGCTGAGATCATTAGACTTTTAAGGTGAGCCTTAAATGCTCTCTCTTCCACAAAATTTAATCACTTCCATTAGTCAGATGTTCTCACTCCCTCTGATTTTCCAGGCATCTGCTTCTTGTTTCTAGCACTTTTCTCTTACTCCTGATGAGTCAGTTTGGACCCTGTCTCATGCCCCATTTAGAATGAGAGGCCCCAGAGGGGATAAACACCTTCATCAGCTTCCTAGGCTGTAAAAGGCCGAGCACAGTTTCTTGGGATATGGTAGGTGTCCAACACATGGCTGAGGATTTAACCTGAACTTGGCTGAGTGAGGGGCTCCTAGGCTGGAACTTGAAAAGCAAAGCACATTGTAACACCAGCTTTGACTCATTTAATTTCTCTAATTATGAAATTAATTCTTTCAAGTGAATAAATAAGGATAGTACAAATCCCTGTAGATTTTAGTCATTTCTAGGCCAAAATGTGTAATTTTATCTTTCCTTGCCAAGAAGAGCATGATTAATATTTAAAATGCCAGGACTTTGCATAGCACTCACTCGACATTGTATAATACATCAAAGGGGGTACATGACATTTCCCTGGGCAGATACTCCGCAGTTGCTCATTCCACCCTAACTCTTTCATCTGTCCCTTTGTACACAAGATCATGCATTTGCCTCTAATCTTTTAAAAATAACACATATTTCATTCATAAAGAAGTACATGGACTCAGAGACATAGTGGAAGGGCCACATTTTCCAAACTTCCCTACACTTAACCTGGGCAATGATGGCTAAAGGGAGAGATCATCTCCTTTGATCCTTCCTGGGTACAGTTGAGTGCGGGTACAGTTTCAGTCCATCAGGCTCCGTTCTGTTCTCCTTTCGAGCTTTCAAAAAGAAAATCAAATCCAAGAAAACATCCTGCATGTACATTTTTCTCCTCTGGGTAATTTTCCAATAGTCATCCAAGTCACTGGGTTTCAAACAAGCTACAGAATAGTAAGTGCAAAGTGTTCTGTTTGAAATGGGTGGGGTGCCAGCAGCAAGGCCCACTAGCACACCCTCACTACCCCAAGGTGGCCCTGGGGAGCCCTCCGGGACTCCTGGGCTCCATGCAACACTATTGGGGAAAAAATGCTGATCTAGGTCATTCTCCTCTGTATACTAAACTGTACCTGGAAGAGCCATGTACCTTGAACAATTTTATATAAATCAAAGCACCTGTGATAACATTCATGAATAAATATATGTGAATAAAACCACAAACTTTTCGATTTTAGCACATTATGTTAGTATAGTAAGTACTTAGTAGATTTTTATTGGATCTCATCTGTGTCTAACACTAATGTAAAAAAATATATATAGCAGGTTTATAATATACCAAGTTTCTCAGAACTGATCCAGGTAAGTACTAGATTAAAGCTGTATTTCATGTAGTATTAGGTAGTGCTAAGTACCTTTTTGTTGGAAAGAAGCCTTTTGCATAATTAACATTACATATTTGCCATTCCTCATTTGTAAGATGTTGTGTCTATCACATGTCAGCATCTAATACATTAAATATTAACCATGAATTGCTGGCTAAAAAGTTGTATCTGTATGAGGATCAAGTTTATAGGAAGTTGCTCTTAAAATTCAGAGCTTATTAGTCGCAATTATGCTTAAACAATACATAACTAGCTAGACAAACAGGTAGGTAGAAAGGTGATAGATCCACAGATCAACCTTTTCTAAGTTTAGATAATGCTTTCTAGTTGGCAGCAGGTGGTATTTCTTTATCAAAATGGGAACAAATTTAGAAAGCTGCCTTTGGTTTTATTCTTTTTTAACAAATGAAGCTAATCAGGATAAATATAGTCTGACTTGGTCTCCAAATACTATGAAGTAAGCCTGGTCCAGAAATTGCACATTTCTTATACCGCTGACTGGGTCTGAAAAGGTAGGTCCCCTCTGTGGCCAGCTGAGCAGAAGTCTCCAGGGTACAGGAAATGAAACCTGTATCAGAGGCTGATCGTTCTTCAAATATGCACAATGGACTCTCTGCTCAAACTGCTTTGGGGAGCGGTTTTTTTTTTTTAATTTAGTTATCTATTTTTTAATTTATTTTTGCCTCATCATCTGTCCTTATTAGAACTTGTATTCTCTGAAGTCTGACGGGCTTAGTGTTAAATGCCCATCCATTACCCTTTTATGAAGGTCAAATGCATTATTTCAGGTTGGTTCCAAGTTACGCTCTGCTGTGGAAAATGGTCAGAGGTCTTTTCAACATTCTGGTCTGTTTGCTTCCAGCATACTCCCTGTGGCTTCTCAGAGGTTTCCATCATCCGGTGTTTGACATACTGTATCTAGAACATTTGTTTCTGGTGAATAGCCCGAGCTGCTCTCATGATGGATGGAGATGAATGCTGGCCGCTACAGGAAATTGCCATATTTACTAGGGTGGGGATGTTTCACTTCAATATATCAGATCTGCCTCAAGCTTTCTCTTGGTGCTGTCAGGAAAAACAAAGTCAATGTCAATGAATCTTTAATAAAACCACTTTTACCCCCCCTGCAGAAATTAAGAGAACACCACCAGCCTCAGGGGCTAAATGGCTTCCATTTAAACATTCCTTCTTCTGACCTGACCTTTCTCTTGACCAAATCTTCTTTTGATGGTTTTGTCCCTGTCTTCCTCGAGGTACCCACCTCCCATTTTACTGGATCCCTAACTGCTAACATACTTGTCATTCCATCACCTTCCTAGTCAGCTGCTTAAAATAACTTTGCTAAAACAAAATATTGTCATTTATAGGTAATAAGATGGGCTTAGATCTTCATGGGTAAAAAGGCCTACACTATGGAATATACATTTTGATGACTGGGAAAGAAAAATCTCTTCTTCTGGCTGCTTGGGGCTGTGTGTGTGTGTGTGTGTGTGTGTGTATGTGTGTGTGGACAAAAATACTAAGTATTGCCTTGATGGACAGCATCTGCTGCCCAGGAATGAGCATGCTTGTGGGGGAGAACAGGGCGATGTGGATGAGTCCAAAAAATAATGGGTAAAAGTAAGACACCGAAATACACAGTCTCTCACAGATAAGAGAAGTGGGGGTATAGGAGGAAAGGCCCAGATATGAAGCCAAGAGAGAAGATGGCAGAGATTACTACAAAGGACTTAAAGTAACATGATATAAAATAAAGTAAAATAATAAAGTAGCATTTAAAGTAAATAGTGATGAGAGGAAGCCAGTGCAAAGAGCATGGTGAACACATAAGGTAGAAGAAAAATATAAAATCATAAATATTTTCAACAGTAGATTAAGAATCTCGAGCTCTCAGGGAGAGGAGAGCTAATTTACTGGGAACTTAGTAAGACTTTCAGTGGGAGTACAATTTACCCTTATCTTTCTGTTCTTCTTCGGTGCTTTCGGAGGGGTAAAGGATGTTGATGGCTGTGGCCGAAATTGGTTTTACCAAGAAGGAAAACACAATTATGACTCAAGTGTGGGGTAGTAGCAGGACTCGATCAAGGCTCTACAGCTCCCTAGCGGCAGATTCAAATATCACTGCTGCTGCCCGCAACTTAATGAACTTTTGTCCTTTTAACGCCATCTCTCCTGGCTCCTCCCAGCCCTCTGTGTAATGGCTTCTTCTGTTTATGTGTACACCTTGTAATTTCTGTACTCGTCCGGTATACCAGCTCAGCACCTATTTGCAGTCGCTGTGGAGCTACACTCTCTCATCTGAAGGTGGTCATTGTAAATTTTTGCCTGGCGGAGTCGTTAGTTGTGGTGTAGTGGTTCATATAATGGACCCTGGAGTCAGTCTGCCTGGCTTTGAATTCCCGCCAAGCCACATACTCACTGTATGCCTGTAGACAGGTTCTATTTGTTGGTTTGTGTGTCATTAACCTCGCCGTGATACAGTTTCCTCATGTCCAAAATAAAATAGAATGATTGTGTCAGTATCATAAGGTAGTTATGAGAAGGATCAAAACAAGCAAAGAACAGTGCCTGACACATATAGCATTCGATAAATGCTAGTCTCATTGTTACCATTATTAATCTCTTTCAAATGACATGACATTGCCTTATGCTATCATCTGTCTACCCAACCAAAATTATTAAATGTCTGTTTTGTGCCAGATCTTTTTAAGAACTAGGAAGTAGAATAAAAATATAAGGCATTGTCCTTTCTTTTAAGGATTGCACAGTCTGGTAGAGGAGATGAATGTATAAACAGTCAACTACGGTATAGAACTTATGTATCATAATAGCTGTGTACATAGAGCTCTATCTTTGGGGATTCAATGAAGGCTTCACAGAGAAGTAAATATTTGTCAAAGGAGAAGGGAAAAAGAAGATGAAAACTGCCTTTCACTGTGTGCGTAGTGAGAAACCACTGTTCATAGACCACAGCGCATACATAACTTTGATTGATTTGCAAATATTAAATGAATAAGCATGTGCCTGTTTTGACTCTTAAAACATGCTAATTTCCATTTATATCTGGCTATACTAACTAGGCCCCCCCCAAAAAAATGCTTTCATGACCCATTTGCATTATAATTCTAAAATAATAATACAGTGTCTTTTCAATTGTTATAAACTTTTTTCCTGCCTTGCTTATGAAATCAATAAGTGGGCAGTGGTGACATTATTAAGACTGAATGAATAAAAGAAGTAAAATTAAAAGTAAATGTTACCTTATTCCAGTTGATTGATACTGATATATTCAGATTTATATTAACTACTGGTCATTCAGAATTACTGATGAGATTTGGAGGTGTAATTATAAGAAGTCAATTGACCCATTTTATCGAACACTTGGCCTGTGCCCCATTCTTTGCAAACACATTGGTGAATGTTTAAAAAAAAAAAGTATGAACCTTACTTGGCCCTTATGGAGTTTACCATCCTGCTGCAGGGCTGCAATTAAAGAACAGTGCAAGACAGGAGATGATGGATTGCATGGTACAAGCGACAAAGGCTCTAAGAGTTGAGAGAGGAATGTGGTCTGGATAATCTAGAAAAAGGCTTGAGAGGGGGCTTAAATTGCTTAAATTGTGAAGCAGATGGATATGACACAGGTCATGACATTCACAACAGAAAAATCTAATTTAGTTGAACCAGCCTTATTTAGTGTGAGGTGGTAGAGCTACAAACACACATAAAACAGGGTGCAGTCCTGCAAAAATGGAAATTGAAGGGCAAGGTATGTAGATAGAGATGAGCGTAGGTTTGCCCTGGTACAGGTACTACACCTTTCATTTCCTGAAATCTTAATAATTTCATAATATATATTACACATCTTACTCTTTTGCATTTTAAAAGTGCTCCTTAAAGTGCTCCTTTGCTTATCCTAATTGTTAACTTCGAAAATATAGTTTATTTAAATGTATCAAATGCTTAAGAGAGAGCCCAGATTGGGGCAGTAGGTGAATATCGGGTCTGACAGGGGAAGGAGAAGTATAGAATGAAAGCAGAGGCAAGAGAAACAGTGTAGCATTTGCAGGGCTTCACGAGGGACTTCTGGTATTTTAGTGACTAGCAATTCATCATTTCTCCTAGTGCTACTTTCTCAAAGGGATCCACATGCTCTTGAGAGATACAATAGCTACAGCTCTTAGCAAATGCTGATGTTCTCTCGTTCACCAAAAGCCAATTTCCCTAGGATGTACACAGCCAAACCCATCCTGCTTGATGCAAGTAATTGTGGTGTTTGAATTCCAGAGGATGTCCAGGAAAAACAAAAACAAAAAATGAACTTGTGCTAAGGAAAAAGATGTTGCATCATAGGAGGCACTTGTCTGTGTTGGAAGCAGTCTACTTTGGTTTGAATTTCTGTTATGTGGTACGTTTGTGGGTCTCTGCCCCTTACACTTTATTAATGCCTTATTTAGCCAATAGATTTATGTATTTTCTCCCCTGATTAATGCTGTCTTTGTTCCTTGGGCCCAAGCCCTTTGTGCTTCCATTTGCAAGAGTGTTACTGACATATACAGACTCCCAGGAGGACTCAGTCAGTTACCACCGGAGATGCCCATTGTTCCAAGAGAGCTGACCTTTACCCCTAGACACCAATTAAAATCTATTGCTATTCACCCCTGCAGTGCTTCCTGTAATTCTGGCTCGCTGCCCAGTGTAACTGGTAGGATGCCTTCTTTTTAGTGTCATCTTATTTTTCTTCCCCAAACAAGAAGAGTGACCTGCAAATGAAAGTGCATGCTTCTAGAAGAAAAAGAGGCCGGCCATCAGAGTGGACAGTGGTTTTCAGTTAAATCGCCTGTTGTGTCAACACAAATGAAAACCTTAAATAAATAATATAATTAGGGAAAATCTGGGGCATTGCCTACAGGTTTATTCTAGATTCACATACCATCAGAGCTCTCCAGTTACTCTGTGGTGGTGATTTTTGGCTAATTGCAGAGCCATTCTGCCCTAAACATGACTGGGCCTGCTCCCCTGCAAGCTGACGGAGACCAAAGTCCCAGCCCAGGGAAGTCAGGAGCCAAGCCCTCTCTACATGTCACGTTGTTTGTGTTACCTGCACAACGTGAAGATGGTTGCCTTTTAGGCAAACTTAAGTTCTTTCTGTAATGGATTTTGAGATCAGGGTGGTTAGTGCTAGAAGTAGTTTGTATGAGATCATCAGATGCTCATCATAAAAAGATTGCTATTTCTGGCAGACCAGCAAGTTAAGATGTGCCAGTTTAGAGAAACAAACATGACCTTGTATTCAGAGGTGCATCACCTTCTTCGTAACTCGTTCTACTCCTCCATATCCCCACCTCCTGTGTGCTAGGGGTATGATGCTGCTGACATTTTAATGGTGTTTGAAGACAAAGTCTAGTCACCCAGTTATTTTAGTAGAAATTGGCTATCGTGTAAACACAGGGACAAGTGGCCCAAGAACAAGGTCTTTATACTCAGATTGAGACAAGGAGTCCTGATTTGCTTTAAGTAAATGGAGCCTGAAATTTGCCTTTCCCTGTTTAGTTTAAAATTCCAGAGCTAAGCAAGTTAAAGCTTGATGGAAAGCACTGTCCTCTTCTTGTAGAAATAGCTTCTCCCTCCCACCTTGCCCCAGCACTGCTGCTGTGAACCAGACTGAGTGTACGCAATTAATTCTTTGATCTACAGAGAGAACAGTTCCTAGAGTTGTATTATGCTCCCCCTTTTCTCCTCTCTTTACTATTTGAAATTTTATAGATTTGTGAAGATTATACTTGTATGAGGGCTTAAAATTTCCCAAGAGCCATCAATATTTCGCTTTTCCCACCCCGCAGGCCTTCGTAGAGCCTGGGAGGGTAACATGGCCAGCAGGAAGCCATCTGGCTCCCTGGAGATCCAGGTCAGCATTCCATTACCCAGAAACCAATGGAACCTGCTTCAGCTCATAGGACAAAGCCCAGAAGATCATCAAACCCAAACCACTTGGCTCCATTTATTACAAATACAAAATTTCATCCACGGTTCATTATGTTCCTCCTGTACAAACCCAACTCGGGGGAATTACAAAGAACTCTGCAATAAATATGTGGGGAAGAGTGTGTTGAAATTGGATATTACCTATCTACAACTGCTTACTTTTTTTCTACTTTCATTTCCCTCACTCTTCCCACCCTACCTTTTCCTCTTCCTTCCATAGGATCTCTCTCTTTTTCTTTCTTTCCGTATCTTATTTATATGAGAGAGTAAGAGGGAGGGAGTAGTAAGACCACCTTATATATTTCACACAGAATATATTTCCAAAATGATTACAAAAATGTGGGCGTGTATGTAATCATGTCATGTATACAAAAACAGTGGGTGAGGAGGAGAGGTTATAATATTTTATACCTGAGACCTCGTTAATAACTGGTGGTCTTTAACTAGAACCCAGTTCTTCACATTTCTGGCCTGTGTTCCTTCCATCATAGTTCACCATTTCCTAAATATCGCCCCAGTTGTCTTGTCTGGAAGGTTACTTTGCAATAGTATCCTTGAGACTAAGTGCTGATTCCTCTGTAGACCTTTAATAAATTTCATGTTTGAAATATGAATTATATAATCTCAGATAAAATGCAAAGCACAGAAAAAATGTAAAGGCAAGCCATATGTCACATTTGAAGTCAGCTTGTATAAAATCATTCAGCTTCCTGCTTATCATTTCATGATAATAGCCTTGACAGCTTTATAGGATAAACCTGATACTTTTAGAAATCTGAAAAGGACTCCATATATATATGTATATATATATATATACATATATATATAGCCCCAAGGAAATTTCCTTTTAACCCGAATTGAATCAGGCTAGATTTGCTCTTGCAGGAGGACGGACAGAGTAACCCTCATAGTGCCTTTCTGCTCTGTCATGCCATCCTGTGACTGGCACTCTTCCTTGTGCTGGCTGTCTGCTCTCCTGGGGGTCCCGTAGGCTGCCTCTGTTGACTCGCAAGGTGTATTTGTGGACTCTGGGTTGTTACTTTCCATGACAGGGAATGCATATCAGAAACGCATCACACTTCATGCCATCACACTTGTGGCCATTGACCTGAGGAGCAAAACTACTAGCCAATGTTTGGTGCCAGGATCTACTGAGAAGTTGACTCTATTGTCCTACAGGGTGCTCCCTAGAGAAATCACAGCTGAGAAATGATTCTAATGTCATTACCTGTACACACTGAGATGGACTTTTTCTTCGCCTTGTACAGCTATAATCATGGGCTCTGATTAGACCTTATGACTCCAGCATTGCATTTAAACTTGGAAATATACCATCATTAAATCTCTAGACACCAGCTTTTTCTGCAGAGGCTACTACTCCCTGTCAATTCCTTAGAGATCCCCTTTTTCCAATTTCCTCTGTAGCAGCAGTGCAAAAAAAAAAAAAATTATCCTGTTAAGATTTGCAACATGGGCACATGGGCCCAAGTATATAAACTTCCTGACTTCCCCCCACTTGTTTTTTCACTTTTTTCTAAATCAAATGTATAAAAGAAAGTATAAACATTATGAAAGGGAGAGATGCAAAAAGAAGTATTAGAAAGGAGTTTCAGTGAGATCTGAATTGGAACCCGAAATCTTCCTTTGCCTCTTGAGCTAAGAAGTGTTTGAAATAACCCAGACTCTCACACTTGTCAAAGAAGTAACAGAACAGTAGGCTTCTTGCTTTTCAAATCCATGAATACAATAAACCATAAGCTGTAAGATACGCATAGATGAAATGTACTGAGAACATTCCCATGTATGAGGATAGTTGATGCAGAAACAGAACAAACAGAACCAAACTCTGAAATCAGCAGGAAAGCACCATAAACTCCATTTTAACTTTGAGAAAAGTAAGACTCAAAAAGTGGGTTGTCCAAGGGCCCCTGGGTGGCTCAGTTGCTTAAGCATCCGACTCCTGATTTCCGCTGAGGCATGATCTCAGGGTCATAAGATTGAGCCCTGTGTCAGGCTCTGCATTGGGAATGGAACCTGCCTCAGATTCTCTCCCGCCTCTCTCTCTGTGTCTTTTCCCCCTCCCTGACTCACATGGGCTCTTTCTCAAAAAAAAAAAGTCCAGATCACGTAGCTGGTACCTGAGCATAGAATTGGCAACGTGTGTGCAGATTTTCCTGAGCCTCTCAAGTTAATATTCACTCTCCCTACATAATAAATAAAGAGCATAGTCTCCCTAGAGGCACCGTTATTTCCTGTAGAGGAGCATGGAAGCCAATAACGTCTGCTCAAGGAAGTGAGCAGTAACAGTAATTCTGGTTTTTAGCCATTTGTAGAAGAATGCTGTAGCTTCAGTGTTTTCCTGTCTGTTACCTGATATACATGAAAATCCCTAAAAACACTTCCACCTGCCGTTCAGGAATTAGTGGAATCAAGTGGCCAAATTAGTACTAAGGTTCCTAAACCTCCACATATATTAGATGTTAGGATCATCCAGGGAGACTGTTGAAACGTAAAGTCTGGGTCAGAAGCCCTGAGAATCCGCGTATAAACGGACAGACCCTGCCTCTCCCGCTCACTGTAACGTGGCTGCACCCAGACCTCGGGCCATACTTCGTCCAACAGGGAAGAGCTGCACTAACAGTGAGGTATCCGTTTTCAGTGAATCTCTTGGTTTCATTTTTTTCTATAAAAATAAAATAAGTTGGTACAGTTCTTGGTGTCGGGGGCACAAATATATGAAGTTTTGTGTTTGGAACCAGCTGCCCTCTGCTGGACAATGGAAGATTTGATGTGAAGTTAGACTTTCTCAGCATGTGTCCCTTTGATGTTAGTTAAAACTGGACTCGTCATTCCCCTCACAGAAAGAAAACTGTAAATGCATTTGGTGGCTGGGTGGGATAAAGGTCAAGGGCACGTAGACATGCCCAGAGCAGTTTGGAGCTTCAAGGACATGGGTTTAGGCATCTTTAGTGGTTAATTAGGAAAGTACAAGGTACAGGCAGTGTATGGCCCTTCTGCTCTTCCACCTAAGAAGGAAGTAAGTCGGGGTCGGGATAAATAATTCTGAGTCACTTCAGTGCAGAGAGCTGCTTACTAGCAATTTAACTTTGCAGAGCTGTGGGGAGGCTACTATTACAGTGTTTCAGAGTTACTTGTTTAGCTCAGGGAGGGGGGCTTCTTGAAATTTTACTTTTTGAGTGTTCTGCTCCATTATTCCAGGTTTCTGACTTCATTTCTTTGCACAGCAAGTGGCTCTGTGTTGGTATGAAACCCTGGCAGCCCACACAGGCTGCCTTGATAGAAACTTCTATCAAGATAGAGCCCAGGAGAGAGGAACATTTAAAAAAAAAAAAAAAGGCAGGTATTTATTGAAAAGCAGATTTGGGAATAAATTCTAACACGTGTCATTTTCTGCAGGATGAATAACGGGGGGGGGCGGTATCATTGCTTTGAGTTTGGACCAGTGAAAGCTTAGTTTTTTTTTTTTTTTTTTTTTTTT
>CM053617.1:51929219-51989326 GCA_028646535.1 Procyon lotor
AACAAACCAGATGAATTGGGGACAACATATGACAGACACTGTGCAGGATACTGGGGATGAAATATTCAATAAAACAAGGACTCCCATCTTAAGGAGTAGGCATTTTAGCATAAGAGACAATCAATCCCACCACAAAAATTATTTGATATTTTGCTGTTTATATAAGTTCTCAGATGAAGATAAAACAGGGCAGGGGCCCCTGGGTGGCTCAGTTGAATAAGCATCCAACTCTTGATTTTGGCTCAGGTCATGAGCTCAGGGTTGTGAGAGGGAGTCCCTCGTCCAGCTCTGTGGAGCCTGCTTAAGATTCTCTCTTTCCCTTTGCCCACCCCTGTGCTCTCACTCTCTCCCGCCCTCCCCCTCTTAAAAAGAAAAAAAAAGAAAAACGAAACAAAACAGGGTATTGCTATAAACAATGACAGCATGGTAATTACTTTAATTTGGATGGCCTTAGAAGACGTCTCAGAGCAGATGAATTAAGCTGGGGAGGGAAATGGGTGTACATGTAAAACAGAAGAAATTACAGTTTCAAAGGCTTTAAGGTATATTCAAGGAACCAAAGAAAGTTGCACGCTTATAGCTCAGAGGGTAATGAGAAGAGAGAAGCAGGTAGGAGCCAGATCAGGCAAAGAGCCTTCCTTATAGGACAGTATAAGAAGGTTGGGTTTTCTCATTTGTATGATGGGAAGGCACACAACGGTTGTGATCAAAAATATGACAGGAACTGACATTTTTTAAATGGTCATTTTGACTACTGTGGGTAGAATATACTAGAGAACAGCAGGACTAGGAAAAGCAGGCAGTCTAGTGAGGGGATAAGAATGGTTTGGACAGAGGACTTAGACTAGGAGTCATCCTTAGGCTTCATTTTTCAGCGAGGAATACTTATAGCCCATCGTTAAGTTATCAACTGCACCAGAACACAGTAGCTTATTTCTATCAATTTCTAATAATTCCTATTTGATATTTACAACATTTTCCAGTTACAGTAATTTTTTCAGTTTGTGCTTTTTAGTATAATCCTGGTTCAGTATGGGAACCTTCCTTTTCATGTAGGACTAGGCAACCCCTGTGATTTCTGATTACAGCTACCCTGGACGGGATGTGGCTTCTTTGACATTGAGGGTGAAGTTTTTATAATCAACATGAATAATTCAGCAATGTATTAGTTGTGCTTTATTATTACTGTTTACTTCAACTTGAACTATAC
This sequence comes from Procyon lotor, assembly GCA_028646535.1. Classification (NCBI taxonomy): domain Eukaryota; kingdom Metazoa; phylum Chordata; class Mammalia; order Carnivora; family Procyonidae; genus Procyon; species Procyon lotor. The sequence continues at coordinate 51,930,430 of CM053617.1, forward strand.
ATTGAGAGTTATGGACTTTTTTTTTTTAATCAGCAGAAGCTCATCCATCACTTTGCATCCAAGGGAGCTACTGGGTTATAAAGTTTGCTATTTATAGCAACAATTGTGATTCGAAATGAGAATCAGTATTTTGTTCCCCTGCCATCTAACCTTAGGTCAAGCACAGGATCTACAGATGGAATTTTACAGGAAGTAAAATGAAAGCGCATAGTTGGAGATTAATACCAGAGCAAGTGCTCAAGGGAATGCACTCTCTGGCTGCTTCCCAGAAGAAAAATGGTCAGTAATGTGGACTGTGTGTCAAAGCTGCACGGAGGGGGGCGAAGAAGTGATAGACAGGATTCCCGGGCATTTCCACATCAGGGTGCATGCGCCTAATTCTCTGAAAATGGAGGATGATCTCCCAAAATTCTGTTCAGAGATTGCCTTAGAAAAGTAGTCTCCAGGACTTGTTAAATCTTCAGCTCTTTATGGAGTATCATTTATGTGGTTAGCTGTGAGCTATACTTTCCTCCCACACTGCAGTGTAATTTCTTATGTCCCTTGCAAATTACTACCACCATCAGCACCCACTTAATCAGTCTTTCCATCCTGTACCCAAAGATGTGGTGCTTTCATTAAGGTTTTCTAGAAGCTTCCCATGGATGGAGGCCACGCCTGTATGGTGTCCTTTGCATTACGCCCAGCATAAGGCCTTCAGTAATTAGGTATTTATCTAATTTTTTTCTTATAGGAATGAGGCTAATGAGAAAGCAATCCATTGCTATTTTCATACCTCTGAAGACATTTCTGCTCGTTTGCTTTAAAATGTGTTTCAAAATCCTGAGAGAGACCTTTTCTTTTTTGCCACAGCTGGGTTTTTATACAAATTATGTTTAATAACCAATCTTCCCTAAAATTCAGGGAAGAAAACTCAGGTTGCTTAATGGGCTTTAGGAGGAAATTCAAACATCAGTCTATTTTTGAAGAGGTAATACTCTAGTTAAAAAAAAAATGGATAGAGCACTCAGCAAAGAAAACATGGGCAAAGTTTGGTGAACTGTGGAAAATAAAATAAATATTTGATCTACTAATCATGAGAGACTTCTAGGACCTGATGGACTAGAATTCTGGAGAAGGACCAGGAAAATGCGGATTCTGGAACAATCTGATTACTCTGGAAAGCCAATCTCATCTTGCAGATTCAAGAAGCACTTGCACATTAAAGAGGAATCATCTGCTCCATGCAGAACCCTGAACTGGTCCCACGGTACAGAGAAGAGAAGCAAAGGGACAGAGCATGCCTAAAAAGAGCAGGGCTTCTTCCAAAGCACCTGGCAAGGCACTCTTACATACTTTCCTATTTTCCAGATGATGAAAGCAAGGCTCCAAGAATTGAGGGAAACTGTCCATACACAACTGATAATGGGTAAAACCTGGTTTCAAAAGTCAATCTGGCTGACTCCAAAGTCCATAATTGTAACCTCTACCTCTCTCTCTGCCACAAACAACCCAAGGAGGAACTGAATACTGCAGGTCTCCCTGACCCTCACTCCTTATCTATGCATATCCTTATGGTATAAATGGCCAGGTTGTATATGACCTAGGAAATTTGTATTTGATGAGTTATTAAGCCTATATGAGCTAGCCAAGAACAGATAGGGCTTCTTTTAAAGATTCAGAGAGAATCAACCACTATTTCCAAGCTGAAAAATTTCCCTTGTCACTTTGCTGGTATTTCTCATCTGGGGTGCCACAATCTCCTAGGGGACACTTTATAAATTTGTGGGATGTTTTAAAATTTTCATAATAAAAAAATTAAAAAATAAAATTTTCATAATGACTGGGGGGGTGGCTTGGGGCATGGGCCAGGAGATGCTAGATATGACCACACATAATGTTCAAGTATTACACTAGGCTTTCTTATAGCTGGAAAAATATCTCTAGAGTCAAACTCCATTTTACATATCTATCTATCTATCTATCTATCTACATACATATATATATATATATATTTTGAATTTTTAACATGTACTAAGTTTTACAGAATCTAACTCCCATTTAACTCAAGGGAAGATTGTATTCTTTTCCAAATTTTATTGAGAACTTTTCTAAGAGCTGTTGACCATTTCTTTTATTTTTTTTTTTGAAGATTTTATTTATTTATTTATTTTAGGGAGAAATGGGGGGTCAGAAGGAGAGAGAGAGACTCTGAAGGAGACTCCATGGTGAGCACAGAGCCAGACTCGGGGCTGAATCTCATGACCCCAAAATCATGATCTGATCTGAAACCAAGAACTGGATGCTCAACCAACTGAGCCACCCAGATGCCCCTCACCATTTCTTAAAATCACATAATTGACAACCAATGCTGCTCATGGGAACTGGGTTGCCAATCCTACCCATTTGTATCAGTCTTCATCATACTCTTCTTTCAGACAACTTGACTTCCAACAGTATAGGATCTGTACTCTCACATATTAAAGTAAATGAAAAATGTATTCACATATTATATATTACATTTCTTTTATCTTTGTATTATAGACGATCTATTTTTATTACATTTTAATGACGTATGTGGGTGAGTTTGGTTGGTAGAATCTTGCTTCCCTCCAAAGATGTCCTTCCCTGACGAATATATTAGATTGCATGACAAAAGGAACACTGCATATATAATTGAGGTTACTAATTAGTTAACCTTAAAAAAGGGAGCTTATCCTGGATTATCTGGATGGACCCAATCTAATCACATGTGCTTTTAAAGGCAGTGAAAAAAAAAAAGAAAGAAAAAGAAAGAAAGAAAGAAAAGCAGAAGAGTAAGCCAGAGAGTAAGCATGAGAATGATGCTAGGTGCCAGTGCTGGATTGAAGATGGAGAAGCCATGTGATAACACATGTGGGTAGTCTCTAGGAACAAACAGGACCAGATGACAGCCAGCAAAGCAACAGTGACCTCAGACCTACAGCCTCAGGAACTGGACTTACCAGTAACCTAAGTGAACATGGATGAGAATATTATCTGAGTCCCCAGTGGGGAGCCCAGCCAGCTGACACATTAAATTCAACCTTGTGAAACTCTTAAGTAACAAACCAACAGAGTTCACCTGATCTGATCTACAAAACTGTGCTTTGTTAAGTAGCTAAATTTATGGTAATTTTTTAGGCAGCAATAGGAATCTATACATTTTCATGTGAGATATTCATTCTTTTTCTTTTTAAAGGGGGGGAGGGGAGGGAGAGTGAGGGGGAGAGAGAGAATCCTCAAGCACATTCCTTCTGAACTGGAGCCCAATGCAGGGCTGGATATCACAACTCTGAGATCATGATCTGAGCTGAAATGAAGAGTCAGACACTTAACCAACTGGGCCACCTAAGCACCCCTGAGATACTAGTTCTAGTAAGATTGATAATGATAGACTTGCTGGTTAAGATGGTTGGAATGCAAAGTGTAGTCTGTATCCTTATTTGGACCCTAGGACAGATATTGATCAGGCTCTGATAACAGTCCAAAATAAAGTTTTTTGTGTGCAAGGCTTCCATTTTACTTGTTACATAAGCATGCTGTTTCTCCTAAAAGAATCATAAATTTTTTTTATTTTTGTTCTCCTAAAAGAACAACCAGCCATATTCTAGTTGGAAATGTTAACTAGACTAGCCTACAAAATAATCTTTTTATGTTAAAAAAAAAAAAAAAAAGAAAAAGAAAGTGAAAGAAAAGAATGTATTTATAAACTTAATTAGGAAGAGTTGTAAGTTGAGGAGTTCCTAAATCTTATGTCAGGGAAGGGCATTGAAAGACTAACTCTCTAAAGGACAGTCTTTCTGACATTTATGATATAGGGCAGAGGAAAAAAGCCTGTTAAAAATTCAGATCCCCGGGTCTCTTCTCCAGAGCTTCTAGTCCAACAGGTCCGAGAAGTACTCAGGAAAATATAACTTCAAAAGTTTCCTAGATTTAGAACAATCTATTTTGAGAAAAGGTTCAGCGTGTTTGAAACTCTATAGGATAAGCAAAGAGGAGGCTAACAAACAGGGAAGAAGAAAAAAAAGGGAACAAAAGTATCAAAATTCCTCCTGGTGCGAGTGCACAGAATCCATGCTCCCCTAACAACCAAGCAGGAGCTCCACTTTCCAAAACAAAGTAAATCTCTTCAAAAAGGACAGAAAGGACCAATTGCTTTAGAACAGAAAGGCTATCATGGTCCAGTGGAAAGCCCATGGGTTGTGGAGATGGCCAGACCTTTACTCATGTCCTGATTGATTCACTCACAAGGTGACTCTTAAGTATTTTCTCCATCTTCTTCAAGTTTTGGTATCTTTCTCTGCAAATGAGAATGGTATCTAATCCTCAGGGTGGTGGTGAACATTAAAAGAACTATAATGATTTCTGGCACACTGTAGCTATTTAATAAATACCTATTCTTCTGTCTGTTCCCTGTTAGAAACAAAAGTTCCAAGGATGATAAATATATTTTAAGTTGACTAATCCCCACCCCTGGTCTTTAACCTTTTCAGAGAGAAGAGCTTGCATCCCATTAATTTTTAAAGGCCAGAAAAGGAAATTCATTAACATCTCTTAGTCATTTGTTCCAGTAACATCATTTATACCAGGAATGCTTTCTTCAGATCCCACGTAATAAAACTCAAGCCTATTATCCGTCCACAACATGTACTTACAGAGAAAAGAAAAATTAAACTGAGACAACTAAAGGTAGTTAAAGACCATTGGGCTTAACAGCAAGAGCTGAGAAGATTAAAATTTGCTGTCAGCCTATGAACCTACCATTCCTAAATAGATTTCTTACCTGGTGTCCTATCAATCCCCAGTGGATTGGTAATAATTACGGCACCAACTGCCCTTTGATATGTCTGTATTCATTCAACCACATGTACTGAACATTGGATTATTTGCCACAGGCCCTGTAAGTACCCTGGACACAGAAAAGAATATGAACTGATCCAGTTCCCTCCAGGATTTCTAAGGGAAATCTCACGTGAAGTGAAATCTAAGTTACTATTAGATGCTCAATGAAAGCAGTAAATGCCTAAATTCTCTGCCTATAGATTTACTGTGGTTACTCCTGGGTTCTTTGTGTATCATCCTCATCTTTAACAAGATACCTGCCGAATGGCTTTTAGTTCATCTGGTTCTACCAATCTGATTCTGGGCGCACCATTAGGACTACTGTCTAGATCAGGCTTAACGAACTTTCTTCTGTAATGGTCAGACACCAAATATGCTCAGCTTTGTGGGCCACAGAGTCTCCCCAGCAATTCAACCCCATCACTGTAGCAGGAAAATAGTCATAGACAATACATAGACAGATAGGGTGGCTGTGGTCTAATAAAACTTTATTGATAAAAACACATGGTAGGCAAGAATTTAGTCATAGCTTGATGACTCTGTTCTAGAGTCTAGATTCTTTAGACTAGAATTCCTAGTTACTTACTCAGCTTTTTATCCTGAGATTTAAACACACACACACACACACACACACACACTCTCTCTCTCTCTCTCTCTCTCTCTCTCTCTCTCTCTCGGGATAAGAAGGAAATGACAAAACAGAACTAAAAGCAGTGGTTCTCCTGATAGAAGATAGAAGGCTTTCCTAAAGAATTTTAGTAAGAATGGGATAAGTAACATATTACATTATCTGGAGATATATCCTGGGGCTGGATTTGAAGCTCTGGACTAAATGACCCCTTGATGACTGCTGAGGTAAAAAAAAAAACAACAACAACAACAACAACAACATCAAAAAAAATAGCAAAACCTTCACGGACTCAAGTTCCATTCTAATTATAGTGAATAACTGTCACCACATTAGAAGTCATATCATTGTGCCCACAAAAGCCAGACGATCTACAGAAATAACTGCGGAAAATCTCAGAAGAGGTTCAGCAGAAGGTATCCCCAGCATGCTTAGGAGGTATCTATGCAGCCTGCTCCCTTTGCCATTTGTAGAGTCATTGACATTTCAGAGTAAGCAGATGTCTTTCAATCTGATTTGATTTCAGAAGAGCCACTTGCCACCAATCTCAGATATGTGTCTGATCTACATAAGCATGTTATAAGCCCTAAGAGTACCTCTGAATGAGGGGCGAGGTTCATAAGTTTAGAATATATTATCAGCAATATTAATAACACCTTCATTTTTTTTTTCCCTCTTACCCTTTGAAAGAGTTTTCATTTCTCTTTCATCTAGCAGGTTCTGTCATGCTCAAAGATTGAATGGGGCACATAGAAGCTAATGTGCACAATCATAAAAAATAATTAGCAAATCTATTAACCAATGATCTTGATTGCATCTCTGTTATCAGCTCTACTCATTTCCTTGATTTAAGCTTCTCTGACCCAGAGGAAAGAAAATAATGATGTTACTGACCTTGCACAGGTAAAGTGACCCTTCACACAGTGTCACAGGAGGAAGAATCTGGTGTGTTCACTGTTTTTATATGTTGACATGTCTAATCAAGGCACAGATTCTTGCTCAAACTTCACAGTGCACCCATAGCTAGAGTTCTCAGCCAATGAATTGTTGTTTTCCCTGCTGAATACATCAGCCATTTCTTCTTTTTTTTTTTAATTAATTTTTATTAACATATAATGTATTATTTGCCCCAGGGTCCATGTCTGTGAATCATCAGGCTTACACATTTCACAGCACTTAACAGCACATACCCTCCCCAATGTCCACAACCCAGCCACCCTATCCCTAACCCCCCGCCTCCCAGCCACCCTTAGTTCGTTTTGTGAGTCTAGGAGTCTCTTTTGGTTTTTCTCCCTCCCCATCCCTTCCTGTTTCATTTCTCTCCCCCACCCCCCCAAACTCCCGCCTTGCCTCTCAAATTCTTCATATCAGAGAGATCATGTGATAATTGTCTTTCTCTGACTGACTTATTTCCTTAGCATAATACTCTCACATCAGCCATTTCTCAGGCAACATCTCTTTAACACTGCTTTCTCTCCTTAATTCTATGAGCTGGTAAGTTGTCAAAACTTACTCCTTCCTCCCTGACTCCTCTTTCTCTCTCCTTCATTCTCTTTCTCTCTTTTGAAACACATTCACGGCACTATGAAGAGACATGGGTGCTATGAGATACGGGCTCTTGGATTCCAGTGATGATGAAAACTTAACATTTAATCCCTTCATACAAGATTGCAAACGGTCCAGCTATACCTACTGTGGAATGCAGAACTGTTTTTCCCTCAAATAGAGTTCCGAGATAATACAAGAGTACCCATTTGGCAGAAGAGGCACCTTAACCTTCACATCTTTTTTTTTTTTTTTCCTCTCTCTTAAATTTATGGACACCATTTAGGGAGATTTCAATTCCCATTAATAATATGTGCGATTGATCTACATTTAAAAGAATTTAATCATGTCTTAGTGATAAATTTAGCTTAAAGCAGAGCTTCACTTAGGACTTTCAAGTAAATTTCTGTTGAAAAGGTCAATTTCTAACATTTGTCAGTTAAAGCCCATACCAGACAAATTAAATTTTCCTCCACTCGTCTAGAGCACAAACACTTTCAATACTGAGCATCACCAGTGCTTGTCAATTAGGAAAACCACCCAAAACAACAACAGAGACCGAGAATATTTTTTAAGACCTGGATATTGATTTATTTATTCAAGAGTTAGATCTTTTTTTAAATATACTAAAAAGCTATCTCAAGATGGTGATGGAAAAGCAAAACATTATCTTACTGGATAATTAAAATAATTTCAATGACACAAGCACCTGAAGATCTATTATTGAGGAACGAAGTAGAGGGAGGTTTTAAATCCTCACTGAAGCTTATGAATTTCACTAGGGATACAAAAACCCATGAACAACTAGAAATTAATATGTAACCATCATTAGGGACAAGGTTTGACAAAATTATGGCCCTCAGGTTATGCTGAAGACAGTGTTTTGGACAGTAGAAAAATTTATGTCTGGGATTTCTGGGAAAGCTTTACAGAGCAGGCAGGCTACCATCGACAGTCACAGATAGGCAGCACTAGAGTGATCACAGTATGGTTTTTTTTTTTTTCTTTTGATTCTCTGTGTTTTCTAATTTTTATATCATCAATTATCTTATCAAAAATGTAATAAAATTTTTAAAGAGAGAGAGCTTGGAGAAAAAAAAATAAAGACAAAACACTCTTTTTTCACTTTCCTCAGGCCACTCTCCTATACAATAGGAGAATATGTCCTGTTTTGTTTTTTTTTTTTTTTTTGCTTTTTGGCCCTTCATTATTAAATGATTCATAATTTACTCTAAAGGAAAGGAATCATGGTCAAACATCTAAAGATGACTTTTGTCCATGAGGTCAGCAGCAAAGGAGTGAGCTTTGGTAGGCCTTACAAAAAGACTGCATTTATTGCTGCAGCAAATGTGAGCAACTAAGAAGGCTATCTCGAAGCACCGCTGGGGGAAAGAAGTAAAAGCCTCGGAGCAGGGGAAGCAGGCACGCTCACTGTGCTCTTCACGTGCTTATCTGCTGAGAAAGAAGACAAGGTAGTGATAGCTGTGAATTTTTGTTATTTTGTTCTTAGAAATCCTTCAAATCCAACTATCACACACACACACACACACACACACACACACACACACACACAAACTCATCTGGTGTTGAGTGGCAACACTAACTAAGCTGTCCCAAGATTATAGAGGAGGCTGTCTTTTCCAAGCACCTTGTGATTACTATCGATCTGTTCAGCTCATTGCAACTCAACCTTACCAGGCTGGTCATGGAAGAAGGATGGATGTTATTAAAGATCCTGAGTAGCTGCTCTGCAGGTATCATTCATTAGAAGTAAACTAAATGTACTGACTTCCAAGCATGCAGGAAGATTATGTAGCAGATCCATTCCCTTCCCAGAACCTAGAACCTATCGTATCCAAAAGCACAGGCAGGTGGGGGCACCTACTCTCCGAGCGGGATGTGGAAGCTCAGCTCTTAGACAATACAAATAAAGGAGCAAAGCCAGGACTGGAGTAGCTGGATTCAAGACCCACCAGTTACTGATGAAGCTAATATGTGTCCAGGGCTATGCAGATACTAAACAGAGAATGTTCAGAAACAGAGTGGCCTGCAGAGAACCAAGAGTCAAAGGTTTCTGAAATAAAGTAGAAATATCACTTACAACAGGCCTGACCAATAGATTCAAAAATACCAACGAAGGACCAATACTAGTCACAGGAGAGAGTATTAACCCTAGCTCATATTAATACCAATTAATACTGATGAACAATCATGATTATATTTCAATAAATCCAATAAAATTAAGTAGACGGTTGAAACTATGGAACTGTTGACAAGACAAAATGAAAATGAAGTCAGAAATGTGTTAATTTACGCTATTTTGGGATGACATCACTAATTCAGGAATTATTTACATAATCACTTTTTACAGTATTCTGGGTTAAGAAGAATAAAGAGATCAAGGTGGCAAAATCACACCTGACATGAAGTAATCTTAGATGGATTAAAGGGTTATTAGAACATGAGAAATGTTATTACTGTGGCACAGAGTTCATGAGACTAAACTTAAATAAAACCTCCTAATAAAGAAGCAGATGTAAAGTGCTAGCACATAGTAGCCTTTCAGTAAGTGCTAGCTCTTACTAGTGGGACAATTAATTAGCTTATAAATACTTGCCCATGTGACTGTTACACAATCTAAAAGAAAAAAATAGGATCCGGTGTCGAGCAATTTAGAGATTTACATTTTTTTAATGTAAAAAAAAAAAAAACCCATATCCTAAAATTTACCATCTTAACCATTTTTAAGCATACAATAGTTAAGTATATTCACTTATATACTGTTGCTGTGCAACAGATTTCCAGAACGCTTTCATCTTGTGAAACTGAAACTCCATATCCATTAAACAACTCTCCATTTCTCCCTCCTCCCAGGCCCTGGAAGCCAACATTCTACTTTCCGCTTCCATGAGCTTGACTACTTTAGATACACCATGTAAGGGGGACTGTGCAGTATTTATCTTTCTGTGATTGATTGATTGATTGATTATTTTTTAAAGATTTATTTGTTTTTATTTGTGATAGAGAGAGACTGTGCGCACACACAAGGTGGGAAGGGCAGAGGGAGATGCTGACTCTGCATCTGACTCCGTGTAGAGCAGGGAGCCCGACCTGGGGCTCAGTCTCAGGACCCTGAGATCATGACCTGAGCCGAAACCATGAGCTGAACACTTAACTGACCGTGCCATCCAGGTACCTCTATTTTCTTTTAAAAAAAATTTTTTTTTTTTAGATTTTTTTTATTTGAGAGAGAGAAAGAGCAGGAACAAGGGGAGGGGCAGAGAGAGAGGGACAAGCAGACATCCTGCTGAGCGGGGATCAATCCCAGGACCCCAAGAGCAGGACCTGAGTTGAAGTTAGATGCTCAACTGGCTGAGCCACCCAGGCGCTCCTTCTTTTTTAAATTTTCATTCCAGTGCAGTTAACATGCACATAAGTTTCAGGGTACAAGACAGTGATTCAGCAATTCTATATATAACTCAACGCCCATCACAATAAGTGTGCTCTTAATCCCCATCACCTATTTCACCCATTTCCCCACCCACCTCCCCCCTGGTAACCAGCTGTTTGTTCTCTGTAGTCAAGAGTCTGTTCTTTGGTTTGTCTTTTTTTTTTCCCTTTGTTTGAGATTTACTTTCTTAAGTTACGTCCTGTAATGTTTAAATGACTATAATTCTCATTACAAATGCATTGTTTCCTAATGTGTGGGCAATTTACTGCACAGCCTGTATTTCTGTGTTCTTTCTCTCGCACATAGATACACTACACCCGAAGATGGAATGGCTGTGCAGACAAAGCCACAGACTACGCGCTCACCAAGACCGTTGTTCACTCTAGCCCAGCTCGGCTCCTTGGGCCTTCATTTTATCAACTATAAATGGGCCTGGTGTTGGCTCATCTCCGCCTTCCATAGTGTCACAAAGTGAAACAGAATCTGAGAATGTTGTTTGGATTCTTAGAGGAAAACACAGAAAACACAAACACTTTCCGTTCTTCAGAAGCGGCTCTGAGGTAGCACATATTTTATACAATGGAAGGGAAAAATAAAATGTTAGTGGCCTAATAAAGAGGTAAAGTTTCTGGCCTTCTAATAGTCAAGCTTATCATGGCCTAGTCAACAATAGTGGGTATCTGCGGATGATGCCTGTTTATTAAGGAGGTTAGACTCCTCACCCCCTTTATCCCCCTATCTCTCATGATAGAAAGAGCACTGGAAGAAAGTCAAAAGATGGAGGCCATGAGCAACATAGAGGAAGTTATCAAGACTGACCTGTTTACCACAGACTTACCTGTTCACTCTGGGAATCAATTAGCCTTGGGTACATACATTACTTAAACTGAGGGGAGTAGTGCTTTGTTGGCCTCACAGTTTTGTTTTGTTTCTTTTTTCCTATGCCCAATGCAAGTGTCACTTCAGTGATGACCTCAGATAAAACTAATCTACTCTCCTCTGGACTGAAGGTTTTATTTGCATACAAAATAACAATATAGCCAGTGATACACACCATGGAATGATGTCTTATCTTCTCAATTCGATTATAAGCCTAAATGTAGAAGAAGCCAGGCCTGGACCTTGCTCCAAGCATTGTGTCAGGCACCGGAGGAATAGAACAGAACTCATGTTCAATAAATTAATTAACCATAGATGTGAAAGCATCTGGAAAACTTGAAAGGATTTAAAATTATAAGGCGCTGTTTTTAGGGAGCAGCCCATGTGCCACAAGAACAACAGGAGAATAATTGCATGCAAAACAACAAGGTTCCAATAAACTTTTCCTTGGGAGGTAGATTTTTTTAAAAAAAGAAAAAAAAAAACCCACGCATGCTTGTCTTGGTGTTATGTATTCAGAGATTAGATATAATCCTTCTATAGCTTCAGAGAATGTTGGCAGAAGACGTTACTCTCTGGCACAGCGGGCTGAGGCATCCTGGGACTAAGCCCCATTCACTGGTTGCCAACATACCCCAGACATTGGCAGAAAGCCTGACCTCCTTACCTTAGGACTTTTAGTAGCTCTCATGGATGGACTACCTGGCCCCAGCCCTGCCAACTCACCTTCTGTCCTGGGGAACCAAGAAAAACAGACTGAGGTTCATTGCACCCCAAGTGCATTCCACTGCCCAGGAACAAAGGGATCACTCCTGGAACTTCTTAGAGGAGAACAGAAGCTCACACCTCACGGGTACTCAATGAAAGGGACCCCCAGCTGATGGGTACCCACAGTAAACCATAAGAAGCCCTGTCTTTGACCTAACTTGACAATAGGACACCCTCCTCTTCCAGTATCTTCACACCGTTTCTCAAAGTGCATTGTGCAAAGGACCACCTTCTGGGGTGAATCATCTTGACGGCGGGTTGTAAAAATACAAATTTCTGGGCTCTCCCAAATACTTAAGTTGCTATGTGGGAAACAAAAATCTATTTTTTTAACCATTTCTTTCATTTTATTGTGATATAATCGACATGTAACATTGTATATGCTTAAGATGAACAGTGAGTTCATTTGATACATTTCTTTATCAGCAGCAATCTAATTTTTCAAATGATCACTCCAGTGATTCTGAACCTCAACTCTCGGGACCACTGCATTATTTTTCAATGGCTCTGAAGACCCTCTGCTGTATTTCTGTCCCATCTTCCTCTCTCATTCAGAACTCTGACATTTCAGATTGTCTTTCTCTTTCTCTCTACTTATACAGATGGAACTTTTTTTTCTATCTCTAAATCATCTGGGGATTGTTTTCCTCTAATAAAATGGCTACACTCCTGATTAAGGAATGTGATAAACTTGCTGTCAATTACCTTAATTGATCTGACAACCTGATTAGACCCGAAAGGGGAAGGTCTCCTCAGTGGAGCCTTATTAAAAAGGAGAAAACAAAACAAAGGCCCATGTAATTAAAATGTGATCGCTGGTGATGAGTATGTAAAATCAGCCCTGAGAGGCATTAATGAGGGGGAAAACTTTGCTAAATGGCATCTTAGGCAAACAAAAGAACACAAGATGGTCAAAAAAATCAGTGGGCTAGTAGGGGAAAATGCTGAAAAGGAACAACATAAGGGAATTTTCTCAATTATTAACTCACCAGTAGTTTTGAAATTAACAAAATCCACTCTTGGCTTACGGTGGGAAAAGCTTAGATGCTGTGGTTTCTGGCCACATTTGGGGCACTATGAACCTAAGGAGAATGACAGTTACAGGCGCCACTGTGGTTATGTGATATATTACAGATATATCTGTAGATAGTTACATCAATAGATAGATAAATAGTTTTGTTTTATGTATATATGTTATATAGATAAAACCATATAATTATATATATATATCCCCCACTCTGGACAACTATGCTGAAAGTAGAAAAGTAGAATCATGGATCCCTATCTCAACAGGAACTAAATAAGTTGTCCTATGGAACAGAGTGCAGACCGTTGATGCCAGGTCATAGTAACCATTTTGCTCCAGCAAAAACGCTAGCACTTAGCATGTGTGCTAGGTTCAAAGATATTCTTTTCATATTATTTATAATCCATTTTTTCTCTCTCAGTGGAAAACATCTAAATTTTTCCCCCATTTGGTAGACCCCCACACCTTTAAGAATAGAAAGGCAATATGGTGACTATGTTATTTTACACAACAAAAATATCTAGGTCCCAAGAGTGCTGAGAAATAGAATATTATTAGCTAATTAGGATGAACTGTCACACTAGAATGTTTGATTAAATTAATTAATCAAGCTGATGATTAGTCTGGAGGGGGTAAGAAGCTGTTTTTACACAGTGCACCTGGTAAATTGTGCCATTAACCAGTGGCCTCTTAGAAATTTAAAGGAAAAGTATTTTTGGATGAGAAATAAACAAGTTAGCACAAAGTTGACTGAGTGATCACAATGAACAATAATGCCTGTGTACAGGTAGGTGCCAAATACATGAGTGAGTGAACATATGTGAGTATACAGTTCCCTTTTGTCTTAATTTAAGGTTTCAAATAAACCAATCCAACTACTCATTTTTGTAAAGACATGAAAGAGAATTAAAAGACTTCTAGCTTTATTTGACAATCTCTCATGCCTAACTCACTTCAGAGATGCATTGTTCTTTCATTCCCTTTTGGGCAAAAGATAACCATTTCTTGCACCATAGTTTGCCCAATCTTGCAAGCATCAACCCTTAATTCTGACCAATTCCCTGCAAATTTAATACTCAATGCCAAACTACATTTATATATGACCCTGAATATGCTTAACACAAAGCCTTCTATATATCCACGGGCAAAGTCTCTTGGTATTTTGTACCCTGTCTGGGTTTGCTATTTGGCTAACCTGCAGATGTGAAATTGAATGAAATGGGCCAAGATTTCCTCTGTAGTCAAGTCAACCAGGGTCAACACTCTGTGGTGACCCTAGAATTAAGCAGCAGTTCAAATAGAATTGCAACTATGTGCTACTTCTCAGATTCAAAAACAATATATTATTCTAACTTGTTTTAAACAGATGTGGTTGTTTTATCCATTTCAAATAGTCCCTAGACAGTGTCCTCAATCACACCATAGCTGGGAAAACTCAGGGTCTGTGTTTTCCCTACAGAAAACCTAGCATAATTCACTACTCCATGCCAGCATTTACCAAAGTGCCCTCTCAGTTCAAAGCCTTTAAACTTGAATAACAAAGACCGTAGGTACATATGTTGGGACTTTATCAAGGCCTATGGTTCACCCATTCATTTGCTCATTCATTTTCACATCCACTCCAATTATTCCAGTATTTCAAGGAGTTGCCTTCAGGTAAGATGTAACTATCAATAAGGATAACTCCTATCCTTCTAGAGGTTCATAGTGTGTAGTACTGACATTCTAAAGGGCTTTAGATAAATGAAACCCCATATATTAAACCCCAGATTTCAAATAAAAAATTTTCTTGTATACTTTATAAAACTCCCTCAATAAAATCACAGGAAAAACAAAAACAAAAACGAGACCCATTTGAAAATTTTATCAATTATCATTCTCCCACCCTCACCCAAGGGTGGAGTTTTTGTCATCAGTTACCAAATATGACTACATTCAATGAATACTCTAAAAAAAAACACATAATGCATAAAGTTAATAAAATGAATGAGAAACACCTCTTTGATCTAAAATATTAACCTTAGCTCAGATTTTATAATGATACATTCACTTAAAGCTACTTAGCTATTTTTTTCACTATTTGCCTAAAAACTCCATGAGTGCAAGGGCCATGTGTATTCATGATCATTAACATGTGATCTGCACCTAGTACAGTGCCTGACTCATACTGCACTCACTGATCATTTATGGAATGGGTACAGTGAATTAATGAATGAAATAAATTAATGCAATATGAACTTATACACGCAAAGCTATGAATATCCCTAAATAGCCCTCAAATTAAAAGATGCTGCTATCACACGCTGCATCTAGTCTAGGGGAAAAATAAGCAGAAAATTAATGCACACCATTGTAAAGGGTCATTTTTCTCCCCTCTTAAAAGCGTCACAGAAAACAAAACAAAAACAAAAACAAAAAAACCATGGGTGGGAAAGAGTAGTAGAAGGAAGAATAAAGGGAATGCTCAGCTCAAAAGACAAAGTAAACATTTCTATTCAACACTTCACAGTCTTCCAAAACGGGTAATTATCTCCCCGCTCTTCAGGCCAGCAGCATGAGGGTGAATACATCATCAGTACGGATATGAAACATAGTTTGCAAGTAAACAGGAAGTTTATCTTATAAAATGGAGCTTTTTATTCGCATAGAAGTTCTTCATTATTAACAGAGATGGACTTCCAGTTACTCCCTACAGCTGTGGCTCTCTCCCTGACACATGGAGCTTCTTAAAGGGAAAAAAAAAATACAAGTTGGAGGATTTCTCAGCAAATTCAATTCTTTTTATTTTCCACAGGGGCAGGGGTGAAGCAGCAGGTGGCAAATTCATTTTTGTCTAATAACATTTGATTATGTGACATTTTATTTCCACAGTCAATATAACTTAATGAATAGCAAACTGGGAAAATCTGTCAGCATGCGGGGAGTTACTGGGGCCTATGCATGTGTGTTTGTGTGTGTGTACATGCACGGTGCGTGTATGTATGTGTGCATGTGCATGAGGACACAGAGAGGGAACAGGAAGGCTTCTGTGGTGAAGGAAGGAATGAGGGAAGAAGAAGGCTGCTTTGACACAGCCTGTGTATAAAGCCGTTTCTTTTAAAGACACTAGTTCCAATCCATGTTGAGATAGGTCTAAACCAATGATGTGTGCTAGAGGGACCATCTTTACTAAGTGAGATGTGGCAATCTTGGGCCAGGTCCATAAAGGATTGGACTTACAAGAGAAACTTTGAAAATGACAGCAGCAATGCTGGAGACCTCCGAGGTGGGATTACAAAGACAGTGTGGAAGAAAACTGGAAGCTTCAGAAAGAAGGAAGGAAGAAGTTGAGGGAGCTGTCGATCTGAACTTTTCCACCAAGATAGTAGTTGCTCATGAATTTCAAACAAACTTATACCTATTTTTAGATAATGTGTAAAATCAGCAAAACAAAGCTTTCTAGGTAGGTAAAACACAAGCGACTTGCTATTTTATCCATTATTGACATTATGAAGAATCCCCAAATCTGGTAGAAGAGCCAAGAGCTCTGGCTGGACTCACAAACATGAAGCACAATCTTGGGCAAACTATTTCCACAAGCCATCATGAGCTTCTGATGTAGTGTTCAATGGCTCATTAGTTATGTACAACACCCAGTGCTCATCACAGCACATGCCCTCCTCAATACCCATCACCCTGCTACCCCCTCCCCCCCCCCCGCACCTCTCCCCTCTGAAACCCTCAGTTTGTTTTCTGAGGTCCACAGTCCCATGGTTGGTCTCCATCTCTGAGTCTTTTTTTTTGTTTTTAATACTCCAACATATTAGTTATTCTTATAACAGATATACTCCAGCTATCAGCTGGGAACCTTCCTGACAGAGATCGCCAAGTAAACTAAGTGTACTCAAACGTTTAGAGTGAACTCACTTTTGTTCATTTGTCAGTTCAGTTAAGACCCCAACATTAGATGTTTACTTGCTTACCTTCCCCAAGTCCCTCCTGGGTTTCCTCTCTCATATCCCTTCATAGCATGCATTGTGAAACCACTGGGGGCTCCAAAGAAATGATAAGAAACAGCATTTTAGTGATTCCCACCTACTCGAGACACTAATTCTGTGACTTTTAAGTAGTTTTTGTTTAAAAGACAAAACGAAGTTGGTGGAAAAGTAGATAACTTGCAACCTGTCTGCACTGTTGGTGAGAATATAAAATGGTACAACCACTGTTCCTCAGAAAATTAAAAATAGAATTATCATGATGATTTAAAAGGAATTATGTAGAATCACCATGACTGATGATTACAATGATCCCCCAATCCCACTTCTGGTATACATCTGAAAAATATGAAAACCCATTTTCATAGCAGTATTATTTACAATAGCCAGACCATAAAATGCAACCCAAATGTCCATCAGTGGATGAGTGGATAAATAAATGTGATACACACACACACACACAATGGAAAAGAAAGAAAATTCTGTCCTATACTACAACATGGAAACAAGTAGTACAACATGTACTACAACTTTGAGGACATTCTCCTTAGGCAAATGAGCTAGTCCCAAAAAGACAATACGATTCCACTTACTTAACTAAGCCTTCTAAAGTAGTCAAAGTCACAGAAATAAAAAATAGAGTGGTGGTTACCAGGGGCTATGGGGAGGGAAGAAAGTAGTTATTGTTCAATGAGTCTAGAGTTTCAGATATGCAAGATGAAAAACTTCTGGAGATATGTTTTACAACAATGTGAATATATTTAACACTACTGAAGTGTATACTTAAAAATGGTTAAGATGATAAACTTTATATTGTTCTAATTGTAAATTATATTACATCTAAATTTTATATTAAATTTTTAAGTAGATAAAAATAAACTTAGCAAATATATCAGAACTCTCTAGAAACTTTCTCCAAATTAAAGCATCTAGCTATAGCATGAGATATTAGAGCTGAACCTCAGGTTATTAGAGTTTGGGAAAAAAGGTGAAATAACTCAAGGTCACAGGCTCCCGTATTCTGACATCCTACCCACTCCATTTCCATTATTCCTGCTCCGAATACTATTTTATTTGCATGCCTGAGCCCAGAAATGGCAGAGAGGTTTGAGGATATTTGGTTGTCCCATGATTGATCTGCTATTTGCTTTTCTTGACCCTGTTTCTATCTTTCAGTTTACCCTTACACTATGGCCTGTAGAAAAAGGAATGCACCTTTTATATTTATTTCTCCTTGGCCTGAAATCTTAATATCTGATAATCCTCTCATTAAAAAAAAACACAAAAAACAACTTTTGTGGCTGGACTTTCCTACCACCTCCAAACCAGTTCCACACCGGAAGTCTGCCTTCATGTGTGTGTGTGCGTGCACGCACACGTGTATGACTTAAAGTCCATTCTTCCCTTCCAACATCCAAATTCCTTTATAGAAAATTCTTTCCCCACTAGTGAGAAGAATCTTGGGAGGGATGGTTAAAAGCAGGTGTCTTCTCTCTGTAGAATTCAAAGGGGTTAGAGTCCTTTTCCTTCCATTCTGTAGAATCACAGAAGGATCCTATAGCCAGAGCTTAGCTAGTGTGACACGCTAGCCCAGGATTTTGAACTTTAAGTGAGGAACATAGGAATGGAAGAAACAACTGAGTTTGGACATGTGCTATCAGCATCCTGACCTGATGGCACCGAAGTCCTTGTTTTTCAGACCTCTGGCGAAGCTTTGGCCACCATCCATTTCCAAGCTAGGACATCACCCTGACTCCATGAGCAACATTACCCTGCAAGTAAACCCCCCTTTAATTAACTAGACAGAGTTAGTTCTGCTTGCAAATAGAAAAGCCTACCTGACAATATTTATTTGCACAAGTAACTTCAAAAGAGCAATGCCGTGGCTGCCATCTCAACGAGCCACTCGCACCCCGGGAGAGCCTCTCCACTCCGATTCTTTTTAAAGCAAGGTTTTGAAAATGTCTCCATGTTTCTATTTCCAGTCTTGTTATTCTGCTCTTCAGATTTCCTTCAGTTCATGCTGATCAGCTGCTGTTCTGCCCACCGATGTCCCAAACGCTATTAAAATAAACTCATCTACAGCACTGAGCCTGCTAATCTTCCTCCCATGTAATTAGATGTCTGACAACCAACTTCTTAGCAAGATTTCTGTTCTTCTGTTGGACTTTCTATGCAGAAGTTTTACAGGTAGATGAGGAACTAGTTTGCCACCCACATCCATAATCTTTCTTTGATTATTCATGATTATAGTTAACCATGTCAAACATTCCCAAATCCACGTGGCATAGGACGCCACACTCAGTGTCAAACGAATGGCTAGCGCCACTAATCAGAAGATGAACTTCTGTGGGGGGTGTTGGGAGGTGGCTCTCAGGGTGTAGATCTAGGTTACACTGCTGAAAAGATGTGAGTGGTATGTTTGAAAGGAGCCAGGGCCAGACTTGAGGGGAGTGAAAGACACACGAGACTGCCAGCCTGATTACATCATTCCTCTTACTCTCTGTTTTCCCTTTCTTATTTGTCTCCTAAGAAATGGCTCCCAATTTTATTTACCATGCCGATGGTTTCTTGCCCTGTTCTAAAGTCACACATTTCTGCTTTTATTATCACCTTTTCCCCCACAAACCTGAAAGCACAATTATTTATATTCTGTCCCCAGTTCAAAGGTAAGGGACCCACTGCATGGTCTTGATGGCTGTTCTGTTGTCAGATTAGTGTCTTGTTGTTGTTATTGTTGTACTTAATTTATTTCCCTTATTTTATGGATTAACTGCTTTTCTATTAACATGGTCCTTAAGGCTTACTAGGCATATTTTTTACTCCTTATGTTGTTAACTCCTCACAACAGTCTCTCCAGGTGCTAAGGAACCCATTCCAAAGTCCTACCGGTATGGTAGGTGGGAGGACTACTGGATTGAGAAGCCAGGGTTAAATCATGTTTATGTGTTTTCTTGTGTAGTAGTTAAAAAACCACCTTATTCCAAATCATTTGCTTTTTCAGTCTACATATGAAACCAAATGGCAGTCATGAAGTTTACTGTATGGATTCCCCACTGAGTCCTGAGGATTTCACAAAACAGGTTTGGCAAGAAAAGGGAAATCTTCTCCACTGACACTGAAGATTCAACTAAGAAACTAATGGGGAAAAAGAAGGGAAGGAATGGTGGATGGGAAGAAAGAAAGCAATACTCTTCCCTGTTACAACATTCCATCCTCCATTCCCTAAATTGTCGTGCTCTCTCCAGCACCCACTTGATGAGTGGCATAAGCATGCAGTCAGTTGCCTAGGCAGAAATCTTGAGAATCACCCAGGGCTGCTCCACCTCATTCCTCTGACTCCCCAACCCCATGACCTATCTCAAAACTGTTTTTGTTTTTTAATTCCACTATAGTTAATAGTATATTACTGTTAGTTTCAGGTGTTCAACACAGTGATCCAACAATTCTATACATTACTCAGTGCTCACATCCTTTTGATTCCACCCTCGTTAACCCTCACTTTAATCTACTGTACCATTAGGGTTTACTACTCTTTTCCCGTAATTTCCACAGTTGTCCCTAGACCGGTTTCTTCGCTTCCAGAATCATGTTTGTACAGAGTATCTTCCAAATAGCACTCAAAATGCCTTCTGTATAACTTTTTTCCACGACCCCCCAAGACTCTCCCAAGGTTCTCACCACTTCCTTTACCAGTCGTCTATGACCTAGAACTGGTATGGCTCTCAAGACTCAACAACTATCACTTGATGAATGAACCCTTCCTACCAGGTATATGGAAATACTTGTAAGTCCCTGGATAAACCATCTTATCTCATTACTCCATGATTTTACTCATTATATTATATAGATTTCCTCCCTGGGGTGTCTACCTCCTCATTCCCTGACAGGCTACCACCTACTTATATCTCAAAAGGAAGCTCAAAGTTTACCTCTACTGAAACTACCCTCCAAACCACACACTAAAGAGATGTGACTTCTTGTTGTGAGTTTTCATGGTTGTCTCTCCCAAAAATTTTCATCAGACCCTGAATTCACGTTTGAAATAGTGTACATTTAGCACACTGTTGGCTTACTCCGCTGTTGATAATAACAAGATTGTAAGCTGCTTGAATCCAGAATCCATGTCTTAGTCATTATATCCCCAGTAGCTTTCACAGTGCCTGGCAATAATGTTTATTGACTAGAAATGAAATCAGAAGTTATATTGCTTGTGTTTGAGATAGGGCATGCTGATCACGGCCATGTTCACGTATAGACTAGCCAGGGACCTACAGTTTCTCTGGTACTGGATATCAGCTAAGCTGCCTGTCCTCCAACCCATCACTCCTTGGCCTCATGACAATAATGTATTCATAACCCTACTTTCAACTGCCTGTGGCTTTTCTAGGGTTTCAGGAGATGCCCTCCTCTCCAGTGATTGCAGAGGCAGGCAGGAGGTGCCAGGGAATCAACACCCCCTGCAGCAGTCCTCAATCAAAGATTGATAAAAGTTGATTATAAATAACCTTCTATAGAATAGAATAACTATTCTGTAGAATAACTCAGGGGTGTGAGTTCTACACTGACTCCCAGACTTCCCTGCTGAGATTAAGTTCTAATCACCCACAGTGTTGACTAATTTAATAATATATGCTTTACTGTACCATTCCTATACCTGTCTCACTTTCCCACTGTCCTAATTTGGTTTATAGGGATTATCTCACAATAAATGTCTTATACCAGAATTCCACCCCCAGATTCTGTTTCTGGGGGAACTCATCTAAGTCAGTTTCCAATACTACTTTTGTTTTTAAGTTTAAAAACAATTCTATAACTCTGTGAAATAGGAACTAATACCACCTTTATTACATATATGAGGAAACTGAAGTATAGAGAGTTTAAAGTTCCATTAGTTTAGAACATGTAATTGAAGAGACAATCTACCTTAAGTAGGACTTCATGGGTTTTTTCCCCACCTGTTTTTTCACTAGTCCTTCTAGCATCTTTAATTAAAAAGCTTGTATACCAGTTGCTGATGGTATCCTCCATCCAAAAGGCTGCTCTCTAGAGAAAGGTTATAGCACAGCACGTATGGAGTTGCAAGGTAAATTCTCCCTAAGAGAACAATAGGGCCAAACATAGGAATCACTCCAGAGTCTTGGGAACTATGCTGCCACCATGATGATCAGCCAGGATATAAGGGATTCATCCACAATAACCAGAAAGCAGCCCAATGCAATGCAGAAAATACCCAAATGCAGTAGACAATGCAGTACATGAACCCATAGTTATTTTTTTAGATGAAAACCAGACAAGGTAGAAAAGTATGTAAGAGATACAAATTTATTTACAACATGAAGACATGGAAAGGAACACCTTTAAATGTTCAACTTCCATCAGAGATACACAGTTTTACAGATGAGATTTTACTATTCTACTATAAAATAAGCAGAACTTAATATTGCACCAAGATAATGTGCAATGCTAGTGTAACTTCAGTAAAATAGGCACTTGGTATAATGTCAGTGGAAGTATAAACTAGGAGAACATATTTGAAAATTAATCTGGCATTTTGTAATAGAAGCCTTAATACACATCCTGAAATTGGACCAGTATTTTAAAAAATAGTCCCTAACCTTTAATATTTTCCCCCATAGATTTACCTTAAGGATAAAACTCACACCCCATATATAACAAAATATGTCCTGAAATCACATAATTATTTATAATAGCCAATTAAAAAAATCACCTAAATGCCAATGAAAAGAAAATTAACTATTGGACCTTATGTTAGAATACTTAAACATTAAAATTTGAGGTTTTGAAAGCTACAAAATGGCATAGAAAATAATATATAAAGTTTAAAAACATACAGAGTTTATATTTTTATATACAGTATGAGCTTACTTTTTTAATGTTAATAAACCTAGATTAAAAGATAGGAAGAGGGGCGCCTGGGTGGCTCAGTGGGTTAGAGCCTCTGCCTTTGGCTCAGGTCATGATCTCAGAGTCCTGGGATCGAGCCCCACATCGGGCTCTTAGCTCAGCAGGGAGCCTGCTTCTCCCTCTCCCTCTGCCTGTCTCTCTGCCTACTTGTCAACTCTCTCTCTCTCTGTGTCAAATAAATAATAAAATTAAATTTAAAAAAATAAAATATAGGAAGAAAACATCAAGTGATTCATAATTATTATAATTGGCAATGGGATTATGGGTGACTTATTTTCTTATCAACGCTTATACAATTTCCAACTTTCTATAATACACATGCATAACATTTCTATTTATGTGAAGTTATTTTAAAATATGGATTGGCTATGCCTGGAAAGTGAATCTATGGATAGTTATCCCTGCATAACAGGATTTTAGGCCTTGAATCAAAAACAAGTACTAACTAGCAGGTGAAATAAACAAAATAATTTATGTAGCGTTCCCTTTATCTATTTCATCCTCCAAGTTTGAGTGATGCATGCCTCCTTTCTCCTTCTGTTTTAATGTTTTTGGTCCTAACATCCACCATTGGGGAGTCTTGTGGTTAATGGGTATGTGCTAATTCTAAGGGTTCACGGACCCCAGTGAAGGCATATGCTTTTGTAATTTCAATTAGGGCAACAACTGACAAGCTTTATAAAAAGACACAAAGCCAAGGCCATGCAGCTGATAATGAACTGTTTTCATGAATTGAGAAAAAAAGAGGTTCACTGTGAATGCCAGTTGCTTCTTGCCATTTCTTAAGAGTTGCAGCAGAATAACTGTTAGAAAATAAAAAGAAAAAAATACAATCCAAAACAATCCTGTTTTGACTTGGCTCTGTGGTGATTTCCCACACCGCCATTCTTGATGGTTTTTCCTAAAATTTCTGTAAGTTAATGAACATTGTTTATTTTGGAAAATCAAACTGACCCAGCAGGACTTTCTCAGAGACAAGAAAGAATGAACATTTTAAAAAGAAAGCAACAGCTAAACCAAATGTATTTTTAATTACCTTTAAATTACACTAATAACAGTGTAATTCTCAGTGGGATAAAGAAATCAAATCCTACTTACTATGAGATTCCTCATTAGCTTGGGCAAAGGTTTCCTTTATTTGTTTGGTTTTGTCTTAGGGACTGGATGGTAGCTATATGTAAATCTTATAATGTACATCCATGGTTTGCAAAAGATTAGATGGCTTTATTTGCCAGCTGACTGTGGTTTCTCCAAGACAAGTGATGGGGTTTGCATCCTTGCCATTATTTGCCTTGTAATAACTTAGAAAAATCACCGTTCTTCCCCCAGCCCTAACGTAGAGTCCAGGAATCAGGAGTCTTAGCTCTAGGAAAACATAGCTTCTTTTTGCTTATGGAAGAAGCAGAGAGAAGTGAATGAGCATTGCCAAAGTTCACATATTTGCTACTGGAATCGTGGATATCATCCAGCTCTTTTAAATCTCTCTTTGGAATATTTCCAAGAGTTGACACCAGGGAAATGTGTCATACAGTAAATGTATACATACAGCTCTGCCTGTCTCCACCAGTCTCAGAGGCGGCCATGAAATTGCTGAAATTTGCCAAAACGAGTAGATTTACATCAATTTTAGAATTTAAATTTGGTCTGAAGATTTAAAGTTTAAAACAAAAAGCTTTACTTGGAGCTTATTATGTGCATAGGATGTGCCCAGGCCTATATTAAGACATATAAAAGAAACCAGAACATGTAAGAATGCTTTCTAAGAGCTTACTTTCTAAAGGAGAAGAGGAGATCCATATTCAATGGCTCAGGTGCAGAAAACGAAAAGCAAGATGCATCTAAGGACCACTGGAGTTTAGTGGTGACACGAATCACACCCTGGGGCCTGACAGGGAAGCAGAAGTCAAGCACCCTGGGGGCTTACACTGAGACTTGGAAAAAGCCTACCTACCTAATTATCTCACAGATGGGCCCAATAGAGTGGACCCCTGTTGGCCAGCTTGGATGTAGACATCTGGTGTAAAGTGAGGAGAGGTGGGACCTGTGACTTCTATACTGGGCTACATGGCTCTCTAACTTCAAGAAGTAAAATTAGATTATTAGACAATTTTTTAACTAAGAGTAATGTTATACTAAGAAACCAGAAACACTCTCCAAAGAGAAGCACTGAGTGAAAGAGGAAATAAAAACTACAATTACAGACTAATTAGAAAATAATGAAAATGCAAATACTATTATCAAAACACGGGATATACCACAACTCTACTGTGCATTTAAAATAAATGCTTTACCTCAAATGCTTTAATAATTAATTAGTTAAAATGAAAGCAAAAAAGGAGATAATTATTAAATTTAAGAAGGTAAAAAAATAACCATAATTTTTACAAACAAAAGCAGGAGAAAGGAAATCATAAAAATAAAGGCGGGAAAGGATGACTTAGAGAAAGGGGAAAAAAAGGAAAAATATTAAAATTGCTCAATAAATCCAGAGTTGCTTCTTAGGGAAACATAATTAGTATATGAATATTAAGCATTAATATGTGAATCTGGTGAATTTATTAATAGAAAAACAAACAGATAAAACTGGAGAAGAAAAAGATAAATGCAGTGTTTAAAGAATACATGAATTCCTCTACTCAATGTAATGTTGATATATTTGAAAATCTAGGTCAAATAAATACATTTCTAAGAAAATGGATGTTACCAAATGTAATAAAGATTTGAAAAACTAGAACTTTGGGGAAGTATTTTTTTTAATTGCAGCACAGTAGACATACAATGTTACATTGGTTTCAGGTGTACAACATCGTAATTTGACAATTACACGCATTATGAAACGCTCACCATCATAAGTGTAGTTGCCATCCGGTACCATACATTATCACAATATTATTGACTACATTCCCTATGCGTACTTTTCATCCCTATAACTTAAATGGGGCAGGATTATTAAAAAGGTAACACACTATTCCTCTTTCTTCCATATCTCCCTCCTCCTCAAAAAAAGGCTACAGTTAAGTAGTAAGTTAATAAGTTAGTAAGGTTATTTTGTGAGTGATTTTTAAAATATGTATGTAATTTTCACTCCAAGTAATTTTATAATTAAAACAGTTAGCTATCATGGAAGAGGGAACGAATTTGCAAACAATCCTAAATGTTCAGGACTCTGGTTTTCCAATAATTGACATCTAACTTTCATCAAATTACTTCCCTGAGCCTCGCTTTCTCTGCCTGTAATGTAAGCACTGTGCATGTGTGTGACTGTCATGTGTCAGATCGATGACTTATAATGCATGCCAGCCAAATCTACTGTCAACTGTGGAAACACTGAATTTGAGAGTTAGGAAGCTCCGGAATGCTTTAAAACAACCTCACATTTTATTACCAATAACCTCCCGTCATTTATTGTGAACTCTTCGTATGGTCTCTGAGGTTATAACTTAAGTCAATTTCTTTCCTCTTATAACCCAATCTCATCCATCCCATATCAACACCTCACTCTCCTTTGAGGAAACATTTAAGTTCAACAACTATAAGTTGTAATAACAGGTGAGTCTGCTTTAAATACAAAACTGAGAGGCCAGAGTATGGAAATCAACATTCTGCTTGGATCCCAAAGCCTCTCTAAATCAATAGGTGGGCACGCAATTGAGGGGTGTGCCAAGTGACCAATTTGCCATAATATAAAAAAAATCAGACTCCAGACACTATAAAGGGCATGCAGACTCCTCGCCCCCTGCCAAAAAAAAGGCTATTTCACCAAGCCTTCTTTCCAAGTGCATGGGTTAACAATCACTCAAATAACTTGCAGGTAGGTGTATATTCAGTGCAACTATTCACATCATTTGGTGTGAATCTTTACAAGATTTCTTACTTCCTAGCAGTGAAATTGTTAAGTCAAAAAATTCTATCCCAGTATTACAAATAACAGTAACACATCAGAAAAAGCCCAATGTCCAATAATGGGGGCACTGGCAAACATTTTTTATATATCCATTAAATACTGCCACATTAAGACAATGATGTGGAAATATGATTAGTACTCACTAAAATGAGAAAAAAAAAAAGGACATAGATCAAGTGTACTATGATCAAACTAGCTCCCTATTTGTACCTATACATACAGAAATAAAGCATACATATACAAATATCAAAAATTATTATCCTAGGGTACAGAGATACAGATTTTATATGCTTCTATTTTCCTAATATTTAAGAAATAAATGTTAGTCTGATAATCAGAAAAGTAACTAGAGTACTTCCATTTTGATAACAAAATAAAATAGGAATATCTACGAAGAAGGTCAAAAAAGATTTTGCTACACGTATAGAAACTCGACTTACACATACTCTTAGTCCTGGTTCTGAATTTCCTAGGAAACCTTAATTAACAGCCACTGACTACTGTCCTTCCTCTGAAGTAATGAATGTATCCATAATATTTCTCTCAAAATATGCAGCCTTAAGTTTTTATTCAACCACCTTCTCTGGGCAGCGGTCTCCCTGCAGTGGGGAGTAATCATGATTTACACGTCTCCATATGTACTTGTGTCTCTGCCCCCAACCCTGGAAACTGGCATGGCGGCTTCTCTATGGTTACACGCAAGTACCTGCATCCCCCTTGTCATTTTCAGACAATAGTTTCGGAAGACCTCTGGGCATATGCTCATATTCCTTGTCTGAACTCCCCAACCATCTTGGAAATGTTTAATGTTTACAATAGGTGTTTTTAACCATTGAGTAGTACTAAGAAGTTTCGTGAACACACAATTACACAGAATTCAGATATTAAACCTGAAGCTGATACAACTTGCCTATCAACACTGAAGGCCTCTAGGAGCTCTCAGCATTGATCACCTTTTATTCCAATCATCAAATTTGTCCTTTCTCTGGATGGGCATGGTTGACAGGGGAAAATTTCTGTGTTAGCTGTACAGCTGAAGAATTCACTGTGTAGTAAAGTTTGTTCCCTCTGAGAGTCAAGCTGGATGCATCTTAAGTAGGAAACACTGTGTCCTCTTTCCTAAGGGCCCAATAGCACATCCTGAACACTGGAGGGACCTTGCAACACAGCTGCTCCCTTTGCGGCCTTAGAGGCCATCCCAGGTAGGTAGGCAACTGCACTGCCCTCCTTCCCCTGGTCAGCTCCTGGGAGGTACATTTACAACTTCAAGAACTATCCCAACCTGCATCGTTGGAAAACACTGTGAGTCTGCACTACAAATCTTTAGGCTCTGCTGCCCAATTCCTGTTCCTCCAAACAACTTTAAACATTCCCTGCACTCCATTTTTTTGTTCTCATAGTCCTTGTATCCTTTGTGTCTTCCAGGCTCCTTCTGATGCTTTACAGGAAAGGCATGCCATTTTTCAGGGTTAGCTTTTCCCTGTGATGCGTACCTTGGCTAATCATACAACATCCAGTAGGCAAGCAATATCTTGCCCTCTCCACCTCCTTCCCACCTGGGGTGTAGGATACTAGCCCACCTGGTGTTTGGGAAGGAGGCTCTTACACAGCCTTTTGAAAATCCACACAACACATGGTCTTTGAGGACTGCATTCAATTTTATGCTGGCTGCATGGCTGCCTTGCTTGCCCTCAATCCATAGCTCTCATGCTGAGGACCCTTGCTGACTTCACCGGGGTGAAAAGAATGTATTTCCCTTTGTCCCAAGTCATCATCTTTTCCTTGCAAAGTAGCTGTAGATAGAGAGGAGAATATAAAGTGCGGCAAGAGAAGGACAGAGAAAATACACTCAAGAATAGAAATTGAAATAGAGAAATGCAGACTCATACATGTACATACAGTTACAGAGACAAGGATGCTTTGCTCCCTGGGCATGGCATCATTTCAACTCTGAAATCCACATGCCCGTGTCCCCACCACACCTCTGCCAAGAACACGCTGATATGCCTTTTCTAGTGACCATGCACTACTGTATAAATAGGGGGTGGTGAGGTGTGCTTGCCTATCCCAGTTAACAGTTTAATCTCTTACTTTACATCTTTCTCAAGATTTTTATGCATTCTCAAGATATTTCATTTTAAAATTGCTTCCAACCGCAAACTGGTTTCTCTCCTTTGACTCTCATCTGTGGAATCCAGGCCCCTTTGATTGAGCTCTCTCTCTCTTTACACACACACACACACACACACACACCCCAAACAATATGTATCCACACAATACGTGTATGGAGGTATTGCTACGATATGGTTGCCAATCTGTGGGGAGGTAGGTCCTCCAGAGCTTGGCACAGTGGGGAGGAAACCATGTTGTATACCATGGCAGGAAAAAGGACTTCCAAAGTTCTTTAGTAATTTTCACTCATACCTACCTACTGGATTTTTTTTAGCCACACCATCCTGTTTTAACAAAGTATAACAGCATCATTAAATACATAATGCAGAACAATTCTGTTCTCTTTGGTCTCTGCCTGCAAACTTAGATTTGATCCTGCTCCTCTTTCATATGCAAAGTCTGTAACTGATGGAGATGCAGGAAAGGAGTTGAGGACTGGGCTCTGGAGACCAGGAGCCTGATTTTCTACAGTGTGAAACCAGAGTACGCTACAGCACAACTCATGCTGTAGTCTTTTTACATATAAACAGCAGCTAAGGAGATATAAGGATATATAAATATCTGGATATATACATACGTGTGTGTGTGTGTGTGTGTGTGTGTGTGTGTGTGTGTGTATTTGTATAGACATGGATATGATATCAAGCCATGGGGTTGCATGAGGCATACATGATATGACACTGGAAAGGCGCTCATCAGGTGCCTGGCACAGATGAAAGTCTCTTTAGTGTCCAACCTAGGCAAGGTCACGCAGGAGTTTGCATCCTGACTCCTTCTCCTGCAGGGAGCATGTAGTGTGCAGATACATTATCACCAATGACATCAGTTACTACAACTATCTCTCAAGGAAGGCAAAGGAAGCTATAGGAAGTTGTTTTTAGACTGCACAGTTTTTCTCTATTTGACTTATCCAATGATTATTATCTACTGAACCCACACACACACCCCCCTCAATGGCATGACTGGCATGGCACTGCCCAACCAAGGTCATCTGTGTGCCATCAGGGTTCTACCCATTGCTGGACCACATGTGCTATTATTTCATCCCACTTTACTTTTTTTTCTTTAAATCGACTCAACTGTTTTTTGTAGGCCTGATCTAAGCTAACAATCATGACATCACAGGTCTGCTGCATTGTGGATCATTGATTCATGGTCATAAAATAAGTAGCCATAACTAACACTTTAAATATGTCTATCCATGTCCTAACTATTACAACTGTCTGAATTTGAAAGCATAATCACAAGACTTGATTCCTGCACCCCACTATTGTCTGGTGTATTCTCCTCCTGTGCCCTTGGATAAATCATTTAAATTCTCTGAACCCCACTTGCTTCAATTAGTCCAGTTCCCAGATCTCTTCTAAGGGTCAGGAAGAAAATGTGTGTGAAAGAGTTTTGTAAACTGTAAAGCACTGGACAAGTATATGGTGTTGATTTTCAGTTGATGGCCAAGAACTATTTGTTGTTACTAATGGTATCTGAAGATGAGTTTCAATAGCTTTTAAGTTTCAACAACCAAAAAGGTGGCGTTTCAAAGAAAAGAGAGTTTCTTTCATCCGTAAGTTCCCTGCTTGATGTGCCACTCAGGATTCCATGAATGAGCGCACCCCCAGCCAGGGGCACATTGGGACTCCCTACTGCAATGGCAGATTATCGACATCACCCTCGGAGTCCAGTAATAAGAACAGAATCTACACATGTCCTTTTTTTTTTTTCTTCTCTTGACTTTTTCCTAAAGATTTATCATTTATTTGAGAAAGAAAGAGAATGAGAGGGAGAGGGGCAGAAGCAGACAGTGAGAGAGAGATCCCCAAGCACACTCCCCGCTGAGCATGGAGTCGGAAGCAGGGCCTGATCCCAGGACCCTGAGATTGTGACCCAAACCAAAATCAAGAGGTGGATGCTCAACAGACTGAGCTACCCAGGTGCCCTTTGATATATATTTTTTTAAGTCACACAGTTTCAGCCCCACTCTCTCTACAGATTAGCTTCATGACATCAGTATCAGAGAGTCAGGATCCTGACCTCAGTATCTGGTAGTGCAATCCCTGAGGACAAAACACCTGACCCCATCATCACTGTCAGTATCTACAGTCACAGTAAAGCTCTTTGCATTTCTCAGCCAATCCAAGAGCCCCTGGGCTTTGTACATTTTTCTAGGAAGTGGTTCTCAATCTTGATTGCATCTTAGAAACCACACAGGGAAAATTTTTTTTTTTTTTTTAGATTTTATTTATTTGACAGAGTGAGAGAGAGAGCACAAGCAGGGGGTGTGGGAGAGGCAGACACAGGCTCCCCGAGTAGCAGGGAGCCCAATACAGGGCTTGATCCCAGGACCCTGCGATCATGACATGAGCCAAAGGCAAACACTTAACTGACTATGCCCCGGGAAATTATTTTTCAAATATTGGTCTGAGCATCATCCCAAACTGATTAAATTAAGATCTCTTGGTGGATGTAGGGGTTCAGGGGTCCATTTATATTAAAAGTTCCTCAAGGGACACCTGGGTGGCTCAGTTAGTTAAGAACCTGCCTTCATCTTAGGTCATGATCTCAGGGTCCTGGGATTGAGCCCCTCATCGGGCTCCCTGCTCAGCAGGGAGTCTGCTTCTCCCTCTCCCACTAACCCTGCTTGTGCTCTCTCTCTGTCAAAAAATAAATAAAATCTTAAAAAAAAAAAAAAGTTGCTCAAATATGAAGACTGCTTGGGAACTACTGCTTTAGGTTACCCACGGCCAGACAGTAAGGCTGCATCTCCTGAGCATGGACAGAAGTAGGAATGAAATCCAATTAACGTGCTTAAATCGGCCAAATCCTAGAAGTCAGAATAACCAAAGAAGAATAAAAAAAAAAAAAAAGAAAGAAAAGCAAAACATAAAAGCAAAGACACCTGCTTGAACCACTTTTTCTCATGAGATGATCCTTTTATTTCTTGCACAAGAAGGTCTTGCTAAATCGCAGATGCCTGGTACCTACCCCTGACCTATAGGAATCAGAGCCTCTGGGGGCCTGAGAATTTGCATTTCAGCAGGCTCCCCGGAGCATCAGAGCCCACAAAGGTTTAGAACTACACTCTCTATGTGAATACATGAAGAGAGCTGTGCAATACCTTCTGGACAGCATAACCCTTTTGGGGTTCTCCATTCTCATTGCACAAGCAGAACTGAACTCCTTGAGCTTTAAAGTCTAGGTACCCAGATTCTATTCCAGGCATCCAGATGTGGGACTTGCACTGGTGAAGTTTTGAAAGCCCCATATGGGATTCTGAGAGGCAGTTAGTCAAATTACGAGCCTCTGCTATAATGGCAAAGCCACTGGGCAGTGGAAAAGAAAAAAAAATGCAGGGACTACATTGCCAGAGTGTCTTTTTCTTGGGCCAGGTGTCATTACCAAAACACACTCCACTATGTCAGTTCTCTTTAGAATGAGAAAAACAAAAATCTCCTTCCTGTCAATTTGCCTTTTGCACAGAAGGGAACACACATTTAGAAAGTATTTAAAGCAGCGAGCCCTCGGAATGTCCATTATTCAATGCCGGAACCAGAGGCTCCCCAGGCATTATTAAACAAATTGATGAACACTGTGGCTGGATTGAGAGGGAAGAAAAATGCTGCTGGAACTGAAATACACTGATTCTTCATCTAAATGTCTTGTAAGTAAAGACCCAGGAACTGACTCCATGGATTTTCATGCAGAGACGATGATGGTATTTACATCTGAAAAGCCCACTTCCACTGCCTTCTCAGTTACTCTGGCCACTGGGGAGTCAAGAGAATGAGCACAGGGTGAAATGCAACTTAATTCTGTCTATTAAGGAGAGAAGGGTGTCACAGCTCACCCCGCTGGGGCTGTGCATGGCGAGGCAGTTATTATGGCCTGAACAAATAAAAACCCAGGCCAATTACCGCTTCAACCTCCGGGTTTACTTTTCAGTAGGACTTCGAGGCAGGAGAGATGGAACACTGGTTCTTGTCTGAATTCATGACTTAACACAGAGGGATCATTTTTTCTGTAAATCTTGAAGGCAGGGGGAAGCCCTGGGAGCAGGTCCCTCCATCCCTACTCAGTGGATGGCTTCTGGAACTAGGCCTTTGAGGGACAGAAGCCTAAGGAATGTCTTTGTGCCCAAACCACATCCCTTTAGGTGACAAAAGGGAGACAGACTAGCCACCTGCCACTCAGAGAGAAAAGCCAGTGCAGGTGATTGGGAGCCCCCCCCAACCCTAACAACCAACACCCACGCTGGTCAAGGGGGAAGACAGCAATGAATTCCCGTCTCTCCCAAGTCTGTGATTGGCTTCAAAACACTGTCATCAATCATCCTAATAAGCACTTAAAAAGTAAATCAAAGGCTATTAAAACACTTCTGACATTGAGCTTGCTTCCTCAAGCAAACCATAAATGCCCAGAATTTACAACATTTG
The DNA here is from genome assembly GCA_028646535.1 of Procyon lotor. Taxonomy (NCBI): domain Eukaryota; kingdom Metazoa; phylum Chordata; class Mammalia; order Carnivora; family Procyonidae; genus Procyon; species Procyon lotor. The sequence goes on from CM053617.1 coordinate 51,963,975, forward strand.
CTGGGGGGAGGGAGGAGGATGTTGGGTTTTAAAAACAAATTTATTAGCTTGTTTCTTATACTGCCCCCCCCTTGGGACAGCAATAAACTAAAACTGCTGGCTGCTCTAATAGACTGCTAAATGCGTAGCTAAGGTTTATATCATTATCTAAGCTATTCTGGATTTCAGTGGGGGGGATTCATAAGTATGTCCCAGCCAAAAGCAACAAAACGCTTTCTCTTCAGCTAAAGGGGCCTAGGGCTATTTGATCAACGTCTATACTCTACAGAGCAAGGCAGTGAAATGATACTCCCCGTTACTCCTTTCACAACCAGAATTCCGGGGAGAGTCAAGTGGGACAATGAAATAAATTGGGAGAGAGGGCAGCCATCCTCCGTCATTAATATGCAGGATGAACTTGGGTAAGCCATTTATCCTCCCTGGACCTAAATTTCTTCAACTGCAAAAGGCATAGATTGGTCTAGATAACTTTGAAGATCCTTTCCAAAATACAGTCCTATCATCCAATTAGCTCATTAGCCAGCACAGCATTAATCAGCTACTTCAGGGCTTATATGAATGGCTAATGTGAGACCTCAATTCTTTCCAAATTATATGCGGTGGATGTGCTCCCCCTTCACACTGGCACATCTGATTTCTAACCCTTCACGTTCTTTCTCCCCGAAGCATGTGTTCAACAGTTGAGCTTGGATTTAAACTCTCTTCAGCGCCTTGATTCGCTTCAGAAAAGCAGTGCTGTGCACGTGGGTGGCTCAGTCAGTTAAGCGTCCAACTCTTGATTTCAGCTCAGGTCAAGATCTCAGGGTCGTGAGATCAAGTCCCATGTCAGGCTCCGTGTTGGGCACGGAGCCTGATTAAGATTCTCTCTCTCCCTCTGCCCTACCCACCCCCCCCAAAGAAATAAATAAAAGAGATGGAGCTGTGATAGGGGCAATGTACCAGCCTCTGCAGGGGAAAGGGTATCAGCTTTTAAAATTAAGCAGGAGCAGGGCGGTTGCTTATCTGCAGCACCAACCTCTTTTCTGAGTTCTGGACCTGCCTGTACCTCAAACACACCTCAAAAGCACCTTTTCCAAAAGAACCTGTGGTCTTCTTCCCCCAAATGAGTCTGGTTGCAGAACTCCCATCCCTCAGTGATTGGCACCACAGTCCATGCTGTTACTTGCTTCAAGCACCTCGCCTTCATCCCTGACACTCCCATCTCCTTCAGATGATTTATCCCCAAACCTGGTATTTTAGCCTCCAACCCCTGCCGAACACCTCTTGAATATGAACAAACCAATGCATGGTCCCATCAAGACCTAGTGGATGCATTATCCCTTTCCCGGTTTTCCACAATATTCCCCTACATGAGTTGGCAGCATTTTCTCTTGGGCCTTCCTGAATGCATAGTTGCCCATTTCTCCCCATCCCCACCCGAATCCAGCCAGTCTTTCCCCGCAACTTCCTGAGCATGGGGTCTCATTCCACACCGTACGTCCCACGGCCCTTCCGTTCCAGTCACACTGGAGTCCTTCCGTTCTCCTCTCGGCCATGACTCTTCCCTCCCCAGGCCAGCACCACGGCTGAGATCTTCCTACTCTTCTTTTCCATCCTACATCACCTGGCCAACCTGTATGTGCCTCTCAGCCACCACTTTTTCAGATTTTATTTATTTATTTGACACAGAGAGAGAGATCACAAGTAGGCAGAGGCAGGCAGAGAGAGAGGAGGAGGCAGGCTCCCCACCAAGCAGAGAGCCTGATGAGGGGCTCAATCCCAGGACCCTGAGATCATGACCTGAGCCGAAGGCAGAGGCTTTAATCCACTGAGCCACCCAGGCGCCCCTCGGCCACCACTTTTTCAGAAGAGTCTTCCCTGTCACTGCTGTCTAACTAGAATCCTGTAATTACAGGTTTTTAGGAGGACAAATATCCATTCATTTCAGTACTTAATGTTGTGAATACCTTATTATTTTTATTATTTTAGTGGAGTCTCTCCCACTAAACTAAATTCCCTGAGCGCAGAAAACCATTTCTGATTTTGCTCACCAAATGGCCCAGGGTCTAGTGGGACAGAGGCAGTCTAACGCATTGAGTGAATGAAGTGGGTAGCTGCTGATAGAGATATGTTTGTTTGTTTGTTTGTTTGTTTGATTGATTGACTGATTGATTTTCATCCCACCATCAGTCAACTCCATATGCCTCTTCTGACTGTGATTTTTCCCTGCTAGAGAGTTCCTCCACATTAAGTTACCTGTACCAAGCCCTTTACAAACAAGGGTCTATTTTCCCCAAATTTTCATTTTTTCTTTTTGTCACTCATATACAATGTCACCAAAGAAAGGACCCCATTTAAAAACATTCTGTTTCTTAGCCAAAGTTAAAGTTCCTATCTCTATCGTCCTGCTTTAATCCAGGGAGGCCAGATTCCTTTGTTTCCCTTTATAAACCAGACATCCTTATTTCTCTCCCCAAATCACTGCCTGTGGATCTCCCCCACACACACACCCTGCCCACCACCAACTTCCTATTTTCTCCTCTAGATCTTCCCTGATGACTCTTAGCTGTATTTGTTTCTGTCTTCCCTGAATTCTTACTGGGTTAATTGGCTTAACTGTATTCCATCTCTATCTTCTGGCTCACGCAAACTGCCTGCATTACTCACAACCACAAGATTTTTCCTGCCCCAGGGCCACATTGCTACTGCTGCTTACCTTCCTCCCCCCCACCTTCATTTCTCACGTGGCCAACTCTTCTCCACTGAAATACCATGTTCCCAGGGAAGTTTCCCCTGATCTTCTCGTTATTCTCAAGACAACACTGATTTCCCTTCCAGTTATGACTTATCTCATGATACAGTGAATAAGCTGTATGTTTTCCTTTATAACACGTGTCCTCCTCAGTACATTCTATGCTTCTTTAGTACAGATACTATCATGACTACTAGTGATGCTAAAACCTTGCTGAGTCCCTCGCAGATAGTAAGTGCTCAGGAAATATTTCTGGATGTAGCAGTATTTTAAGTAATGGTCTCTGCATTAGTTCCCCAAATCTCCTGAGGGCAGGGATCCTATTTCCTCCTTGTTTTATATCTCCCATGGTGCTCAATTCACAGAAGGGTTAGGCAAGCATCTGTCAGTTCTGGCACTGCTGAGATCATGGGCCCACTAATGCTTTGTCATGAGGAGCTGTCCCAGGTACTGCAGGACGTTTACCAGCATTCCCAGTCTCTAACTACTAGATGCTAGTAGCAATCCCCACCCTCAGTCATAACAACCAAAAAGGTTTCCAGATACTGCCAAATATCATATGTGGGAAAAATTCACCCCTCAATACCTCCACTTGGAACAACTGGGTTAAGTGTTTATTTCAATCAAGGTTGATTAATGGATTGCAAAGCAGCCTGGCACTCTCTAGGTTCTAAAGAGTTCCTCAAAATCTGGGAGGAATTGTTGCACTCTAGCCAAGGAACACAGCAAATGTCTAAAAATACCTGACAGCCTCTATGAGTGGTCTCACTTCAAGGGCTAGAGACTACAGCCAAATTGGCGGGAGGCCTATGCTAACTTCTTCCTTAGTAATTGTTTTCTCAGTAGATACAGCTCATTTTGAACATCCTTGGAACACGAGGTGAATTTATATCTTGTTTACTATTCCCTGAACTCACCAATTAAGTTTTCATCATTGTAACTACCTTTTGTATTTTTTATCTTCCTGTTCACTATATCCTCCTGAGAGGTAAGAATCTGCACCTGTTTTATTTCAGTGCCTTCTGCCAGACGCCAAGAGCACCTGAGCAAACTGCCTTCCTAATAATGAAGATCTGGTTGAACTTTGTCATTTGCTGTGCATTCTCACATAGATTATCTCATCAAACAGCTGAAAGAGAGACACACAGGGAGAGGGAGTCTAAGAGAGACAGAGAGGCTGGGACAGAGAGAAATGAATAGGGTATTCAGTGGTTTAAAATCTATGACCAGGAGTGAAAAAACAAATGATGACTCCTTACGAGAAGTTTCAACATCAGGGCTCAGATGCAGAGAGAGAAAGAGGAGAGGCTGAAAAGTTTTATACTTAATTTTAGTAGCAAAAGGACAGAAGTTTTCATAGTGACTACCTTGGAAATGATATAATATAGTACATATTTTAAGGCCCTTTGTAATATCGACCACTTAAACACCTCTTTATAAAGAGTGGATGGAAAGGGAGTAATGCTCTTTCCATGAGGACAGGTTATATATTTGCTAAATCTCACGAAGTACCAGTGTGAGGTACTTCTATCCAGGTTTTCTGATTTTAAATCTTATATACTTTCCAACCTGATCCCACTGACTCTTACAAGGACCCCACCTAATTTTACTGACTCCTCAACTACTATCCTGACAGTTGTGGTCACTTGCTTTTCCCTATTACTTTGAACATGGTCTGCCCGGGAAAGAATATCTCCAGGGACCCCTAACCAGGAGCACATACAGATTCCTGGAAAGACATACATTGCTTCATAATTTGATGTCTCAGTTGAACTGCCTTGGCTGGATTCTGACAGGTGTGTGTGCGACCCATAATACCATCGAGGCATGAAGTGAATAAATAGTAAATTCCCTGAGCTACTTGTTTCAGGGGATGCTGAATGGTGTTACATAGTAAATGTTACAAAGCTGCACAAAATTAGGGTAAGACTTTAGCTCTCACTTCTGGCAAAAAGAAAGAAAAAAAAGGACCTCTTCCTTCTACAGATCAGGAGCAGCAGAAGATGGGTAGAAAGACCACATATGTACCGTCTTACTCAGGACAATCCCAATTTGTTTTTGTTGTCTCAACATGATTATTCAGTATCCTCTCTCAAAAGGGTTGCAGTTGGAAAGTCAAATTACATAATCATGCTAAATATGGCTCCAGGTTCACAATGTATCTGACTGGATAAGTATATTGCTAAGTTTCATGTATAATCACATTTAAAATAGTTGTATGCTTCCTCCCATAGGTTGTTCAGGATATTATATAGGTTTAGGGACAAGGCAGCAAGTTCCTCCCTTTTCTTCAAAGGCTATAATATCACTTCCCAGAAAAGGAGTTTTACACTCCCACCACTGCACACCCCAGAATAAAGGTGAAGAGAAAGGCAGTCACTCCATGTGAAGTAAAGGGACCCAGCCACCTGCTGGGACTAGGGCAGACATCCACCTTCACGCCTACACCTGTAACCACAGTATTAAACAAACATGACAAGTGTTTTAAAACATGGTTTTAAATTTTACTCTTTGGGCAATCTTCCCTGGATAGAACGCCTGGCAGACCCCTAGGCTTTCTGTTTCTTTTAATATTACAACCCCAAAAGTCACTTCAAATCCCACATGCTGTCTTAATTCAGTAAATAAATGTTCCAGGTGAAGTTAATCAAAAAGCTGTATTTGACTATTAATTCCTCCCTCTTCTCCGACCCCTCGCCCTACCTTCCTGCCTCCCAGTCCCCAGTCTTCCCACCTTGAACTTCCCCACCCCTTCAGGCTGACACCTGCATTGTGGGAGGGAGACCGCTGCTCTCTGAGCAGTCTAACCAAGCTTGCTGAGCTCTCTACCTGCTGCCTTGCTCCAGAAGGGCAGGAGAGGAGGTGGGGGAGAAGGAAGGGCCCTTCTTGATGGGTGGTTTCCAGCACTCTGGGCACAGAAGACGGTAGAAGTGACTCTTTGGTGAAGTCTTTAGACCCCCCTGCTGCTCCCTCTTCCTCCATTCCCAGGGCCTGGATGGCTGCATCTTCACTCTAACTAATAACTGGAGACCCTCTTCCCAGCTGGTTGTCACCTGGAAGTCCAACTCCACCCCTTTCCACTTCCCCTTCAGAAGCAGTCTCCTTGCCCCTTCAGACAGGCCTGCTGAATGAGACCCAAGAGACACTGTCTCCTTCACGGTCCTCGCTAAATGTTCCCACTTCCCAGACCCAGCGCCCCAAGGCTGCAGCTCCCTCTCTGACCCAAGTCATCAGTTCTTGCTTCTTGCTTTAGACTTCCCAGCAGGAGTCATACCCCAATCCACAGCCATTTTGTTTCAGTCAAGAGTCAGGTGCCAGTCTTTGTATCCCCAAATTTGGAGAGACACAGAGGAAGCTCTCTTGAAGCTCAATCCATCACCACCATGTGATGGCGACAAGAAACAATACAGTGCTTTGACAACTTTTTTCAGGAAATCCTCTTCATCCACCTCCTCGAATGTGAGTCCTACTGAATGCCTCCACCTGCTGGTCCTTACCAGGCTCAACAGATGTGACAGTCACCAACCTCAACAAAATTGAGAAGGCAGGGTTCAGAGTATACTTCTCTCTGGATCTGCTCTCTGAGCAGTCTAACTCTTTGTAAGAGTATGTACCTTACACAATTCTCTCACCCTCCTTGCCCATTTGCATAGTCTCTATCCCACTCCTCTATTTGACTGAAGGATGTGAATGTCCAGAAATAGGTTACGATTAACATTTGCCTTATAAGTCAGTGCATGTTTGGGGGGGGCAGGGGTTGAGAAGGGAGGGGAGTGTTCACCTCACACTTGACCTTGGAACTATGACCTCTATCACACTGGCCCCTCAGCAGAAACTATGCAGATTCACAGGCAACTATAAATCCTCTATGAGTATTAACATTAAGGATCTAGTGCCCAGGAACACAAAACCAGGTTAGCAGGCTGACATCTCTTCTCTACCCATTACAAATTCAATCTGAACAATGCTTATTTCTTTCCGCGTTGCCTGGGTTTCCAGAAAAGCTTTCTCTGGGGTCCTACCTCATACAATCCAAGCACCTTACTCCCACAAGGGAAATCTAAGAAATTGCTTTCTTGTGTGCTCTATCTTATACCGAGTTGAGAAATCCCCTCTGATCTGCTGAACTTTTGAAGTCCCAGAAGTAGAAAACACTAAGAAATATATAATAAGGTCAAGAATCGGAAAATGCTGCTTATAAATGGACAGTCATATTGAGTAGACAGGTCTCCTCAGGTGGTGAACGTTAGGGCTTATGAAAGAATGAAAGGGATAAGTTACTTTGGGCACTTTAATTCTGTGCCAAGGACAAAGTTTTTATTTCCTTTCCATGTGTCATATGCTCAAAATGCAACCGCCACTGAGCACTAATGCAGAACCCTAAAAGAATAATTATAGGATTGCCTCACAAGAAACATGGAGGATGAAACTACTTAGCTTCAACTCAATGTGAAGACTTCGGTAGGTTCTGGCATCTGGGCAGGTCCCCCATTCCCCTAGGGCTGATAAGAGTAAACAAACACCACAAACGGACAAAACTGTTGACCAGAAAGTCAAAGCGCTGAAATCATAAACAGAGTTCGTCAAAGACTTTTTAAGTTCTCTTCTTTTTTAATAGGTTTTATTTCATCTAAAGCAATTTTAGATTCACAGCAAAATTACGTGGAAAGTACAAGACTTCCTATATCCTGGCCTCCAACATGTAGTCTTCCCCGCTATCAACATCTACAGCCAAGGGGTAAATTTGCTACAATGGATGAACTTATATCGTTCATCACTCAAAGTCCATAGTTTACATTAAGGTTCAACTCCTGGTGTTAGACAGTCTATGGGTTTTGGCAAATGTATACAATGACAAATACCTACCATGGTAGCACCCCACAGAATAGTTTCACTGCTCTAAATATCCCCTCTGTTTCATCTACTCATCCCTCCTCTCCTCTCAAAATCCTGGTAATCATTGATCCTTTTATTGTCTCAGGAGTTTTACCCTTTCCAGAATGGCATATAATTGGAACCATGTAGCCTTTCCGACTGGCTGCTTTCACTTTGAAATATGTACTTAAGGTTTGTTTCTCCATGCCTATTCATGGCTTGATAGGTCATGTCTTTTCAGTGGTGAATAATAATCCACTGTTTGAATATACCACAGTTCATTTATCCACTTACTTACCTACTAAAGGACATGTTGGTTGCATCCAAGTCTTGGCAATTATGAATGAAGTTGCTATAAACATCCATGTGCAGGTTTTTTGCGGGAATATAATTTCTCAATTTATTTGGGTAAATACTAAGGAGAAAGACTGTTGGATCATATGGTAAGATTATGTTTAGTTTTGTATAAACCTGCCAGACTGTCTTCTAAAGTGGCTATGCCATTTTGCATTTACAACAGTAATGAATGAGAATTCCTGATACTCCAAATCCTCCCTAGCATTAGTTCTACCAGTGTTTTGGATTTTAGCCATTCAAAAAGTGTACAGTGGAATATTATTGTTTTAATTTGTAATTCCTTTATAATAGATGATGCTGAGCATCTTTTCACATGGTTTCCATCTGCATATATTCTTTGGTGAGGTGTCTATTTGTATCTTTTGCCAATTCTTAAAGAGGATTCTTTCCTTATTTGTGAGTTTTAAGCATACATTAGAAATTTTGGATAACACAGCTCTATCAGGTATATCTTTTGCAAACATTTTCTTTCAGTCTGTTTCTTGTTCTCTCATTCTTTTGAAGACAGCTTTTAAAATGATCATCTACTTCTTCATTAAAAATCATTTGTTCTAGTGAGAAATCCATGATGACAGAGGTATGTGATACATTGCTCAATGACTAAAAAGGATCTTTTAGCCTTTTGGATATGGTAACACGGTCCAACACGGTAAAAAAATAAAACAAGGCAAAACAAAATCAAAACAAATAAAGGCTCTGATAGTTGTTAATATAATGAAAATCCCAGAAAGTTCACAAGATATAGATAGATGTAACATGTATACTGTACACATCTATGTAGGAGCTATGCCAAAAGGTATGCAAAAGGCAAAAGAGAAATTTGAAAAGAAAGTATACGAACAAGAGGATGAGTGGCATGGAAGGACTCTGCTCGAACAGTTGCCCACCATGCTCTCTATTTCTGCAGATGTTCATGCTGCTGCTGGATATCCCCTGGACTGAACAGGAATATAGGAATCCTCTACTCATTTTTCTTTCTTTACATTTAACTACATTTTGTTTTGTTTTTGTTTTAAGATAACATGACTGTAAAGTGAATTCACTTTTTCTGCAAAAACAGACCAGCCAAATGTATTCCTTGTATAACTTTCATAATTCTCTAGGCTTTTTGCAATCTTTGTTCTGCTTTCAACAAACTTCAGATGCTCTGATCTATGCAAAATGACAATTATTTTGCTCACTTACGGGATATATTTATACTAAAGAAATACACACACACTTTCTAAAACACAGACTTCAAAAATTATTTTAAAATTATACTTTTCAATGCTATAGTATGTATCATATCCTATGCACTAAAAATATTTTCATTTTGCAACCTACTGAATCCTTGCAAATTAAAATATCAAAACGCTGGCAGAATGACTAACTTGGAGCAAGCAAAGCCTCATAATTCTGGATAACTGACTGTCTTCTATGTGGTTTTCTGTTGTATACCACAAAGGTCCCTTCCCCAAGCCTGTCTGCCCCAGCAACCAGAGCAGCATCAAATTTCCCCCAGGGCCTATTGCTGGCCACTACTCATGCTACACGTGCTGTGTGATTCATCTTCCACAAAGCACAGCATTTGCTCTCTGTTTTTGGACTCCTGGATGGGACCACCACTGCACTTCACTCAGCTGTCCCTGCAGCACAAACTGAACACCCAAATTACACTGGCTCCCTGCTTAGCATGAAATTGACTTGAAATACAGACGCTAATAAGCAGCCCCTCTGGTTGGCCTCAAGCTTGCTTACTGATATGTAACTTGTTGAGACCCCAGGACAAGAGCCAGGGTCTTTCCAATCCTGACTAGCAAGTTTCCCCTTCGCTGTGCCTGCCACTTGAAAATTGCTTGAGAGAAGAATGTTTGAGCCTAGACAATTAGTGTTTCCTTTTATGTCTAGATAACCTGAAATTTGTTCATGTAGCATTTCACATATAATTGCTCTAAGTCTATTTCTGTATTTTATGACGAAATTGTTCCTTCCCAGCAAAACAGAACACAAAACAATTGCCCCGTATCTTTGGGGGTAATACTAGAGCCCAAGGGACAGTGTGTTCTATGCAGTAAGAAAGCCAATGACTTTGATAAGATTTTCTTGATGATGGAAATGAGATGCATTTATAGGTATATCAAGCTCTCTAAAATAGATGTATCCCTGGAAATCTGTGCACAAACCTAATGTTTTATATAAACACATTACCAGCGTTTGGCTGTTAAAAAAAATCTGAAATAAAACACTTTGAAAGTAACAAATTACTTTAAAAAAAAAAAGGTAACTTCCCTGTTGGTATCTTGAGGCTCATACTGGATATTATCCATCTATGAAGAACAGAGGATTAGATATAGAGACAGAAAATACATCCAATCCAGCTACAGCATATGGTTATATGTATATTAAGTGTTATCTTCATCACAGCATTCTTCATAATAATGAAAAAAATAACAACAATGTAGATCTTAACTAGGGAATTTACTATTTTAAAGGTAAAACTACTAAAGTAGATCCATCTAATGAGCTATCACGGTGCCATTAAGAATATGTATTTTTTAAATTGAATAAAAAACTGGAAAGTCAAAGAGAAAGTCAATTTTAATACTGGTTTGCCTCCTTGTCTGATACCTAATACCAAACAGCTGCTTTGTCTTTCTGAGCCTCAATTATTTCATCTGAAAAGTGGAGATTAAAAATCCTGAGTGGACTGTTTTGGGACTTAAGGACGATGGTAAGATCGAAGTGTTCAATAAATGATAATGTCACCTGTTACTGAGCACTTCCTATTTTCATAAGATCAAACCATTTCTGGTTCAAAATGGCCAGAAATTTACAAGCTCACATGGCTAAAAACAGAAAGAATACCAGCAAAGATAGGATACAAAAGTAGACGGTGAGATCTTACCCAGATCTAAAAGCAGCACACGTGGAAGGCACACATCTGAAGTTGAAGAATTATTAAAGAATGGTACTGGTATTCAACTGATATTAGACCAGGGGTCTTAAACTACAACCATTCTTCCCATAAAGATATATATATATTTACCAAAGTGAAAATGACTAATGCTTATGTCAGTCCTAACAAGTGTTTATCTATGCTAGTCTTAGGAATAGAACATAAATTAAAAATACTATATGGTACAAAGTTGTAGCCAGGGTTCCTCTGAGCTAGGTAGGTAGATAGAAGAGAGGACAGAGCACAGGGGAGGATGGGTCCTGTCCAGGCTGGGCCCTGGGTCCAGAGAAGCAGGAGCTGCTTCTGAGCTTGGGATCTGTCATTTCAATACTTCTGACCATGGGCAGAAGTATTCCATCCTTCTGGGAGGAGGCGAAAAGGAGTGGAAAGGAAGGGTGCCCCAGCCAGAGGAGGGGGCTGATACCTTGCATCCACGTATCCATACCCCATGGCTACTTTTTCTCACTTCCGCCTCATGTCTTAGCAAATAAACTTGCTCTATGTCTTCAAATGTTTTTCTACAGTGATTGTGATTGTGTGTATGTGTAACTTTATAGGAAAAAAAAGAATATTTTACTTGCCGTTGCATCCAATTAAAGACTACAACTAAAATATACTGATGATGAGAAGCATTGAAACATCCACAGGAAAGGCACGGACGCTCACAGGTGAGATATCAATGGCTCCTCTGGGCTGCTTTGTCACCATGAATATGCCTTAGTGGTTACGAACTGCTTCATGTTCAAGGGTGGCTTAGCCTTAGTGGAGAGACTTAGAAGGGGATTATGATGATATCAAAGATCAGAAGAGAATGAATTATTCCAGAACAAAAGATTTCTAAAATTGCTCAGCCTTTTCCCATCTCTTTCCCACTATACATCATACGTAGGTCTCCTTCTAACAGTTAATAGAAAAATTCAAATCATAAGAAAAAGAAAGAAAAAAGACCTGGGATATTAGAACAGAAAAAGATGTGAATTGGCCCATTAGAGAAAACTGAGATCCACAGAGATATGGACCCTGTTTACTTTCCATCCCTATAAAAATGGCCTTTTTATAAAAGAAAAGGCACTGTTTCTTTCTTCCTCTTTCCCTCTCTCTAATAATGAAGCCACACCAAGACAGATCAGAACCCTAATCAGCTTCTGGAAAAGATCACCTAAGAAAGGCTATTTAATAGTCTTTCCGGTTCATTTTCCCTCCATTGTTTTAGGATCTTGGATGTACGAAAAATCAAACTTTGTCATTTATGCTGCTGTTGTTGGCTGGATTTTGGAGCAATCGGCAAGGTTTCTAGAATAAACAATGACCACACACTTGTGAACATACATGCACACACACACGTGCATGCACACACATGTGCACACACACACGCACACAGAATAATCAGAACACTCAGTTGCTGAGATTCCAGCCAGAAGGATGAAAACAAATGGTGTATGGTCATTACAATTCCCAAACTAATAATTTCGAGTATGGTGTAAAATGAATGATTGCTAAGAGAGAAGGCGTGGAAGGACTCCCTCTGCCTAAGCAAATTAATTAATTAAAGGGTTAAGACTGATTGGTTAGAAAATCATCAGGAAAGGTCACTCTTAACAGAGTCATTATGCTTAGAGTAAACAGTTACCAGCTTACGCTGCAAAATAAGTGGCAGGGCTGCTGTATATCTGAATACAAATTATTTGCAGAACCCTCTGCTAGCCTTGCCTCATTTTGCTCTGGGAATGTGTAGAAGCTGGCATGTGAGGGTTTATGCATGTATGTGTACATGTGCACATCTCATTATAAATCACTGTCTTTGTGTTAAAGAGACTGGCCGGCTCACAGGCATGGCATCTAGAGAGCAGGGTTCTACCTATGTGCCCAGTGCTTAGATCAGGCGTGTCTTGTTTTGTGGTGGTTCTTAGAGAAATAAGAACTCTCTTTTTGTTTTTTGTTTTTTTTTTTTTTTTAATGGCCCTGTTAGGAAAGTTTCCCAAGTGAACTTTCTATCAAAAGTTTAGAAAGCCTGGTGTCCTAATACTTGCCATGACCTCCACAACTCATATCGGCTCAAAGCCTTAGTAACCAAAGACAGCCATGAGGGAATGTGCCTTTCAAAGAAAGGATAATCTCCACAGATTTCAAAAGAGCTTTGCAATCTGTATTTCCTAGAGTTGAAGTGTGGTAAAACCAGCTGTGTGGTATATGAATGCAGAAACCGGGGCCTTAGGATCTCCACAAATTATAGGGATGTGATTCTGGAAAAGCCACATGTTGTGGGGTAGGGTTCTGGGAACATTAATACTGACTATCTGATTTCTTTCCTAATTCTAAGAAGACCCAGAAATCCTTATCCTGCCCTTTGTCTCCTGGCAGACTCTGAAGGCTCAATAATATTTGGGAGGAGGTTTCACTTAGATCCTACCAGAAAATTCCAGAAATGTCCTTTTGGATCTTTATGCATTCATTCAGTTGGTCATTTAATTTTAATGAGCCGACTTCATGGGGCAGGCACTCTGGTAGATGAGGGACACAAAGCCATGTTGTCCTACCATCAAAGGGTTTACAGTAGGAGCAAGACAGAAAAAGTGATGAAATATATTCAATGTGATGAAGCTCAAAGCAGCTGCAAGAGCAGGGTCTCAGAACTCATCAGGGAGAGCATGGAAGGGGGCAGGGGGGATGCTTGGTAATAAAGGCAGAAAACTCGGCTTCACCATGTTGGACTCCAGTGTGAAGTTCTTTCTTTGAAAGTTGGCATTCTCCCCAAGTGCACAAATACAGATGTTTGCTTATTTCTAACTCCTGAACCAGAGAGCCACCAGCTCAGAGGCATCATCACGGGACAGCCTCCTGCAGTTTTCATGGATCATGCCTTATGAATAATGGAAACTTACAAGAATGATTTTGGTTTAAGATCAGGGATAAGCCCTTTTTTGTGGGGCCGTGTATGTCAGCACTCTGCCCTGGTAAATTACCTGCAGACAGCATAGTCTATCAAAATGAGCACATTACTGTTCATTTTTTCCTGCCTGCCATGCTGTTTATTAACTGCCATCCATTATTTTAAAAACATTTCTGGAATCAAAGGTAAGAATAAAGAGAGAAACAAAAGGGTGATAAGAGATAAGTGCACTGAAAATCCAGAATGCACATGCCAGTGAGACAGGACAAACGTCTGGGGGAAAAAAATGCAGATTTTTCCAGAAGAATAGGAATAGTCCCAGGTTTGCACCATTCCAGGAGGCTCAAGGAATACAGGGTTTGGGGACACTGACAGTTCTCATGGAGGAATGATGTGACAACAGATCAGTTGACCATCTGATCTCTCATCTCTGGAGCAGTCTCATTATGTAAATTTTTGTCCACCCCCATGTTCACTTAAAAAGCATACTATGGGGGCACCTGGGTGGCTCAGTGGGTTAAAGCCTCTGCCTTCAGCTCAGGTCATAATCTCAGGGTCCTGGGATCGAGCCCCGCATCGGGCTCTCTGCTCAGCAGGGAGCCTGCTTCCCCCTCTCTCTCTGCCTGCCCTCTTTGCCTACCTGTGATCTCTCTCTCTGTGGAATAAATAAATAAAATCTTTAAAAAAAAAAAAAAAGCATACTATGATATTAATATACTCGACAAGTATATCCCTATTTTCGAGAAGTGTGTGACATTTTTTTAAATACCTGGAGATACCCTAAGGTTTTTAAAAACAGAGTAGGAATCACTGGCTTGAGTAAAAACTGCTTCCCATGTGGCTGCTGACGGCTCCCCTGATACCATTCATTTGGCATCTAATCACCCTTCCTCAAAGCACCTCACAGCAATCCTGTCACCCTGTCTTATTACTGGCATTCCGAGTTGTTATTTTACTTTGTCACTGGGTGACGAAGCAAAGGTCTATGCTGCTGCCCTGGAGTGACAGCAATCTTTTCCCCCAGTCCTCACCACATGTGTGTGCATACCTTCTACTGCATGCCTTAGGTCAGCTTTTTTAACAAAATGACACATTGGTGGGACTCAGGAACTAAAGAGGAAGAAAATGTTAACCATCCAAGAAAAACAAAGCAATGTGGTTTCAAAGAATCCAGACAAGGTTTGGCTCTAAGGACGTCCTCATCACACACCCAGGAGGAGGAGCCTGTCTACTCTGTAACCCATAGCATCCGAAGTACCTTCAAGGTGAGCACTCCCCCTTGAATGGCAACGGCAATGTTTAGTTGGTCTGCGCCAAACACAGTTGTGAAGCAAACACTTAAATAGGAATTAGCCTCCAATTCAAACCCCCTTCCTGGTGCTGCCTCCCCATTTCATAAAGTTACGAAGCAATGACCAATAGCTGGGATTCAGAAGCCAGTCTGAGACCCAGGCCTCTGCAATTTACAATCTATCAGTGATCTTTGTCAACATTAATTTTCTCCATCCTGATTTACGTGTTTTCTTTCACACTACAAAAAGATCTAAGTTTACGATTTACATGGAGAGCACGACTGTGTTTCAGGACTAGATGCAAAGAAGATTACGCTCTTAATGTGGATGATAAATTTGCATCCTTGTTAAAGTAGAATATTTTAGCCATGACAAATGGCAAGATGGGAGAACATGCTCACTGAAACTTGGATGCCCAGAAATAAGTAATTGGCAACATTAGCAAGCAGCCAGTCATGCAAACCCCAGGAAAACAATGGATCAAGAGTTCATTGATTCTGTGTGTCTCTCACACATTAAAATCACTTAGGTAGCCTTTAAACTACCTATGTCCCAGCTCAGTTCCAGAGATTTTGATCCGATTAATTTCGGGTGGGACCACACACATATTTTTGTAAAAGCTCCCCAGGATTAAAAGCCACTATGAAATATACTTAGCATATTGCCAGGCATATGATCAATAAAATAAAAGCTAAAATAAAATCAGTGATTAATTCACTGATTCATTAGAGGGACTTATTGAGTACTCACTATATGACAGGCATTGTGCTCTGCTCCATTACTGTAGGGCAAAAAAAAAAAAAAGTTGCAAACTAAACACTTATTCTCAAGGAGACCAGAATCTAGTGAATTACTATGATACTTAGTTGCATCTGGGGTGTCCCCTGCCATGTTGGCGGAAACCCAAAGGTCAAGTTTTCCCTGCTTCAGCTTCTAACGAAGGACAACTACATCGTCCATGGAGCACTTTACAACTTGAAGAACATGGGGACCATCATGATAGCTGGTTACCAGATATTTCTAGCAACCTTAACTAAGGAAAGCATTTTTAAAATCCTCATTTCACAAATTTACAAAACTGAGGCTCACAGAGGCTTTTCAATAAATGATAGTTTATTGAACTATCATTTCCCCTCTTTTCCTTTACAATCGGAAGACCTGAATTTTAGTTGTTTTTACCTTTTAAAACTTAAAATGTACCAGACAAGTTCTTAAAAATGTTTATTTACTCTTCATAGAACCGGACTGATGGAATTATTATTATACCCAATAGGTTATGGAAATCAAGGGTTAAAGATATAAGGTGATTTAAGCAAGGTAATTCTTTGTTCTCTATCATTTTAATTTGGGACCTGGGTGTTTTTTAATTTAGTGGACATAAAACCAGGTTACTACCTGCAAAACCAGAGTGAGTTTGCCAGCCTCTGTCTATCTCCAATCAGCTAGCAAGAAGCTAGGATGAAGACATTTATGGGGAAAAAAAATCCTAGAGAAAGGGTACTAATATTTTCTCAGTAGCTGTCTATGATATATGAAGACATGTGCTTTGAGCAAGGCAGCTATTTGGGGCAACAATTTTCAGAAATATAGAAAGCCAAAGCTATACTGAAAAAGAGTGTCTATCTGATGTGGGAAGCAAAGGCAGAAGAAAAATTATTAAATTTCCTTACTACCTATAGCCATTGACAAGTCCCTGAAACAGGCAGAGTGACATTCCTCTAGGGACTCAGCAGCCTGGACTGATACTTTGCTAAGGGCAACAGTCAATCTTAGGCCAACCCCCAGGATCCTGTAAATCTACTTGAACATACAGAAATTCCTTTGGAAACTTCCTTTATCTCTAACGCCCAAGATACATGTTGGCAATCACCCCCATCCCCAAGCATATGACCCACTGATACATATTTGAAGGTTCTCACGACTCAGGTTTTATTAGACAGTAATAAATGACCTTTTCCCAAAAATGGTCAGCCTCCTCAAGGTCCTGGAAACCTTAATTCCAAAATTCCTTAGAGACTTACACTATCCCTAACCCTTTCCCAACTTGAAAGTATATAATGGGCCAGTCCTCATAACCCCAGTGCAGCTTTTTCTGCCCAAAGCTCCTGTCCCCGTGCTTTAATAAAACCACATTTTTGCACCAAAGATGACTCAGGAATTCTTCCTTGGCTGTTGCCTTCAAACCCTAAAGTCTTTCCTCCATCACATGTAGTACATACTTTCCTTTTCATAAATGTGGAGCCTGGGACTCTATGAAATAAAATGATTTAGCTAAGATCACACAATTAGTGGCAGTGCTAAGATGAGAACACAGGATGTCTTCGTACCAATTTTCAAATATGCAAAAGATATAGTACTTATTTTTCATAGGGCTTACTAAAGTACTGTTCTAACAGATTAAATATTTTGATATATCTGCAAAAGTTGGGGAAAAATCTAAGGACACAATGCTTATTCAATTTTCATTTAGAATTTCTAACATTTCCAAAAACTACTCTGGAACTTAAGAATGAAATTCAGAAACTGGCAGCCTGTAAACTCTGCTCTTTTTTTTCTTTCCTTTTCTTTTTATCTTTTTTTGGTTTTTCGGTTTGTTTTTAAGCTCTGTTCTTTTGAATATATACCTCTATCACCATCTGATTGGAACACACTTGAATGTTAACTATTCTTTTCTACCTCCTAAAAATCTGCAAAAGTGATCTTTGCAGTATGATGCAGGAAGCTAACTACTCTTAAATGCAGATTCACTGCTGAAAATCTCACCTCTCCTCTTTCCTTACTTTCAACTTGGCCCCAAATCATCAGCTGAGACAGAGGCACTTCACCAAGCTCTTTCCTTCCTATGTCCACTTGGGTCCTGAGTGGTATCCTCTATCACAGTTGCACAATTTTCTGAGGCAAAAAAAATAGCACTGCTACTAACTCACAACCCCAGGATCCTATGCCCAGAAAAGAGCACAAAACTGGGATGAAATGTAGTGAGGAGACACATGTCCATGACAGGAGCCCAGATTTGGTGAGCCAATGAGAAAAGGGTTTCTCTTAGCCCCAATGCAACTTTCAGTGGCTTGAAATCAACATCTTCAGCCATTAAGAAAAGAAAAAAGTTTGAAAGTACTATTGAAAGAGGGAATTTACATTTAATGAGCCCTACTATGCATGTGGAGCATCAAAGACATTTTTCCTCACAGCAAACTAACATGAAATGTACTTGTAGGGAATGAGGTTTTCATGGACATTGGGAAGCCAGATGCAGAGCTATTGTTCAGGGATAGAGTGAACCCTGATTTCCTCCACAGACCAGATGTGGCCTTGATGATGACAGGTTTGGCATTAGCCCTGGAGGAAAATGAAAACTTAAAAGGAAGTATCATGTGCAAGTATCATGTGCATCTTAAACACACTGCAGGCCTTAACTCCAAAAGCATCTTGGAAAATCAATATACTGGGCTTCACAGATATTGCAGTAGACTATCCTTTTTTTTTTTTTTTTTTTTTTTTATTTATTTGACAGAGAGAAACACAGCGAGAGAGGGAACACAAGCAGAGGGAATGGTAGCGGGAGAAGCAGGCTTCCCGCTGAGCAGAGAGCCCGATGCGGGGCTCGATCCCAGGACCCTGGGATCATGACCTGAGCCGAAGGCAGACGCTTAACGACTGAGCCACCCAGGCGCCCCTGCAGTAGACTATCCTTAAGAGATAAAATTACCAACACTTCTTAGGGACCACCCTGTTATTGATAAATCTATGCCCTTGGTTAAACAAAATAAAAACTCAATCTAATACTAAATTAGCATATGTGTATTCTCTGAGGGAAATGAGGACCCAGGAGGGTAATTCTACATCTTGACTCTATCTTCTCCAGGAGAATAAAGAATCCATAAGAAAGAAAGGGTAGCATATTTTCCAAGGGTTACAGGAACTGTTGGGTAACAGAAAGTGTCAAATCAATGAAGAAAGCTGGCCCAGGAACTAGAGGTGAGAAGAACCAAAACCCACACTCTAAATCTGCTCTAGTCTACAAGGCCTATTTCAGGGCTTATCACACCCCACATCCATCAGCTTGATGTTTGCCATGATAAACTAGACTGGTACCTGTACCTTGACCTTTGCCCAACTACAATGGGTTTTTGGAGTAAGAGAAGTTGCTCTTAAGTTTTAGTCTTAATATACCCTGCAGAGCCATATCTGGAAAAGGTGAGGAATACAGATGAGTTAGTTCCCGGGAGCAAAGGTGGCAAACTGATGTGTCTCAGGCTGCCATGCTGGTTAGCCAAGCTACACTAACCAGGACTGTCACGGAGGCAGCATTCTTAGCTGACCAGAGTCCAGATAGTAGCTGACTTTAGTCACTCCCCTCCCCAGTCCCAAATGTTCCCTGGTGATTGGAGGAGCGATTGTATCATGTTGGTTTCAAACAAGCCAATGAGTAAGAGTCTTCTGGTTTTGTAGATACTCTAAAATTGACTCAAATTAAAAAAAAAAAATGTGATAGATATAGGCAGAGTCCATAGATTCATATATCATCTCAGCATGGAGAGCATCAGCCTCTTTGCAGAGCTGCCAAGAAGGGGAAATTAGAGGCCAGACCTCTATCAAGAATGCAGCAGTAACTAGAATCACTTGGTGTCAGCAAAACTCTGATTCCTAAGGCTACTACAGGCTGGGACCCACTGTTGCTTGGTAAAAGTATAGTCTCCCTCATATAGCATTCATTTTTGAAGAGTTTTGAAGAGACAGGTTGTTGGAATTGCTTTCTGCAACCCAAAGAGAGGAAATGTCTCATGCAATGTAGAAGAAGAGGGTGGTTTAAATTTTGACACTCCTTTGAGGTCAGAAGTGATAGATTCCCAACTGAGAGAAGGCAAAAATGGATCAAGAACGGGTGATTTAGGAAGTTGGGAGATGACAATGTAAGTGAAAAAACAAATTTCACCATAAATACTAATCAAGTTCTAAGGTTTTCAGATGAAAAAAGTCTCCTTGCCCCACCAAAGAAAAGAATTTATGCATCGACTTATAGTCATGGTTAACCTAAGTCCTTAATTATTTCCAAGCATATGGAATAGTGTATAATGCCGCAAGTATAAATTTCCCAATTAATGTGGTTTAGAGTTGGGGATGGAAGAAGACAGACTTTCGTCAAGTCATCCTATTTCTTTCAAACTCAAAGAGTTAAAGCTAAGTTCACACTGGCCTGACTCAATGTTCTTATTTGAAAGGGGCGAAGAAGCAGGACACTCAAAGATAAATTCTTTTCAAAAAGCTCTTTTAAGTCCTGGTCCCCAGAAATGCCGGCAGAAATAAATATACATTTTTTAAAAGAAAGAAAAAAAGTCCTGTGCCTTTCATGAATTGATTGCATCTCCGGCTTCTGCAAGCTAAGAAGTCATAATCCTCTGCAATCACAGATTGTTTGAAGCCAATAAACCAAAAGTGATGACCTTGCTAATACATCCCAGTAGGAGGAAGAAATAAAGCCGTGCTGAGGAATAACTCTTCAGCACACCATTTCCCTTTGGAAACAGGAGAACGGAACCGAAAGTACCCCAGCTTGATTTATGGATGAACAGTACTTCGGAAACCTCACCTGAAACAAGAGGAAGGGTTTTCTAAAATTCTCCAGTAAAGGCAGCTTTCACCCTCTTGTGCTATGACACACCGGACAAGGCCCTGCCTCTGGATACCAACTTCCTAGACACGCACAACTCCCTTGGCCTCTGCTCACGGGGAGGCTGCTCTGTTGTGACTGTCCCGTGTCCCTCCACTTAAAGTTAATTCTCTGCTGACAGCACAGTGTGCAGAACTCAGGATCAGGAATTCAAATGGGATCAACATATATTTGTTTTTCAACAACCCTCCAATGCCAACAGAAGGAAATGCAACCAGGAGACACAAATGGGAGTAAATTTATCTTCCTTTTACTATTATACCAGCTTCTGACACTCACGGAAGTATCGCTATAGACATGCAACATAACAGCGTCCATACGTGCTGAAATCAAATTGCTATTTGCCACCTCCTTTATGTGCCATGGCAATAAATTACAGCAAGAACTGACTTGAGTTCAATGACAGAGGGTAGTTAACACAGGTAGTTAACCTGTGATATACAGTATGGGACAAGCTTTACATCTATTAATTAAGTCCACAGGTGACATAGATAATTTTTTTTAATCTTTTAAAAAATCTTTTTCCAGGAAAAATATATTTGTCCCTGTGTTCCTTTTTACTGAACACATACTATAGGCCAAGAACTGTGCTTGGCATTGGGGATACAAAAGAGAATAAGATAACAGGCAACCTTCAAAAATATTCCCAGTAAGGGGACTAAATATTTAGAAAGTACTTATAATTCAAAGTAATTCACTTAAGAAAGAAAACATGTATAACAGTGAGAGTTAGCACACGAGCAGTAATTTATTCTCTGTATGGAAAGAGGTGGTCAAGGAAGAGAGAATCCCTGTGGGGTTCAAAGCCTGGGCCCTAGACCCAGAAAGCCTGGATTCAGATCTCTTCTCTACTGCTTAATACTCTTGTGACCCTGTGTAAGTGTCCTCATCTATAAAATGGGTATAATAATAGGGTTAATAATAAACTCATAGGGTTATTAGACGAATTAATTTAGTTCAAATGTATAAAGTTCTTTTAGAGAAGTTCCTGGCACACAATAAAGAGCCATTACAAATGACAATCATTATTCCTCATTAGATAAATCGAATACAGGAGAAAAAATATTGCAAGCAAAGACAATATTGTATAAGTATATACACCTAAGTATATAATCCTAAGTATAAAATCCAATGTTTTTGTTTGTTTTGCATTAATTATTGTTTAGTAGGTGATACACATTTAACATAATTGTCACCCTAATTCTATGAGATAAGTGCTATTATGACTCCTTTTTTTCTGATGAGGAAATGGAGCAGAGAGATTAAGAAACCCCACCAGCACCTCAGAGCTAGTAAGTGCACAGAGCCTGGGTTCTTGTCTAGGTAGTTCAACATCCAAGCCCAAGTGCTGACCTGTTTATGGACCGGCCTTCCACGAGCACTTGCAGTCTGGCAGAACCTTCAAGCACTTGACCATGGCTAAAGCATATAATGATCTTCCTTCACTGGAATTCTAGGAAGTGGAGTGATCAAACTCAAGGAATATGGTTATCCAAGAGAAGGATAGGAGAAGCCAAAGGCAACATCAATTTAGAATCCAGAAAATTGAAGTCTCAAAACTAGACTTTTAAATATAAAAGGAGCAAATCACTGGCCTGGGCCCCTGAGCACACTGTGGGAAGAAAAAAAAAAAAGGGAACCAAAAGAAACCCCACATCACTTCAATGTGACATCTGAGGTGGTCTCTGTCTCTTTTTTCTCTCTCTCAAGAAAGGTATGACAGCGACTGCCAGATGAGGTTATTACACAAGCCTCAGGCCTTGGAGGTAAGAGCTGCCTGCAGAAAAGCTACCACAACCAGCTCAGTGGAGGCTGCTCAGTGGCCGCCCAAGATGTGGAGGTTGGTTGTCACTCAGGAGTACCTAGGAATGTGGGGGACCTGACGAGCAGATCCAGTCATTCCTTACACATGCGGAAAAACAGCAGCTCCTTCTCCTACAGAGCTGAGTGGATTTCCTAACAATAGCTTTAATAAAAGGCTTTTCTGATAAACCCTACCTGTTCCAACCAGTTCCTTTTCACAAAGTCCCCTGGGGGCTAGATATGTACTAAGTTTAATATTATTAAAAGTCACACCCCTCTGGATAGTATTCCTTAAGTGTTCTGTAGGCTTTTAAACACACTTGGATTGGGGGTCCTGCTGTTCTCTCATTTGTCCTCTCCCAACCCCCAGCTTCACCTTCTTCTCTGGGTCGCATGGACCCCCTCATCTACCACTGCAGCCTCCTTGGCCCCCTCACCCCACTGTCCTTGCTCAACACCTCTCAGGAACGACATGACTAACTGCCTTCTTGAGTCTAACACAGGGCTCACCGCAGTGAAAGCACAGCCATGCTCACCCAAGTCTGCAGCCGCTGCAGGGGTCAAAGGACACCTGTGCTGCACCCACTGGCCCCTGAGCCCTCCTGCCTCCTTGGCAGTCCTTCCACATTGTTGATCCTCAAGTCCGTTTCTCACTCACCACAAATCCAAATGTTAGGAACTCCCTCAACTCCTGGTGTCCCAGGAAAGCTGATCCATGTGTGCCCCACTCTGGCTTCCTTGCTTGGGGGAAGAAACACTCCCCCTCTGCTCACCCCTCAGCCCATCCTGATCCACCATGGTGGATAATCCCCCATCTAAGCTCCCAAAACTCATCTTCTCTGCCACTCGACCTTCTACCAGTTGGATTCACCCTGAGGTTTGCTCACAATTTCAACATCTTCCCACTGATTTATCCTGCCATAAATCATGGTCAGGCTTGCCCTTTTAAGAAAGGAAGATATTCCTTTAGTCTATGACCCCATTATGGAAAATCATGTTTCTTCCTTTATTTCCCTTCATAGCTTCTTCCTCGGAAGAGCTGTTTCCATAACCTTTGCTCATTCACCAGTTGCAGGTGCTCAGTAGACATCAGTAGAGCAGGTGTGTGCAGTCCATGGCCTCACCATCCACCGGACTATCCAAAACACTGGCAGGAAAGTCACTCTAGTAATGTCTCTTCCTCTCACCTTCTCACACATCCAACTGGCCCTGTTCATTTTTACTTTAAAAGATCTGTTTGAATCACCATCTCCATGAAATTCCATACTTTCATTTTTCATGCCTGCCCACCAAAAGTCAACTCCTTTTCGTCTCTTACTTTATTGACTACTATTCTCATGGTTACCAGTCTTCCTCTTTTCCAACTAAATCCTCAACACGATACCATGATAATTTTTTGCCCCTAAACTCACATTTCATCAAATCTTTCCCTTGCTCCAAACTTTCAGTGACGCATTGCTTCCTCTGGGATAAATGTCAGAGTACCTAGCACAAATGAATTTGAACTGGCCCATTTCTATTTTTGCAAAATCATCTCCAAATACTCCATCCATATACAAACTATATTGTGATCTGGTGTAATCCCCTTAACATGCTGTGTCATCAGCACGTAAAAATGCCTGGAATTCAGTACACACTCAATAAATAAATAATTAGCCTCTTTTACTGGCCTGATTCCTACTTGTTCATCAAGAGTCAGAGCGGCACGTGGGTGGCTCAGTCAGTCAAGTGGCTGACCTCCGCTCAGGTCCTGATCTCATAGTCCTGGATCGAGCCCCAGGTCGGGCTCCTTGCTCAGTGGGGAGTCTGCTTCTCCCCCTCTCTCTGCCTCTCCCCTCTGCTTATGCCCTCTCTCTCAAATAAATAAATAAAACCTAAAAAAAAAGTTAGATCATGTCCTCTTTCATCCAGGAAGCTTTCCCTGGCCCAACCCAGAGCATGTTACATGCCTCTATTATGGTATGGTGACACATTAATCTCAATTATTTATCTGTCTCTCCCACCAAACTGTGAGTTGCTTAAGGGTGACAATCAGATCTTTTTTTTTTTTAAGACTTTATTTATTTAACTGAGAGAGAGAGACAGTGAGAGAGGGAACACAAGCAGGGGGAGTGGGAGAGGGAAAAGTAGGCTCCCGCGGGGCTCGATCCCAGGACCCTGGGATCCTGACTGAAGCCGAAGGCAGAAGCTTAACAACTGAGCCACCCAGGCGTCCCGGATAACCAGATCTTATTCATATCTGGACTCACACTATTTAGCATGATTCCAGGTGTATACTTATTTATACATTCAGTTAATCTGACAAATCTGACTTAAACGGCAATGTGACAGGCACTTTTCGGAGCATTTACGATGGAACAGAAAGTGAAAAAGACAAAGTCTCTGCCCTCAGGGAGCTTATATTCCAGCAGCGGTCATCAGACAAGTAATAAATAAAATCATTAGAGATCATAGCATATGCACTGAATGACATACAAAGAGAACCGTGGTAGACAAAAACAAGGGCCTTCTCTTAAATAAGGTGGATATAAACAGCCTTTTATAAAGAAGGTGGTATTCAGGCTGAGATCTGAAATATGGATGAGTTGTACTGACTGAATACTGAGACTGTATGTTGCTACACATGATAATTAAATTGTGCATCTTCTGAACTTCATTGTGCCCAGTATAGAGTTCTATACTCAAAGACAGTGTAGTAAAATGGGAATTAACATTCTAAGTACTTTCTGAATCTCTAACTAGTTTTGGTATTGGAATATGAGTTGCTCTGCTTTCTCTAGGAAAACTTTCTTGTTTCC
>CM053617.1:51989826-52077917 GCA_028646535.1 Procyon lotor
GTTTGCCTTGCACAGTGAATAGGGGGCTAGTCGATGTTTGTTAAACGGAACCAAATAAATATATATCTGATAACCATCCTAAGACAAAGAGACATAATGTGCTACAGGATGAATGAGGAAGGAACAATTTACTTCGGCTTCGGGGGGAGGCAGGTGGGAACAGAAGGCCTACAGAGCTCCAGCGCAATAAACATACGAAAAAGTATTCAGCATCACCAGTGGTCAGAGAAATACCCATTAAAGCACACGGAGGTCAACACACCATTTTCACTGAAAAGACTAGCAAAATTTTCAACCGAATTAAATTTAAGTTACAATTTTAAATTCAATTTTTAATTTGAAAATCTCCGGTGCTGGTGAAATCATTGGAAAATATATAATTTATTACTGCTTGTGGGTGTGAATTGTCCCAATCTTTTTAAAAGGTCGTCTCAGCTATCCATTAGTATTACATATATGTAAGTATTTTTTTAAAGATTTTTTTAATTTATTTGACAGAGGGAGAGAGATCACAAGTAGGCCGAGAGGCAGGCAGAGAGAGAGGGGGAAGCAGGCTCCCTGCTGAGCAGAGAGCCCGATTCGGGGCTCGATCCCAGGACCCTGAGATCATGACCTGAGCTGAAGGCAGAGGCTTCAACACACTGAGCCACTCAGGCGCTCCTATATGTATATTTCTGATACCACAGCATCGCCTTTAGAACTCCCAAGTATGTTATGGCAAGAAAATTACCACAACGTAAGGACGTGATTACAAATATATGTAACAGCAACTCTTGTGGGCGTGAGCTAAAGATCCACTGGAAAGGTAATGGGCAGGCAGTGGGGCACAGGTGTTAATGGCCATCAATTCAGGAGCCACTTCTGGGCTGCAGGATGCTGGGCATGTTAGCTTTGCAAACCTCGCACCTCTCATCTGCACACCTGAAATACTAGTCGTGCCTGTTCTACAGGTTGACAGGAGGGTAAAAAGCACTGAGGACATTTCCTGGCACACATGAAACTTACTGTTTAACTCCACATATAGTATCCATAGGATTTGATACTGATCAACCTGACTCTGTCTTTTTAACATAGTTATCTGGACTGACACCCATTGTTGAGTGAAATAAAGAGGTTATCAGAGTTCCGTGAATAGTTACTCCTATTTTCTTAAACAAACAAAAAAGTGATCCTGCCGTATATATCTATCTGTTGATCTTTTTGAGTCAGGGCCTAATGATAGGGAAGGAATCACCAAAGACTCTTAGCATCAGCGGCCTCAGTAAAACGAGGTCTGTGTGGGAAGAGACTATTGACATTTTTATTTGTCTCTGCATTGTTTGGCTCACTATCGTGAGCATATATTACATTTTTTCAATTTTTAAAAAAATAGCAATATGGTTTAATACACTAGTCTTATAACTCCAGGAGCGACAAGCAACTCCATGTGACACAAATATGGGAAAGGGAGTGAGATTTAGAAAGCTCGAAAGAAGCCAGAATCCAGAATCCAAAGCACATCCTGATCTGCTGGGGAGCTTGGCTCTCTCCTTGGGGCCCCGGGAAAGGCACTAAACATCTGCAGGCACAGGGATGAGTACCATCATCAGAGCCGTGTGACATGAAGAGTCTTCCTGTGGGTAAATTACCATACTGTAGCTGGATTCTTTATTCTTTTTTTAGGGTGGATATCCCTATTTTTTATAATCTTATTTTTGTACATGACTGAAAGTTGGGTTTTGTAGCAAAGCATCCTTTAAAGCAGGGACTAATAGCCAAGCGGTCCTTTGCTCTTCCCCTGGGTAAGGAGCGGGAACGCAAGACATGCTCAGCTAATGTGTGCCCACCACAGGGCTGGCCACAGACTTGGGTCAGCAGCTATCAGCCTGCACCACAGGCGCTCTCCAGCGTGCTCTGTCTGCAGCCAATCCCACACAGATGCTGCCCGAGGCACTCTGCGGTCTTTCTCTCCACAAAGATTCCACTGGGAAGCCTCTCTTGATAACTGCTGTGTGTAACACCCAAGAAGAACAAAGGTGCTCACAGGATGAGGAGACAGGGCTGGCTCCCAGGATGGAATCAAACAGAATGCCTAACCATGCTCCCTACCTTAGCCACACGTTCCTTGTCCCCCAAAAGCAGGTATTGCTCCTAAAGTACCTAATTGGAAGATGTGTTCAGACCCTTGCTTGTGTTGCCCCTGGATCTGAAGAGAAGTCAGTCCTGTCAGCCAGGCTCGAGGACACGAGCACTGCAGGCTCCTGTCCCTTTAAGAGTATCCTTTCAGCTCCTTCCAGAACTGCCTACGGCTTTCTCACCAGCTAAGCCTCTCTGAGCAAAGTGCTGATTACCCTGGCACAAGAGGGAAAAAGATGAATATATTTCTTCTCAGAGATACTGCATCTAGAATTTGACATTTTATTTATCTCAATCTTTAAGCTTATCTTGCTCCAAAATGGTAAAACCAGCAGCTCTACCGAATCTGAAAGCTTAATCCACTGTAAAGTGGAGAAGATTCTGAGGTGTAGTTAATTGTTCTGCATCAGATCATCCCCTTTCCTCTCAGTTGGACTCCCTGAGTGAACAACAACACAACACAAAACAAAATCAACAACTTGCTCCAAGATTAAGGTGTAATCAATGACAAGATCAACTGGGAGCAAAAGCTCATTAATTTAGTGCAGCATCTCACCCTATCATCCAGGGCTTATTGTTCCAGCAAGGTGTAAAGCTCTAGGGCATCACACTAAGGTCAGCTGCCTCTTGGCCTCTTTCCTGCTCTGACAACCCTCGGCATTTGCCGCTTGACCCCTACTCACTGTTTGGTGGAAAAAACTTGTAAAGAATAAGGGCTCCATTGCAAAGTGCTTGTGTCTATTTTTTGGACAAGAAGCCATTTCCCTGTTGCCCAGTATTTTTCTGGAATAGTAATAAGCTGCTCAGAATGTCACAGTGCTTTAAAAATTGTATTTATTTCATATATTTATGATTAAAATTTTGTTTGCTTATTTGCTTAGGTAAAGAGTCACCAGAAGGCAGAGGGGACTCCGGAAGACAGGTAAGCAGTAAAGTGATTGAAGTTTATTAACTAACACCCCCAGAAGTATATGGCCTATTATTTACTAATTGTATGACCCTGAGCACACCATAAAAATGAAGTAAGAGAATGCAATACTGCATGTGTGGCACTTAATTTCATGCCTGGCACATAGTGACCGCTCAATAAAAGTTCATTTTTATTATTGTTGTCGTTATCACCATTATCCCCAGCATCACTGCCATTATCATTAAACCAGAAAGGTGCTGGGTTTAAGGATTTAAAGTCTAGTTGAGGAGAGAAAATATACACATGAGCAAAGTAAAGAAGCAAAACTTATCTCATGTCTTTATTACAACACTTATGGTTGTATGACTGTTTATGTTAGATCTTTCTCCTTCTGGGATCTGGCAGCTCTGGGCGGCTGCCTAAGTACCTGATCCAATTCAATTACAGAAGGCAGGTTCCGTACAAGTACACTGAACTCTCACTTGAACTGTCCACAGATCTTTGACCCCCTCTAGACAATGAGCACCTGAAGGACAGACAGAGCTTGTGCTCTTGATCTATGTACACGGACCCACGTTCCCCTCTCTGGACAAGAACAATCTAAGACCTACAGGAGTTAATCAACACATCTTTGCTGAATAAATGAATAAGAAAGAATATGAAATTTAAGTATTCACTGGTCTGTTCAAAAACCGATGTGTATTGGGCATCGTCTATGGGCTAAGTCCAGGGCTCTGTGATGGGGATGTAATGAGAATACCTAAAATCTGGCTTGTCCCCAGCAAGGTGTAAGCAGGGTTTCTAAAAAGAAAGTAAGACTGGGGACGCCTGGGTGGCTCTGTTGGTTAAGCATCTGCCTTCAGTTCGGGTCATGATCCCAGGGCCCTGGGATTGAGCCCCACATTGGGCTTCTTGCTCACCAGGGAAACTGCTTCTTCCTTTCCTCCGAACTCGTGCTCTCTCTCCCTAGTTCTGTCTCTTTCTCAAATAAACAAAATCTTAAAAAACAAACAAAAAAAAATAGGTAAGACTGACGTAGGAGAAAATGAGTCCACACCTGGCACTAGTGTCCTTTAAGCAGGGCTAATCCAGACCTCTCTCTTTCCTCTTCTACATTAACACCCCAAAGAGATTCCCTAAAGACCAAACATGGTCATTGTGAG
This sequence comes from Procyon lotor, assembly GCA_028646535.1. NCBI lineage: Eukaryota > Metazoa > Chordata > Mammalia > Carnivora > Procyonidae > Procyon > Procyon lotor. The sequence goes on from CM053617.1 coordinate 51,994,015, forward strand.
CCACGCTAAAATGTAAGCCCTACCAAAGCATTTATAAAGTATTCTAAATATTTTTTCTTTCTCCTTCCCTCTTTTCATTTCTAAATTATATTTTCATTAAGGCATGGGTTCTTCTATCAAAGTATTAAACTGATAGTTCTAATGGTATAGAGCACCCATGGTAGTTATTTGCCACAAATGAGACACATGACATGGGGCAGACATGGTAAATGACTATCATGGATAGATCAGAAAAGTAAATATATGCAGGTATATTATATGTGTATATGTGTGTGTATATATGCATGCATATTTGTGTGTGCATATGTATATGTATATATCCTCCATTGAAATTGATCCTAAGATTGAAGGGTCAACAGATGATTCCTGCCACACTTTCCAAAGCTCAAGCCCAAGGAGGTTGTTCCTTCAGAAGAAAGGCCTGGTATTACTGGAGTGTGATGTCATTTTTATTTTACTAACTCTCCCCCGAGATGAGAGAAAAACATCCTCCCTAGGCTGGGGCATCGGTCCCACTGCCCCATGAGAGGGAAGGAGAACGGAAAACCTTCAGCAGTCTAGGGCAAGCTGTCCTCCTGTCCCTGGGGCATGCCCTTCCCACTGCTCGGGCTGAGACTTACGGCTGCTAATAGCCTCTGTCCCGCTGAGACAGAACTGCATATCTTTGAATTTTCCAATATGCCAGCTACACTTTATACAGCAGATGCACTGCGGAATAAAAGCTGGCTTTTACTTTCATGTATGTACATACATTAGAGATATCTATCAAGGAAACATAAGCTTACGCAGAGTCACAGAGAGTCTGATGAAGGGGTCCTGAATTTAAACAACAGAGCAAGTGTCAGGCCCTTCATGCATTAAAGAATTGCACTTTGAGGCTCCTACCAAACTTCCCACACCTTAAATTAGTCACATCATTTCCTTGGGACCAAATCTCTGCATAACTGACCTTTTGGTTGGGGGAGGAGTTCAATAATCTGAACACCTCACAACGGATTCTATCCTTTTCTTTGGTCTGCTGGGGTTCTCCTAAGGCACACAACAATTTATTTGGGGTTTCTTATACAGAGTGTGAAACCTAATGGAAAACAGCCATCAGGTTAAAATGAAATTTAACAAACAATCCTTTTGTGGGGTAGATTCCTTTGGAGTATGTAATCCATGACCCTCCTCTGCGTGACAATGGCATTGTCCTACAGGGACAGGCCCCAAAACCCAACTGCCACTATGTAAAGCAAGTTCAGCCAAACCCCCCACCCCCGTCACTGTTCACTGTAGCAGGGATGGACCCCTGACACAAAGAGCAGATTAGACATTAGCCCTGACACTGAGGACCAGCAACCAGGCTTTCCTGGTCACGTTAACTGACAGGGGATGAAGTCCTCCCCCCGCCATCCTATGTGGAGGACAGCTGCCAGCTTGTGTCTGCCCAGAGGTGACTCCCAGCTTCTGTGTTATTTAGTATAACCTCTCCTACTTCGTCTATGCACACGAGTGTATGTGTTCAGGGATGGTTGATCAGAAGTGATAGTCAACATATTTAAACCATCATTGTAACTATGGCGCCGACCAATCAGACTCTGGGCTAGACGCCAACCCAGTGATCACTGAATATTATCCCTGGGGTCATCTCAATCCTCTCCCTGGCTCAGGGACTGTCACAGGTTCCAGGCTTAACCAACTAAGCACCTCCTGTGCTTGAGGTTGATTTGAGTGTGGACACGTGGCACAGGCTGGCAAAGACCCAAGCAGGATGAGACCAATGAAGTGTGTGCACACCTATGCACGCCTGTGTGCTAGTGAGCTGAGGGCCAGGAAGAGACGCAGGAAAAAAAGCTACAGTGCCAGTGTGGGGGGGACCGCCAACCCAGGGGTGCTGTAGATCCCCTCTGCAAAGACACCTCATTCTTTGTTTCTGCTCCAACAAGCTCACAGATCAGTGAGAACTGTGGGAACCAAAATGCATAAAGACAACCTAAAAAACAGTTTAGCGAAAAGACCAGTGACCAAACCAAGGGGCCTGTAAAGAAGTAAGGATCAGGCTTGCCTGGAGATAAGCCCCAACTCGTGACAAAAGGAAACAGAGAGCAAACAAGAAGCAGTGAGAACACAGAACCAAAAAATCATCCCCCCAGGAAAAAGGGGGTGGGGAACAGCAGTCACGGGTGTCCTGTTTAAGTAACACACTAATCCTTAGCTCACTTTATCTACGTACCTCCAAAGCGAGCTCTCGGTGATGCTCCCCAGGTTATAGTCATAGAGCTTTGTCAAAATGAGAATCACCTGAAGGTAAAAGAAGACATCATGGTTAGTCTCAAACAATTACAATCTCATAGAACTGAAATGGCCCAAGGGAGGACTTAGGATTCCTTTAATGGGTGCTTAACATAATTGAATGAATTGTTAGAGCATCACTTACACCAACTGGGGTAGGGTTTGCCAGGGCCTTCAGGACTGATTCCCTCCCCAACTTTCTGCCTGTGTCCTAAAGTAAGAGTTACCTGCCCATCCAGGCATTCCTTACCCTGGGGGCCTGAAGGCTTTCAGAGAAGGCTAGCAGAGCTGTTCAAATATGCACCCTGCAAGGGAGCCCCTAAGCAGATGGTCAGGAGAGAGTAAGGTCAGCAATACAGGTCTCAGCCCTAGTAGCTGTACCTCACTGGGAAGGCTGCTTAGCTTCTCTGAAACTCAATGTCCCCATCTATTAAGAAGGCGGGCAGTAATGCCATCACCCACAAAGGCTTGCTGTGAGGAGTTAAAATAGGTAATAAACACTAATTATTCTTCAACCTGCATGGGGTTCTTAAATGTCAGTTCCTTCCCTTTCTTCTCCTTTATAGTACCTGCTTTATCCGTTTCTTCTGATTCTCCAATTCCTAGAAAACCAGTGGATGGAATCCAGCCTTCCACAAAGGCTCAGCAAGAACATTTTAACAGGAGCATATTAATGTTTTATGGGGTCCTGAAGCTTACAGAATTTGGGGAATCCTCCATAAGAAACAGAATATAAACATGTAAATTAAAACCTAAAAGGGGTCCCGGGACACTGACACTTCAGCTCCATTAGCATCACGGCAAATCCTCCTCTGACTTGAACCCACTTCTCAACGTCTCTCAGAGGAACTCCAACTATTCAGTTCTTTCTTTCAGAATTCAACACTCAATGGACATTTATCAGGAACCCAGGATTTCACCTGATGCCTGAGGAGAACCTAAATACAGATGAGGCCTGGTAGTCCATGATCCAGTGAGAACAGCAGGGAGCCCATCAAAGAAAACCTCGCTGACAGACAGCTTATCTATCCCTCCTCAGTCCCATGGACACTCATGCCCATCATGGCAGCTTGAGAAGCCTGCTTCTCCGGGTGTCTGCAATGATGACCAGGGTCCCCCCACCCTATAACCCAGAATGCATGAGCCCCAGGACATGTGGGAAGATTCCACAGAGCGGTGTGTTCCCATCCAGTGAATTCTCTCCCCTCATTCACTCTTCTTACAGAAGGACAAGAACTGAATAGGTCTGCTCTGTTTTCTGTTGAGGTTTCTATTTCTCCCATGATTCACATAACCAAGAACATTTGGCCTAGTCCTGTTGTTTCCAACTCAGCAGAAAAATGTTGACATCGATTTCCAGAATTTTCCCTGAAGGCGAAGGGATCATTTCTAGCCACAGTGAGCACAGAACATTCTAACCTTGAATTCCGAGGCAGCAAGCTGCCAAGGAGTACTGAATCCTTCTGAGTTCCACTCTGCTCGCACAGGGCTTGATTTACTGAAGGCACAAGCATCAGTGAGCAGATTCCCAACATTTCGTCCACAGCAAGCAAACTAGAACTCCACAACCTTAGGTCTGTTCCAAGTTCAAAGGAATGAAGAACTATGGTAACACAAAGACAGGCAGAGCTCTGAGGAGCTGTGTTCCAAGGCCACCCTTCTCCTGAACCGCTGCACAAGCTTCCTTCAAGGACCTGCTCAGAATTTGCTTCTTTAGCAAAATGTGAGCATGTGTGAGGTACTGGGCACCCTATGGGTACATCAGATGGTACACCTGTGGTGGGGGCATATGCTTAACAGGTCTGCGTGCCAATTAAGTCACTCTAAGTGCTAAACTTCAATCACCGCCATCCCAGGGACGCTGATCAGCGGCAGCAGGGTGGCTGTTTGTTGGAAGACACAGAGTGGCGTTGCCACTCCACCTCGGTACGATTTTGCCAAATAGGCCTATAAATCCCCCACCAAGAAAATGGGGGTGTGGGCATAAAGCATTTCTCGGTAGTTGCTCTCTTGATACAATACAGCAGTAAACTAAATAATGAAGTTCAGCTCGGCCCAGGCTGCATCTCCCATCCATCTGATGAGGGAATTCAGAGGAGCCCTGGAGAAGGAACCTTTTAACCCAGCAAGTAATGGCGTGGCGCCCCTCACGCACACACACGCAGGAACTGTTTAAGCAATTCTTGGGCGGGTGGGCAAGGAGGTAAAAATCCACTCCCTGACTCCTCTTGAGGGGCTAGGAAAATGAAAATGCCGCTGATACACTTGGGCAGTTTATCAATACCGCACTGGAAGAGGCATCCCTTCTGGCATTCCAAAGTATATCTGCTTGAATCAATCTAATCCTTCTGTTTTCAGAATGAGAGCAAGAAAGAAGGGGGAACTGCTAACCTTTAGTTATGTCTCCAATCAATTCCTTGCAATCTCTCTCCTCCTCTTTTTTCCCTTCTTTGTCTGTGTGCATTACTTACCCCCATACTCCTGGATAGTGATGCCTCATTATATTAGATCTGGTTTGTTGTTTCTTTGCTTTTCCATCCTGGTTAATTAGCAATACTATTTAATAGAATTAGTACCTGTTAAAGGGCCCACAACCCAAACTGCCGGTATTAGATGAGGAATAGGGGAGAACACAATCGCCTGCCTACTCTGGCCCCATTGTCTACTATTTTTGCACATTTTTCAAACTTAAAAAAATCAGTGAAACTTTTTCATCAAGTGAAATGTTATATGTACTTAAAAATATATGGACAGTAATTTATTTTTGTTCATTTGGTAAACAATTTCCATGTATAGATTTAATTCTATGAGCCCAACTGCATAGAATTTAATTATAAATCCAATCAATGAGAGCAAGGCTGTTTTGATGCACACACACACAAAATGGAATACTCATCAGCATCTCATTTCTTTCTCTTTTGCTTTCATTATATAGTACCAAAATATCCCTGATTCACAACAGCAAGTGATGACCATACAGTAATAGCTTTTTTAGGTTCCTTTTTAATTTCTTAGGATACTTTCTTTAAATGGCTATAATCCAACTATCGATGGCTTGACCACCTCTACCTACACTGTGCCAGGACCTCAGCACCCAGTTATCTGTGGGACATTATGCAGTGGCATGGCTAAGGATTCCCCAGCTGGGCTAGGAGTCACTGTCACCACATGGCATCTGTACTTTATTTTGCTGTCGCTCCTTCCTGCCATATCCATTGCTTACAAAGCTACTGGGGGAATATCGCTTGGTCTGTATGTATAAAGAACATATTGAAGCCAACCCACCAAGCTGTTAATTTCAAACCATCCATCCCTTAGAAGGTGAGAGAGTGCCAGAAACAGTGCTGGGATCTGTGCAGGGATGAGTGAGGTTCTTCAAGGAAGTGATCATGGACTTCCTCCCTAGGACTGAGCTAAACTAACACCATCTGGGCTCACACCAAACTACTACACCTTTTCCCGGAGTCTTCCAAAGCTCTACCAAATAATTCCACCAACTCACCAACCCTGGCCTCTCACCCACCCCTCTGTATATAGGTACTAAGAAATCATATTAAAAAAATACACGTGGTATATATACACGTATACGTATGCACAATGTATACATGCCTACGTGGGATGTTGTTTGGCCATTATAAAGAAAATCCTGCCATTTGTTTCAATATGGATGAAACTGAAGGGCATTTTGCCAGGTGAAATAAGCCAGGCAGAGAAAAATAAATACTGTATGGTATCACTTACATGCAGAATATAAAACAAACAAAAACTGACTTCATAGAGACAGATTATAATGGTGGTTTTGGGGGGTTAAGGAGGGGAGGGGGAAATGGGGAGATCCAGGTCAAAGGATGTGAAGTACAAACCTTCAGTTATAAGAAGTTCTGAGGCTCCAGTGTACACCAGAGTGACTACAATTAATAATACAATGTTGTCCATTTGAAAGTTACTGAGAGTAGATCTTAAGCATTCTCACCAAAAAAAACAAACAAAACAAAAATCGAAAGAGAGTTAACTATGTAAGGTTATGGAAGTATTAATTATCTCGATCTTAGCAATCATCACATGATGCCTATGTTTACCAAAGCACCACACGGAGTACTTTAAATATATACAATTATATTTGTCAATTATTCCTCAATAAATTTGGGGGTGCAGGAAGCAACCATCACAATGGACCCTAGAGGAGGAAAATGTCAATCTACCTCTCCCCTCATCTAACCCCAACTTCCGTCTTCACTGGGTTACAAAACAAAAGCATTCATAGAGATAAATAGAGACACTACTGTGCCAATGGCTATTAACAGTGTGCTCTCATGAAAGAGTAAAAGGCAGCCAAAAATATTCCATTGTAGCAAAACATCAGGACAAACCTTATTGCTAGGTGTGCATCTGACTATCTTATCGTAGCAACCTAAGTTTGCAGGTGTGCATCTCCATTATGCCCAGTACTTGGTCAGAGGACACCTCTGAATGTGACAGCATGTTTTCTTTAATCAACATAAAAATATAATTTAGAAATGAAACCCCAAACACTTAAGGAACCCCTAAAAAACCCTCTTGGTAACCTGGTTCAACACACTATCTTTTTAAGAACATCTGTATAATAACTAGACCAATGTTTATTCCACACTTCCCAAGTAGAAGGATAGGAATTCTCCATTTCTTTCCTAAGGAAGGGGGATGGAAGGCTAGTCGGCATCAATGTATCTCCCGTTCCCCCTACTCCCTGAGGAGGATGCATACATTCCCCCATGAGTGTTCTCTCCTAATTCTTTAGCTTAGGAGTAGCAACCTGAGAATCTTTCTTGAAGAAGGAACTTGCTTAGTAAGCTTACTATTCTTCATAAATGGTGAATTTAGGTTAGGGTAGCTCTAGGAGAACCTATGGACATTAAGGGAGACTTCAGTTCTACCAGAACCCTTGGCCTAGCCACTGCACTTCACCTCATCTCATCTTCTCTGGAAAATCTTAGAAAAGCAAGACACATCCCCTTTTTTGCCTTGTGTCCAAATGCAGAAACAGATTCTAATCTGTTTACAGATTAGGGGAACAAAACAGGGGTCTTAAGCTCCTTGACAGTGAGCAATCTGGGCTAAAAGATCCTAAAGTCTCTTTTATTCTTGAAGATCTATAGTTCTAAATCCTGAACAATGTAAATGGTGACAAGGGTGCCAGTCCACAAAACAAGGCATTTTCTTTTGTATTGCTCTTAGTTATTAGTGATTCAGGGCTGGCCTGGGCAAATGTTTTTTGTCATTGTAACATATATGGAGACTCCACAGAACTCATCCATGCTAACAGTCATAACTCTACCTACAGGGGCGGGCCACAGTCTGACTTGGGTGCACAATGGCAAAACCACACTAAAGATGCCAGCAGGCTGGTTCATGGGCTAGGGCTGTCTACCGCCATCCTTTTCCCACCAACTTCCACCATGCCCTGCTGTTTCCTCATTGCCCTGTCCTCAATGGCCTCCACTCTGCTTGCCAGAGATCAGCTGGTTGGATATTTTTAAAAATGTGGATAGAAGTGATATGGGGACAAAAAAATTATAAGGCCTGAAAAGATTTAGAATAATCTTACAGGGGACTGAAGAACTGGATACAACATAGGAGGAGTGTTCAATAGCCAGAAATTTTTGTTGTTGTTTTGGGTTGTTTTCTTTGCACTCCAGTTTTAGGGAAAAGAAGCAAACTTACAACCGTGGTTTTCCTAAAAATACGCACACTCCAGATTGTGTCTTTGGCTCAGAAAGCATTTATTCAACTTTCTAACTTAAACAGAAGTTCTCATTCCTTTGAGTAGCAATGAATTCTTTAAGAATCTGATCTAATAAAATCTGTGAGCATAAAACAATGCCTATGACTTTAATGATATCACTGATCTCTTGAATCCTAGTGGGGGTCATGAATCCAAGAGTAAGAACCTTCTATAATTCCCAGAAAATGAGAGCTTTCTTCAGAAGAAAGAACATTCAGCTCTAAAATTCTATACATTGAATTCAAGGAACATTTATTAAACTTTCTTAAGAGGCAGGGATAAAAAAACATAAGATAAAATAAACACTATGTGCTGTGAGGATACAAAGGGAGAATGAGACTCGGTACCGGGCCCCAGAAGCTCCCAATCAAGTAGAGAGGCAGAGCTGTGCACAGACAGTTACACTACGAAAGACAAAGGTTTGCAGCAGGAGAACAGTGTTTAAATCTCTTAGCAAGCATGAAAGAAAAGTATCATCAGGTATAGATTCTTACAAAAGAAGACACTCAAGACAAATCCCAGGAGATGTGTGTGATTCTGATGGTGACGAGAAGCTACAGAGCTGGTATTCTAAGGGAGGGGAGCAGGAGGGTATGAATCCAGAGGTGTGAAAACTCACAGAGCAGTCAGAAGACAGCAAGTCCCTGGGACACACAGAGTATCAAAAGAGAGAGCTGTATTAGGCTCTACTGTGGATGCCTTAAGTATAGGACAGCAGTATGCTCTGCCAAAACATACAAATAAAACAAGCAAACAAAGGCTTTTGAATCAGAAGACCAGACTTTGAGTCTTGGTTTAGCCACCGTATTGTTAGAATATCTTTGGCAGCAAGAAATAGGACACTAAACATCACTCAAATAGTGAGGGCTCTATAGTCTCATGTAATAAAAGGTCCACAGTCTCTGTAGTTCCATGACTGATACAGCCTAACAAGGCCATCACGCAGCCACACGATGTGCATGGTTCCTCTCTGAAAGTGTTAACACTTAATGCTTTGCGCCCTCCTGTTTGCAAGGTGGTCCTAACACTTTGGTAGCACGTGCAGACATAGCTACATTCGCAAAGAAAAGAAGGACCTCTACTGTACATACGCTTTTTGTTTTTAAATTAGAAAGGAAACTCTCCCAAAAGCCCATCCAGCAAAATCTCTATAGTCTCAATGACCAATATGGAGGCACATGCCCACATCACAGCTTGAATGAAAGTGGGGAAAACGGGGCACCTGGGTGGCTCAGTCGTTGATGGTCTGCCTTCGGCTCAGGTCATGATCCCAGAGTCCTGGGATCGAGCCCCGCATCGGGCCCCTTGCTCAGCAGGAAGCCTGCTTCTCCCACTACCATTCCCATTCCCTCTGCTTGTGTTCCCTCTCTCGCTGTGTTTCTCTCTGTCAAATAAATAAAATCTTTAAAAAAAAAAAAAAAAGTGGGGAAAATGAGGACAGAGGTCTGGAGAAAGACTTGGTGTTTTCTATGGTGAGAGACGGGCTCCTCCAGGAAAGAAATAGCGGGTAGTGGCTGCTGAGTAACAATGAGTAGTGGCTGCCACTGTGTGACCTCAAATAAGTCACTTAAATACTGAAAAGACTTACTAAAAACAAACGTGAAAAAAGGAGATAAGATTATCTCTCTCCTTAGTCTCTTAGAAATGGGAGAAGCAAACAACAGGAAGTGAAAAAATTCTGTGAAAATGTTCGAGTACTCTGCAGATGTAAATAGTTGCTATTATTAACATCAAGCATTTATTGGAGGCCTAGTCTGTGTGCCAGTCAAATTTCATTATTAAGGGTATTTCAAATAATTCTCTCTCTCTCTTTTTCTTTTTCTTTTTTTTAAATTTTATTTATTTATTTGACAGAGAGAGATCACAAGTAGGCAGAGAGGCAGGCAGAGAGGGGGAAGCAAGCTCCCTGCTGAGCAGAGAGCCCGATGCGGGGCTCGATCCCAGGACCCTGAGATCATGACCTGAGCTGAAGGCAGAGGCTTTAACCCACTGAGCCACCCAGGCACCCCTCTCTCTCTTTTCCTGATGAGGAAACTGAGGCACAGAGAGGCTAAGAAATTTATTCAATTGGGAAGTGGTGAACAAGTTTAAATCACATTATGTATAGACTCTTACTCACTGTGCTTCATTATCTCTAAGGCATGTTGTCCTGAGTATTTCCGATACTAAAGGTTAGTGAAGGATCCTCACTTACTGTCCAATTCCCAAGTATTGTAGACGTGTTATGTATGCATCAGACACAGTACCGGCCACAGACTCGTCCTTCACTCTGCCTTCTTCCAAACATCCCTGGAATATGTTTTCCTTATATGAGATAAACTTGAGTTTTAATTCTTTATTGACCTTAGGTCAATGGCATTTTCATTTGTCATTTTTAATTTGTTTTAAAAAAAAAAACCTTTGAACCTGAGTGAAATCAGTGTTAGGGGATGATCCTTCCACTTCAATCACGGAAGCTGGCAGCTTCTGGATCAGGGGTCCCAGACAATGAATGCATGCACATCGAACTGCCGATTTCAATGGAACGGCTTAGAGTATCTTCATTTTCAGAAGATTTAAGTGAATGTGTAATTGCACTCCATTTGCGTCATCAAAGGGATGAGAATTCAATAATAGCTAAATCGGATTAAGAGACCTCAGAGGGGAACTGGAAGATTGGTATAATGGTGTGCACAACCACCCCACACGGGCACCCTAAGCCATCAGAAAGAGGTAATCCAGCACACACAAACACACTTTGACAAGAAAAACCGGGAGAAAGGGTGGGATGAATCTGGGGTGTGGGGCCAACCAGAAAACAATCCGATTTTTGCCTCTGGGGAGTCCTTAATCCAAACGGCCTTCATGTTTTCTAAGAAGCCGCATAATTTAATAAAATGTTTCTTTATGTAATAGCCTCTGAATGCACTGAAATGGTGTGAGTGAGTTACATGGCTACTGGACCACCCCGAGGAACCTGAAAGACCAGACAGCCAGCAGTGATGCAGACAGACACAGGGCTATATACATAACCGACTCAACACGAGGCACAGGACAAACTGTAGAAAATGGGACAGCCCTTTCGGAGAGTAGAACGTTTTTAAGTAAAAACCTGCTATATCCTCCCCTGACTCTGTTCCCACCTAGAGGTCATTTGCAGCTAGGATATGAGGTCATGGATGGCACAGGAGCTCTGGAGAACTGTCCTAGGAGTTTCCACTTGAGAAAAACTACAGCTCTCACTCAAGGCCAACTCACATCTCTCTCCCCTCTTCTGCTGAAAGTCCAAGTTCTTTCCTGGTAGTGACTAGCAAAGAAATGCATGTAATAAAAGGCTATTATACTCTCTTCCTAGAGCCGGGGCATTATATTTAGTAAACAAGCCCAAATGGACCTAAGTTGTTCTTTGACCCAAGTCTTGAAAATAGAACTTGTTTTTCTATTCTTCAAGGTGAGGGACACTATAAACTCAAAAAAAAAAAAAAAAATTCCCTCCAATTCTTTCCAAAATCTGTTAATCTCAGAATGCTCAACACTTCAGTCCTCCATAGCTTTCTTTCTTCTCCTCCTCCTCTTCTTTTTTGAATAAAAAAGAGAATAATCCCCAAAGCATATATCCATATCTAGTGGATAATGTTAACCATTTCACATTCTCCTTTCCCTATTTAAATTACTCTGCTCTAAATTATACTCTATTTTAATCATCTGCATTACACTAGGAGAGCTAGAAAGATGCTAAATTAAATTATCTTTTTCTTTTCCAGAAAAAAGCCTGATAACCAGTATCAATGTGATCTCCAAAGAGTACCAAGATAAAATGATTGTACAAAATATGAGGAAAATGCATACTCAAGGTAAGACCTCTTTACACGAGGGAGAGTAAAATAGAAAAATTAGACCTGGAGAGACTAAAGGCAAAGTTTCAAGACACGAAAGCAAATGAGGCTAGGGAGAAGGGGGAAAGAAGCAGGAAACTCACTGAGTTGTTTAGAGAGACACAGTTCAAGGAAACCACATAGAATATCCAGTGCAAGTCCACTGTTTCATAAAGAAACCAACCACACACCATGCTCTCCTCATTCCCCCCCATAAGAAGGTAACCAACAGACCATCTGCCTTTGACTTAATCTCTATTTGAATTAGGTCACTGGATACTTAGTTATAGAAACACAAATAAGTAGTTATAAAACTGTAAGAAATTATTTCTTGCATTATCTTCTCTCTAGAAATCTAGAAAACAAAGAAAGGAAACGCCTATGACTAAGTTAAAGGGGAAGAACCTAAGGTTGTAAGGAGAGGGAAAAGGGATGTGAGGAATAGAGAAGCTCCCTTTTAACTTCCCCCATATACTGATCTGAGGAACACAGACCTCCAAGCTCTCAAATCACTCTGTCTGAATTATAGACACTATCTAAATATTAAACTCTCCCGACGTGAGAACCCACACATGAAATGAACACACCATTAAGCAGCAAACTGTGTGTTAATGATGAGGGGCTCTTCTGTTCTTATGCTCCCTTATGTTAAGCTTCAATATAAAGAAATGAACCAAATCATTCCTTTTCTACTTTTGCATCTTGGTTTTTATGCTGTTATTCATGGATTTGAATAGGTTAACTCAAGTTTTAGACATACTGTTTTTTCAAGATTAACACAACACACTAACAGGAAGCTAATAAATAAAGATATGCATCTTATAGTGACCCAAGTGTCAGAAGATGAACCTCACTGAAAATAGCATAAAAAAAAAGAGAATACAGGCTTTTTTTTTTTTTTCATTTTCTCTTCACATTTACCATACAGTGAAACTAAAACAGTAAGAATAAAAAATCAGAGACAGTTAATACAGTAACTTCAAATATTTTCCTCTACCTTGGGAAAACCTTAGGGTGAACCAGGGAAGAAGAGAAACATTTTACTCTCTTTAAAAAAATAAATAAATAAGCAATAACAACAGACCTCTATTAACAGATCTTTTGTTCGCCTTGTCTGAGTGCTAAGGCGTGATGGGACACAATTCACCCAAGAGGAAATTCAAAGCTTAAAAAAGCTGGCTTGAAAGTGAAATTTAAATAACATCTTGAAATTCCAAGTAAAATCTATTAATAAATAATAAGGGCTTCTGTTGGAGGAAAGAATCCTCTAGAAGTTAAATGATTCTTACGCATTTCTTGTCATTTAATCACAGAACCAAAATGAGTCTAGTTCTAAACCTCTACAATGGCATCTAGATGACTGGTGGGTGGTTATAAAAATATTTAGCACTTTGTCATTCTTTTAAAGGAAACTTAAGACAAAATTGGAAAGGACTGCAAAGATCATGTTACTCTAACCACCTCGTCTGACAAGTGGTGGAAGTTATGCGTTTAGAAGAATCTATTCTTGAATACGGAGCTTCTGAGGGTAAGGAATAATCTCAACATACCATATGCTGACTCAGAGCACGAAGCAGGAGTTCCTATGTACAGAAGGCAGGGCTGGAGGGGACCAGTTCTGACACGGGGGAGAGATCAATGAGTCAAGTGAGGACTGCAAACCAGAAGCATCAGGCCTAGACACGGGTTTTGTGAGGATAAGAGTCACACAATTTGAGGACCTCTCTTCAGGAAACAGAATACAAAATTATGAATAAAATAAAGTTTAACAGTGAACATTTATGAGAATGACAAATTAGCTCACAACAAATTACCAGTGCCTTAAAAATTCACATACTTTTCTTCTGAGATACCTTTAGGCAGTTTGGCAAAAAATAAGAAAATAGAAATGCTTTCTGATTGCAACCTAGCTTTCCCTCTGTATGTGACACAATCTACCATTCCCCCCAAATGCCTGGCATGCACAGGAGCCAATGCCCGTGAAGGCTCTGAATCTCAAGCTTCATTAGCTTCACTGTAAAGCCCCCTTTGAGTGGGATTCCACATTAGAGGCTCATTAAGAATGGAGCTGTCCATTCCCACAGTCCTGGGCTACGAATCCAGAGAGACGGACATACGCCTGAGCTCTGGGACACTGAGGAAGCCAATGCACTCTTGGGGTTTCAGTCTCCTCCATGGTTACACTACACATTTGTAAGATCTCTTCCCATTATAATATCATCCAATGCCAAATACTCTATCTTTAGTGTTCCCAGGCTTAGTAAATGCTACTGTCATTGCTCAAGCTCAAGCTCTGAGAGAATCTTCCTTGACTGTATCCCCCGTTTTCTCCCCAAACCTAATCAGTCACTAAGCCCTACAAACCTCTCTCATTAACCTCACCTCAACTGTTCTGGCCTACTGCACTGTCTACTACAATGCCCCCAGCCTTCTGTCTTGCTTCCCTCCAGCCACCCTCTGCACTGCTACCACAATAATCTTTTTAAAACAGCAATGTTGTTTCTTCCCCTCCACTCTTTAAAATATCTGTGTGGCCTCCCATTGATCATAAAGTTTAAATTTCATAATCTGACCTACAAGGCCAAGTATGACATGGCCCCTACATGGATATTCAGATCACTCTCTTCCCAATACCTCTTTATTCTCACAAGTGCATGTGAACCCAGACATAATGTTCTCTTGCTGACCTAAAGAACTTCAATGTGTGTTAATGGTCTGACTGACTGTAATTATATTGGTGATGGACTTTTCCAGGCATAAACAACACATTCCAGTTACATGAGCAATTATCGTAGCAAGCATCTAGAATACAATAGGGTCAAAAAAATCTGAGTAAGTATAACATAAGGACATTGTTATTTCATGAAATTCTAATCTTAGGAATGATATTCCAAACACTTTGGATTTGCTCTTGGAAATATAGGCTGCCTAAGGAATTAAATGCTAGACAATTCAATGTTGTGCATCTCTTTCGGGAGGGCTGGTAGTTGTAAAACGTGCCTATGAACCAATCCAAAGGTTTACTGATTTTTCTGTCCTTTCATTCAAAAGTGTTAGCTTTCATGTACCGATCTTCAAGATACCCAAAAGTTGGCTGAGAACTGCTTCCCATTCTGTGAGTTTCTTCTATCCAGAAATGGACAGCCCTGGATCACTATATCAGAGTGCATATTTGGAATCTAAGTCTGAATTCCAGGTCTTTCAACTATTTCTTATAGGACACTCAAAATTGCTTCCTCTGTACGATATGACAAAGCCAAATCAAGTCTATATAGTGGTAGGATGGAGACCTAAAGTTAGAAGTTGAGAGGGCTAGATTTTGATTACAGAGTTAATTTTAATTCTTTTTTTTAAGATTTTATTTATTTATTAGACAGAGAGAGATCACAAATAGGAAGAGAAGCAGGTACGGGGGCGGGGGGGCGGGGGAAGCAGTCTTCTTGCTGAGCAGAGAGCCCGATGTGGGGCTCGATCCCATGACCCTGAGATCATGACCTAAGCCAAAGGCAGAGGCTTTAACTCACTGAACCACCCAGGTGCCCCAGTCAATTTTAATTCTTTGTATGACCTTAGTCAGGTTAACTCTTTTTCTCCCTTTTCCAATTGAGTAAGATTGAGAACATTTGAATTCCATTTCCAACTGGATTATTATCACCAGTTTATCTTACGGAACACTTTTTAAAAATTTTTTGCCACTCTGCTAAGCATTTTGAATAATATAATCTATGTACATTCTTTAAGATTTATTTATTTTAGAGAGAAAGAGAGTGAGTGTGCATGCATGCAAGTGGTGAGAAGAGCAGAGGGAGAGGGGGTGAGAGGGAAAGTCTTCAAGCAAACTCCTCACTGAGTGCAGGGGCTCAATGTAGAGCTTGATCTCAGGACACTGAGATCACAACCTGAGCCAAAATCAAGAGTCGGCTGCTTAACCAACTGAACCAGCCACCCGCAACCCAGTCTATGTATGTTCTTTTAGCTATCCTATGAAGCCAATACTTTTTTTTTTTTTTTTTTGGTCATTTTCAGATGGCAGAGGAGTTTAAGGAATTTGTCCAACATTGGCTAGCACATAAGTGGGATGTTAATATTTGAATCCAAATAAACTTAAACCAGAGCTTAACCATCACATTACATGGTCTCTTAGGAGAGCGAAAGAGCTTTAAAGTTTCAGAGTATATTTCTTGCTTTCAATCACCCTGATGCCAAGCTCTATCTATCTATCTGTCAACCTATCTACTATGTATTTGGTTATTTTTCTAGGCACTGACCACAATCCATATTTGTTTATCTAAGTGCTACTGAGAAGGCAAAAAGAGAAAACAGATATTCGTCCTCATTGCACACTGCAGCTAAGGAGGGACTCACAGAGCTGAATGCTTTAGAAAGGAAGTACTGTGGGAATAAACAGAAAGGAGCAATCCCTAGCTGGATATAAATGGGATCTTTTCAAGTTCTTACAACAAGCAGGTGCTTTACACACAGTATGTCATTTAATTCATTTCACAATGCTGGTGATAGTATTTTCAATTCTCACACAGGGAACGGGACGGCCTGGGGCCTGGGTCACACCTATGTAAGCTTAGATCTTCTCTGCTTCTGATCTGGAGAGGGGGCTTGAAGGAGAGGCTGAGTTAGCGTTTCCACAGTCCTGAGAAGGGGTCAGCTCTGCGTCTTTCCTGCTGAGACCTTTGTGGACTCCACAGGCCAGAGAGTCACACTTCGCCTCATCCACCGGCATGTAGAAAACACGGAGGGGTCATGTGCAGAAAAGAGGAGAGAAACTTCCCAAGAGACTACAACAAGACCATTTATCTGCCCCTCTGCTAATGAAAAAAACTGAAAGTCACTCAAATGTCCTCAAGTCAAACACAGGAAACAAGGCTTCAGTAAAGAAAGATAAGAAAGACTATAAAAGAATGGTATTTCGGTCCCACATGGGAACTCAGTTGCAAAAATGGATAAGTATGTCACTGCTGCTTCTCTCTTTTTAATCCTTTAATCCTAAATCAAGACACTAGTGAAATTTAGAAACCCAATACCCTGTCCGCTCTGGGAAATGCAAATCTCCCAGGAAAAAACCCAGTCACTGACCCACTGTGAATGGCCCTCTGCAGAGAGGGACCTGTGCGGACCAGGAGTGTGAGGGGCTCTCTGAGCCCATCAGAAGTGGGGTTCTGGGAAGTGGTCCAGAGACACTGGGGAAGGGGAAGTGCCAGAACGCTGCCTGGCTGCGGAGGAGGCTGAAAGAAAGGAAGAAGAAAAAAAAAATCCATTTTCTTGAAAATAGAACCTCTTCCTTATTAGATTTCCTCCTATTTTTTTTTCTTTAAACTGTCCAAGATTAATGTGGCAAAAATAAAATGCCCCACAGGCTGCTTATTTTGACGCTTACTACAGCACATAAAAGTGAAGAATTAGCATGGAATGAATAATTTATTTAGTGCTTTACTGTTGTTTTAAACAAATCACTTCCATGAAAGCAATGTGTATTCAAGCAATAAATCACTGTTTAGCACTCTGTCGTGAGGAAAAGATACCACTTGGCAGAATTATTGAATGGCAGTGCCTGGCGGGGAGGCAGGCACAATAAAGATAAAGGTAATGTCCTTGCACTTTGGGATTTCAAAGACCAGGCTAGGTCTGAGTGAGATTCAGTAATGAGACTCTTCCCTTTAGTCACAAGGTTTAAATGAGCACCTACTTCTGCTAATGCATCTGATATTATGACTAGCAGGGCATATATTATTACCTCGGAGCTATTGCTATTTTACTAAGGCAATGAACGTGGGCCATGCATAGAACCTAAGTGTTTGGGATACACTGTTGAAATAAAACAGTGAGTTCTACGCCTGTGAGTTGATCACAACTTTGGGGGGGGCTTCAGACCAATTTATACATACAATGTGATAAGTATTAAGATAGAAGTACATACAAAATGCTACAAGATGTTGCCTACTAGGGGGATGGGAGTCTGAAAAGATTCCACTGAGGGGGTAACATTGTATCCAGAGCTTGGTCTAGCTAAGGGGCTAGGAAAGGGGAAAATCACCCACTGCAAGAGTTGTGTGGGGCCAAAGGAATGCAAGCATGAAATGCACATGATATCTGGGTGGAGGAGCTATGTTTTGAGGTGGTACAACTCAGTGAAGGAGGAGACGGAAATGAGAGAAGGGAGGCAGGAGAAGAGGGGGATCAGCAGAGATGAAATGGGGATCAGCAGAGACGCAAGATGATCCTCATGGACCCTGAGCAGACACTGTGTCTCCTAGATATGTTGGCCTGAGAGACCACAATCCAAAACCAGTGTCAGTCTGGAAGGCAAGGCTATGAACCCTGTTTTTCACTGGTCTTGCCAATTACCAAATCTACCTGCATCAGAACCACAGCAAGGGAAACTGGTTCAGGACAAAAGAATGATCCTGGTTCTCTCCTTAAAGTCAAATCAGACTTACCACTAACAGTGGAATGTTCTATTGTCCTAGCTTTATGAAGTTCTCAGAATGAAACAATAATCCTACTTTTTGTTCAGGAAAGAAACAAAGCAGTCCCCACAGGGCTGAACTAGCTCAGATTACAAATTCTGAAATGTCTTTTTTTTTTTTTTTTTAACCGATATCACAAACATAACCTGAGGTCAGACACTTAAATCTGAGATCCCCACGGCCTTCCATTAGTTCTGGCAACTAGTGACAATTAGTACAGGCTGGTAATTCCTGTCATTTACAGTGCAGAAGGCTGACGGCTTGATGTTTACACATCTGGAGGAAGAGCAAAACCCTTCCATTCTATCAACAGCATCAAAGGTTTCTGCCACAAAAACCTTCATCTCATTTCCCTCCGGCTTCAATAGTAATAATTAATAGCATTTCACCCTTGAGGAGTTTAGAAAACCAGTATTCCTGAGCCCTACTTTAAGTGGTTTAAGAAAGAATAAACTCTCAGACTCTTTGATAAGATAGTCTCAATTTTGCCAAAAATCTGCTGAAAGCTGAAAACAACACTTCTGGCCACTGGAGTGAAGGTGACAGGCACTGAGAAATGTCATGAATTTGATGCTTCTTGGCAACTTAATGATATTTGCTTTTTTTTTTTTTTTTAACTATCTCAGTGTCAGCATTTTATCAAGCTCAGTCAAAACTCAAAATGTCGTTGGCTACCAGCCAACCAGAAATGCTTCACCCTTAGGAAGAAACTAATCAATGAACAGCTCTCTACTGAATGTTCACTATGTTCACAGCAGAACTGGGAGACCCTGTGGGAGACAAAAGGATAGAAAATGTAATTCCTGCCACCCAGGAATTTACGATCTAGGCAGAATCTGATAATCACTCTTTTGTTCAGAAACACTCAAGGTTCCCTTGCCTCAACAGGACTAAATTAATTTCCTCTTCTTCCACAGGACATCGAAGGTCCATTCCACATAGCACCTATCCACTTTCTATTTTCTGTCGGCTGCTACTTCTTGCAATCCTGCCTTCATGACCACCCTGTTATTCTTTGAACCACCATGAATTTTCAGGCTTCTGGGGCTTTCTCAATTTCCAACACTCAGCTCAAATGTTACATGAAGCCATCCCTGCGTCTCTGGACAGAGTTCATAGTTTCATCTTGCCTCTTTAGCATAGAGTATTTCAACTATGGCCTAAGCACACCTCTTTCATTATTTATCTGTCTCTTCCATTAGGTTATCATCTAGTTGTTGAAATTTTTAATATAATTTTTTGTGCTTGGGGCACTGGGGTGACTTAGTCAATTAAGCATCTGCCTTCAGCTCAGGTCATGATCTCAGGGTCCTGGGATCAAGCCCCATGTCTGGGCTACCTGCTCAGTGCTGCTCCCTCTCCCTCTACTTCTCCCTGCCTCCACACCCATCCTACCTTCCCACCCCCACTCATGCTCTCTCTCTCAAATAAATAAAATCTTAAAAAAATAATTTTAATAAAATATAGTTTCTTGTTCTAAGACGTAATATGACGTAAAAGAAGCCCCAATATATGGTCAATGAATAATTACACAATGTACAGGCATGTATGCTTAAAATGTGAGGCAATTTGGAACAAATGAAATTATTTAATGTGCAAGCCCACTGCCATCCTTGATACACAGTAGATGCTCAATAAAAATTAGCTTGGTTAGAATCAAATACCCATTGAACACCATCATTTGAAGAATGATGGAGTACAAATTATACTGCTGGCAGCACATTCTCAGAAGTTCAGACCTAGGGTGAGCTTGGTATAATTGTGGCTCATCATTTAAACCAGCCTGACCAGAAATTACCGTGATGTTTGAAGAATATGGCTTGTAGAGATAAACTGAGGTAATTTTCGGATGGTCTCTAATGCCAGGTTGAGAAATCTCTAGAACTTGTCTGTGTGTCTACATGGCAAAATATGGAGAGGAAGTTAAGATTTTTGAGCACAGAGGGGATGCACTTAATACTGAAGATACAAAGCTATGTATCTTAAATCTGACACCTATGTAAGAAATGGATTAACGGGTACCATCAAACTTTTTCTTAAAGAATAAAATAGTAGGTATTTTAGGCTTGTGAACCACAAAATGTTTGTTACAACTATTCCATTCCACAGTTGTGTCACGAAAGCAGTCACAGACAACATGTCCACAAATGGGTGTGGCTGCGTTCCAAAACCCTTTATTTATAAAACCAGGTGACAGGCCAAATGTGGCCCTCAGCCTGTAGTGTGTCAAACCCTGGATTAGAGCGGTAAGTGGGTGAAAGTTAAGGAGACATTTAAGAGTCTACTTAAATGCAATGGTGCAAAATCTTGGAGGCTTGTACCAGGAAGGGAGGAGTACAACCGGAAAGAAGAGAACAAAAGAAGGAGAGATTATGATGGGTTGGGGGCACGGGGGACTAACTGATGATGTGGGGGGAAATGAGCAAGAATCTAAGGTAGTAACTCGTTAAGGTTTTGGAAAAAAAGAGGACTAGAAGACTAGAGGCATCTTTGACAGGACAGGGTCTTCTGTGTTAAGCATCTGGGAGAAATTCTCCTAAAAGGTTTGGAAGAAAGCCGTTTGAAAAGATGCATATACAGGAACTAGAAACTTAAGATAATCAAAGAATTCGACAGCATTTTGGTGCCGGGGCTACCTAGAGATTACTAAAATTATTATATTAGTCCAAATTTACCATTTTATAATGTAGCAGGGTCGGTAGTGTTTACATTATAGATCATTAAGCAGAGGACACTCAAACCACAGCAGCCCCAAATCAGGCTTTGTTTGTCCTACACAACACCGGCCCTCGGCAAGTTTGCAAAACAAAGTGGATCAGGAATG
This sequence comes from Procyon lotor, assembly GCA_028646535.1. Taxonomy (NCBI): domain Eukaryota; kingdom Metazoa; phylum Chordata; class Mammalia; order Carnivora; family Procyonidae; genus Procyon; species Procyon lotor. The sequence continues at coordinate 52,015,210 of CM053617.1, forward strand.
TATATGCTGAACTGGAATGCTTACTTCCCTTGAAAAAACCTCAGAAAAAATCTAGCAATACTAGGTTCCCATTTCCACAGAGCAAAATTAGCCAGGAGGATACAGCCGTTGCTCCTCCTGAACAAAACCGAGTTCTCCTTTCCCTGGAGCAAACGCAATGCCGTTACCCACAGACACCACTTGTGGTGCTAGTGAGGCCTGATTTCAGTGTCTGGGCTCGAGGAAAACTGCCAGGCTGGTGTTCCAGCTCTGCCACCTTCTAATGGGAGGTAATCTAACTTTCACAAGCTCCAGTTTGGAAGTGTGGAATAGTATCAGCTCCCAGAGGCTCTCGGAAGATTTCTGTGAGGATTAACTGAAACATTATGTGTAGAGCACTGGCACAGAGCCGTCCCTTAAATGTTAGATACTGCGACTGTTAGCAGGAGGGGAAACTGAAGCCCGAGAGGTCACGTGGATTACCCAGCTCTCTATACAGTTCGTGACAGAACCAGTAAGAAAACTCATTCCTCATGAGTTGAGGGCTATTTCCAGTACTCTGAGGGTACTCTTCCACAAATGCGATTGGGACGTTTGGAAAATCTCACAAAGGTACGCCCTGAAAAAAGAAGAAAAAGTAAAGGAACAAGTCAGATATGATGATGGGCCAGTATGATGAAGCATTTCCATGGATAATATCCAACAAATGTAGTGTGTGTGTGTGTGTGTGTGTGTGTGTGTGTGTGTGTGTCTTTTTTCTCCAAAGCCACATAAAAGAATTCTAAACATTTATTCTACTTTGTGGCAGAGTGAAAACCAGCCCACATTTCAAATCAAAGTTTGGTGACTTTTAGCAGCATTCTGTCCTGAAGAACAGCTGTGGGTAGAAAGACTGGCAAGAATACCCTGGAGCTACTTTGTCCTGCTTATGAATTCTAAGTCCCTGTCTGTTTCAAAAGTGGAGGAGAAAAAGTGCTAAGTCAACCAACTTCGGCTAATTAGTTCTTTCTATCTGGTGACTGTAAATCAATGACAAGCAAACTTCTAATACTTTCACCCTGGCTGAAAAGTTTGCTGCTACTCACCATCCATCACTTCTGCCTGTAAGTGGCCTTGCTGGGCTCTTTCTAAGTAGCATTCAGTGCTCTGGTTATATGCATGCCCGCTTTTTTGCAGCCCACAGGAAAATATGCTGGTGGCAGCTGTTTGTAATAAGCCAAAGGCTGTGAGACCAATTGTAATGCAAAGGTCATATTTTCTAAGCTGTGTATAGATTGCAATTTGTAAGGTTATAATGTCACACGCTGTCAATAATTCAAGGTGGAGAATTACAACTGTTAATAGGTCATCAATTCTTCATTCTTCTTCAATGTTCATTCTCTTGAGAGATTTAATTTGTTCCATGGAAACATGATTCCTTGAACTTTGAACTAAAGGTTTCATTTGTTTATGAAGAAAAAAAAAGAAAAACAGGGAGATAACATGGTAAAAGTTTCAAGGATTTGAACCAATTAAAAGCCCACAGTTTGGATAGGAGACTCATAAAATCTATTTTCCAGGAATCCAGTGATCCAGAAGATGTCTTTGTCAGTGTATGAGAGGCTTAACACTGTCCTTTCCCCAAATCAAAAAATAAAATACAAGCAAATGTTGCCAAAATCCACCCAATTCTAAAAACTAAAGGAGTTTCAACCCGTTTTCAAGGATGCATTTACTATAACTGTGGGCTGCCAGGAGTCTGTCCAAATGCTTCATCAGGGAGAGTAATTAAATCTGAATTCTAGGGGTGCCTCGGTAGCTCAGTCGATTAAGCATTTGCCTTCAGCTCAGGTCAGGATCTCGGGGTCCTAGGATCGAGCTCCACATAGGGCTCCCTGCTTGGCAGGAAGTGTACTTCTCCCTCTGCCCCTCTCCCTGGCTCATGCGCTCGCTCTCTCTAATAAATAAACAAAATCTTTTAAAAGAACCTGAATTCTAGTGAGATTGTGAGTTCTGAGCTTGTTGCACTTGTTTTTTGGAGGGAGGGTATAAATTTCTTCGAGTATCTGATAAAAGCTATGGACACTAGATACATCACTTCCAATGAACAATGGCTATAAACAAAATTCTGGGGCACTTTTCTGAAGCTCATTTATTTAACTCGGGGTAAAGTTATAGAGATGCAGATGATCTTTCTCATACAACCCATGTGCTTTCAAAACAGAGGATAGAGGCAGATGATGTAAACCCCTCTCCAGGGCACTTATAACCTCAGAGGATTCAAAAGAATAATTGAATTTTCATCTTTGAGAATTCTATCCCTGTATCTAACTTTAGACTGAGGCATTTAAAAAAAAAAAAAAAAGCAGTGCTCAGAAAAATAACCAGTTCTCCAAAGAGAAGCCAGGTAGAACAGGTCTCCTCATTACAGTGCAAAGCGGCATTTAACAGCCTGTTTGTTTTGTTGTCTGTTGGTTGTTCCTGGCACCTCCTTCTCTGTAAATGCATTCCCAAGTGCTCGATTCTTCTGTGTCCATTAGGGTTTGAAGCTCTCATGGATATCCTGTGAGAAGCTCAGAAAATGCTAAGAGTACCAAACATTCACTGAGGGTTACTGACTTTCTGACCCAAGACCCATCCAAGCCTACTGGCTTTCATCATGTTTGTAGACTTCCAAATCCTAAGTCAGCAAGAGTCAGACATCAATACATTAGCCAAAGCATGGTAATTATTTCTCTAAGGATTTTGGTACCTGTAGATGGTCAGGTATAATTAAAAGAGATAGAACATAGTCTTGGATTAGATTGTGTGTAAGAGGCTAGATTGGATTCCTTAACCACAAGAAAGGCCATTATTGAAATTTGATCAAGGAAAATGCAACCTTAGATTCAACCACGACTTAATGCCTAAATTCTCACTGTGCTGACTTATAAGAATAACATTAATATATATATATATAAAACACTAGGGGGAATATATATATATATATATATATATATATATATATATATATAACTAGAGCTAAATAAATATTGATATAGAGGAATTGCTAACAAAATTGTGCTTCTGTCTTCCAAGCTAAGGAGCGTGCTTTTTCAACATACTGTATATTCATTAGCCAAGACAGCTAGGCTTGAAATTTCACAGTATGTTAGTCCATGGAATGTGGAAATGTAAACAGAAAACTGTGCCCAGTTTCAAGGATGAGAAAACTAATTTAGATTTTAAGGGGGGTAGGGGGAACTTTTCTTTCATCAAACTACTACCATTTCAGGAATCTATCTGAACTCACAGTTAAGAAAAATATCTTCTCAAGGCACTCAGTTGTTTAAAACAGGCTTTTTATTGTCTTATGTTTCTTATGGGTGTAATTTTGCTCCCAGTCCCTTAAAGAGATCAGTATCATGGGTAAAAGATATAAACAAGACAATCAAATATTCCAGAAAAAACAAAGTTCTGGCTTGCTGGTTGTAGCTTACCAGAACTGCATTTTAATATTATTGGAATATTATCAGAGTTTGCCTAAAATTTACCCCTTAATTATGTTGATCCTCCCAGTGTTAATTTTTTAATGATAAAAAATAACCAAACATCTGATTATTCCTCAAGACTGCCTATAGACAGTTCTTTGATATCAGAGACCTTATTACATTTATCTTACACCATGAGTTCCTAGCTTCCTGGCACAGGATTATAACTCTTGGCCAAATGAATGAGATACCAAAGGTGCTACTAAAAGAGACCATTCAAACCTGTGCTGACTTTTAAATATTTAACAATATACAGTTTATTGCCTAACTAGGAATGATTATATCTACAGTTGCATTCTGATATTATTTTCTTGTATATAATCTATCCTTATAGGCAATGGACAGAATTCTGAAAATCAGAGACAGTGTTTTTTCTCTTTTCATAAGCCAGTGGGGGCCCTGCCAAAAACAGCACTGCTTTCTTTTTTACTAATATTAGTAGCCATTCTTATGAATAGTAACCACTGGTAAAACATTTAAGTTCATACAATGCACTGCCATCTCTGTGTTTGACTTTACCACAAACTTCCTGAGTAAAGAAGTCTATACAAAACAGAAGCAATAGCAAAACAGAAGCCTAAATAGCAGTCACCTAAAGTCACCTAAACAGCAGTAGTGGTGAGGAATATTCCAGTAGGGGAAACAATGGAAAAATTCTTGTTACCTCCAAGTTGCCCAAGGCCCTAATGAAAACTTGTAAAGGTCACATCTAACTTTATGTTCATATGTAGGGTGATAATTATTAAGAAAGATGACAATTCGTTAAAGGCCAACTGTTAAAAAATTTTAAATGCAAGAGCTAATGACTTTTGCCAATGTCTGGGTTAATGGAAACTACCAATGCATTTTATGTAACAGAGGAACTGGAGTGGAATAAGGAACTACATATTTAAATAGGATGATACAATTTTTAAAAGATTTAGGGCGCCTGTGTGGCTCAGTAGGTTAAAGCCTCTGCCTTCAGCTCGGGTCATGATCTCAGGGTCCTGGGACCGAGCCCCGCATCGGGCTCTCTGCTCGGCGGGGAGCCTGCTTCCCCCTCTCTCTCTGCCTGGCTCTCTGCCTATTTGTGATCTCTCTCTCTGTCAAATAAATCTTTTTAAGAAAAAGATTTATTTGTTTATTTTAGAGACAGAGAAAGAGAGAGAGAGAGACCATGTAGGGGAAAGGGCAGAAGAAGGAAACAGAGAGAGAAGCACACTCCTGGCTGAGTGCAGAGCCAGAAGACTAGTGAGATCACAACCTGGGCCTAAACCAAGAGCTGGACATTTAACTGACTGAGCCATCCAGGCACATGAGGATGATACATTTTAATCAATTATAAAAGAGAATCCTGAAACAAGTCCCACTGAAACATTATTTCAATAATCAAAACGTGACATTTTAAGAGGATGGAATAATTTATAGCTGAGAGTGATATCTTTTTAATCAATTTAGAATATTTCCAATGGCACAAGCTTATTTACCGGCATGTAAACTGCCTAACCAATGTCTCAAGTATTTGTCAGATTTCCTTGCAAAGCTTTAGGCATAGCTAAATCAATTTAATTTTACAGAAACGGCATAGTGATCGCCATTCTTAATCATAAGAATTACTGTTCTTGCCATCATTCATGTGGTAGTAAAAGACATGGAAGTGAATTTTATCTTTATAGGCAATTCTTAAAAACTTATTTCAGAAATGGTTTCAATCCTGAAATCTCATGGACACATGAAGACAATGGAAACATTAGCAAATGTGAACTACCTTCTCATTAAGTTGCTTAAAAATACAAAGGAGCAAATTTTCAGACTTCTGTTTTCCATGCATGTCTACCAAAGCCCTGTAAGTGGAGACAAAACTTGCAAGTGGAAACATTATATGAAATATTTTAAAAATCAAGTTGAAATTACCAGAGGCCTCTGATTTAGAATTAGAAAGTGGATTTTCTTCTCTCATAATATATGCCCTTATGTATATCCCATAGAATAGTCAGAACCATGTATACTCAAAGGTACTCTAAAGCCCTGGAAAGAAGAAAGAAAAGAAATGAGCATTTACAGAGCACCTCTCATGGGGCCTTATGTTGCGTCTGTGCATCTCCTATTATCTCATTCAGGCTTCACACAGCCTTTTGGGGTTTCTATGGTTACTGACAATCTTCCAGATGAAATGTGACACAGGGTGCCCCTTTCTGCAAGGGTTCAGTCATTAAGCATCAGAGCCAGAATTCAAATTCTGATCTATTTGTTCACAGATCTAGCATGTTCCTCCTACATCCTTGTATTCTACTGGAAATCATAACGTAACAATTAAAAGTTTCCTAAGAATCAGCTTGATATTAGACAGCAGCCTTGTCTGAACGAATTCTGAAACACAAATAATGTTTTTCAGCCACTTGACTATGATGTGGCTAACTGCGGTTTCCTTTGTATCTATCACACTTTGGGTTTGCTGGGTTTCCTAGACATTTAACTGTTTTAACCAAATTTGGGGAATTTTTAGTGTGTGTGTGTGTGTGTGTGTGTGTGTGTGTGTGTGTGTGTCTGTGTGTGTGTAAAACACTTGTTTTTTCTCACAGGCCACTAAAGCTCTATTTTAAAAAAAATTTTAGAGGGGAGTTTTATTTTCTTTTGTTCTTCAGGTCTATTGACCTATCTTCAAGTTTATTAATCTTTCCTTACACTCTGTCCAATCTCCTCACCTAATAGGTGTTTTCATCTTATATAGTATTTTTTTTATCTGGTTTTTTTTTTTTTTGGACGGCTTCCATTTTTCTTCTGAGGCCTCCATCCATTCTCTCAGTATGACCATCTTTTCTCTCGAGTCCTTGAACATATTTATAAAAACTACTTTAAAGTCTTTGTTATTAATTCTAACAACTAGGACATCTTCAAGTGGGTTTCTCTCAACAACTTTTTCCCTTGATCGTAAGTGACATTTTCCACTTTTGTATGACTAGTAACTTTTTACTGCTCAAGGAATAAGGTTTTGTTATCTTCTTCTTAAGATAGTTTCCCTCCTAATAGGCTATTAAAAAATTACTAACCAATTACCTGGAGCTTGTAGAGGCTTAGCTTTATACTCTATCAGCATGAGACAGTTCAGATTTTCACTTAGGCTTCTAGAAAATTCCTTAGTTTTCATACATAGTCTTTATCCCTAAGGTGCGTTCCTTCTGTGTTTGAATGGAAGGCTTAAAGGATTTGTCTCTTGGTTGGACAGAGTTCAAACTATAAACTGTTTCCCTTTCAGTAAGCAGCAGCTGACACCCTGTTTTAGCCCTTTTCATCCTACAACTGCTTCTTCTGCTGGTTCCTTAGTATTCAGGAATCAGCAAGTATCTGAGAGATGCTGAGGCTCCCACCACTGTGGCTTCTTCCTTTCATAGGCACCATCACAGTTATTAGCTTCTTTGGACGCCCCACACCCAAACCACTGACACCCTGAATGTAGCAGCCCTCTTCGTGAGGTCCACCCACACTGCGCCACATGAATGGGGGTACATTTTCAGGGGAAAACACAAGTCTCACCCGGTTTGATTCCTTTTGTTCATGAGCTAAATCTCCTCCGGTCTGCCTATAGCTGATTGCTCGCCAATGTCATCCGGTAGTTTCTGTGTGTTTGTTTTCCCTTCAGAGTTTATTATCTGAAGAATTATTATCTGCAGAAGAGCAAGTCCACTACGAGCTACTCTCCTAACACCCTAGGGCTCCTTCTTAAAAACAAACAAAACAACCCCCCCCCCCACAAACGCTGTCTTGTACAACTGCTGTTTCCTTTTTTAACTCGATGTCAAGCATTGTTTGCCAGACAACAACGATGATTACAAATCAGTTGCTTGCTTATGTTCTAGAATGCTTTTCATTCTTTTCTGCGTGTGTTCACGGTGGGTTCCAGGGCCACCTCTAACAAAACATGGCAGAAACAAAACCAGACTAGATGGTTAGAGCAAAGTGGTTTTAGCAGCCTCATCCCCCTTTCTTCTCGCTGGATTAGAGACGAACGTGGGAAGCTATCAATCTGCCATTTCTGTCCATGCTCAGTGAATTTCTTGTACTGTGTCAAATTAAGTCATCAGAGGAAGCAATGGGAAAGGCAGAGGTGGACCTCTATCTCAAATGTCAACTTGGAAAAGCACCTTTAGTCTAGAAAATGTGGGTCACACCATACCCACAATCCCGTGGGGCAAAGGGACTGATCTGCCTACTCCCAAGATCTAAAGTAGGGGTGGGTTTGAAGTTACTGTTTGTTCAGAGACGTACCAGAGGAAGAGCAGCATCCATATCTCAGCTGACAAGAAAGGTGGTGGATGAAAAATATACTATCTCTGCTTACTGCTGACTAAGGTAAGGCTACTTAGTCCTAACATAAAGCTACAGAGTTGATAATTATGCCAACCCCTCAGCTCAACTTCTATGTATCTAAGAAAATCTGTCTACTTCTAGAGAGAAACTTATTTCTAGGGGGCCACTGGGTTAAAAAGTAGGTAAACATTTTAATTTTTTTTAAAGAATCCTTTGCAAGAGGGTATCCTTTTAAGTGTAAAGTAGGACAGCTCCTAGGAAGCTTTGACTGCTTTTCCAGAATTATACATTCGCGTGATGCCTAGGTATCAGTAGAGCAAGAAAAAATGCATTAATATTTAACATTCATATAGCAGTGTAAATGCTTGCAATGCTCTACAATAAATAAAATCAGGTCTCAAAATGTGCCTTTTTAATGCAATTGTAACATAGAAAAATATCTTCAGAGTTTGTAATAACCTCCCAAGGGAAACAGCCAGAAGTCCCATCGCGTAAAACTATAGTATACTGAGCAAAGCAGAGGAGACTATTCTATAAAACACAATCTTGCACTGATGAGACAAGGATCAAATGTCCCTAGGAGGGGCTATTTCCCCCCCCCCATAATTTAAATGATGTTAGAATATTGCAAGTGCGTTCCCTAAAACTCCCCTTCAGGCTGTCTTTCTCCCTTGGCAGTATCCTCATTCTGTCAAATTCACTAATAGTAAGTAATAACCTTGATGTATGGAGAGTTAACACTCCCTCACTTCTTTTTTCTACTACCCATCTTCAAGCCTCATCTATTCCTTGCCTCCATTCAGCAGGACGTTGCTGATACTTTAAAGCTCAACCATTATGCAGTTTCCCTAGTAGAGCCCCTCTCCATTATCCACCATGGAGATCCTCTCTGTCTTACGGCAGAGGACTTTTCAAGGTGAACAACTGGTTCCGGGAATGCCTTCATTGACATAATCCATTCCAAGAGCTTCTCTTTATGTGCACATCCTTCCTTAATTCAGCTTCAGTTGAATTTTCAGATTCAGTTGAATCTCAGTTGCTCTTAATATTAAGGGTCATTTATTGAATCGGTATAAAAAAGGTCGCCTTGTAAAAAATTCTCTTGTGATGAAGACACTTCTGAAATAGCACATAGCTTCCTTTTTAAGATCATCAGCTTAGAAGCAAGTAGCTGGGAGGAGATAGTATCCTTAGGTCCTTTAAATTTAACACATCTTATCCAATCAATGCCTGACTGAAACAAATGTTCACTCTACTCTGAAAACTGAAATCCTTCTCACAGCTTGGGGAGTCTACTACATGCTTCAAATTGCTCTTTTTCCAGAATGAATGCTGCAACCAATGTCATAGCGTATTGTAGCAAAAACCACAAGGACAAATGGAGACCAAATGGTTGTAGTTAAGAATAACAGGCCTGAAGGAGATCGGAGAGAACTTAAGTCTATTTGCCACTTTCCATTTCTACCTATATCCTATTCATTTTGTGTGCACACATACAGGTAATGCAATAGGTCTACTTTCAAAAACGTGAGTAAACTGATTCCTAAAAAAAAAAAAAAAAAAAAGACAAAACCAACTAAAAACACAACAATGACTATAATTCTATCAAGAGTTTATAATTTAAAGAGATTTATGGACATCTCTTTTAATTGAGGCAAATTACCCTTCTGCAAAATGAATAATGACCTCTTAATTTGTGCTTTTCATTGTTGCAATTGTTGACAAAATAAGTTTGCTTAAAGTGAGTCCCATCCATAGCCAGTGATTACTGGAGCTCAGTTATTCTACGTCCTGTTGAAAAGAAAGCTGTCACCGTTTCACCTGTTCAGTATTCCATGAGCCTAACTAATGTGACTTATGTTTAGCCATTTGTCAAATACCAGGTACAGCACAGAACTTGATGTTCCATTGCCTTTGACTTACGTTTTATATTTGACATGTAAGGCCCTTGGGATACAAGAGAGCTTTCTACCCAAACCAATGCCTACTCAGCATGTGTTCTAGAAGCAAGAGTGTTATTTCAGCTTTCTCGTTTCCCGGTTACAGGACTCAAATGGCTCAATAATTCTCCCCCCAGTGATGTGTTTGACAAGCTGGACAGGAAGATGGCACCCTCATTCTGTCTTTTCCATTCCTCAAGTATATGAAATCAAAACCTGAAAGAACAAGAACACATTTAGCTGGATTTAACAGGTGAGCTAGGCCGAAATGTTTCAAAGCGCACAGATCTTAATTGTAGTGGGCAATTCTAACTTGAAAATTGATTTTCTCAGAACAGATCTCTGTGTGAGTCCTCAATGTAGGCCTGCCAGCTTTACTGACAAAAGTCCTTATGCCTTTTGGAACAGAGTCAACAGAATCAAGGAAAGGTGAATCCATGATTTTCAGCCTTGAACATCACTAATAATTATCTGTCTTTGATTAAAAAATCATTACCCCAGGAGCACAACTGGATTTTTAAACCCCAGGCAGGCTAAAGAAAATACTAGAAGAGGGAAAGGGGAAATACACAGGGAGAAAGAGAATGGAAGAAGGAGCAAAAAGAACAAGACTAGAGACGAGAAGGAAAAAGCAGGAAACTGAGGTCACATAAAGTCATTCTTTGCATTTTCCATTCGTAACTTCATTTTAAAAGTATGCAAACGTCTCATTAATTTCTACATTTAGAATCTGATTCTGATGGTAAAAGTAAATTAGTCTTTGGGGTCTTTTTATCTCCACTTCTACGAGTGACAGATCTGAAAGAGATGAAATATTTTATGCAATTAAATATCATATGTTACAATGTGACTCAGTGTGAATACCGTCTCAAAAACTTAGTGTGAAGAAAGGAACAGGGAATAAAAAGGTGAAGACTGAGCAATCAATACAGGATCACGATAGCTAGGCTGTTGGATGCTTGCTTGTAATGTGCTTCTTGGTACATCTCTCAAGAATGACAGTCTGCATGGGCTTTAAAAGCACAGGCATGACAAAGGGGCCCCTGCTTCTGTACAGGCTTCCCTAGCATTCATGGTGCTCGGACTTCCTCTCCTCATCATGATAATGAGGAGCTGGAGTGACCTTCTCTAGAGGCTCAAACGAGGAAAAGAGAGGCTGATTTGGACTCACTAGCAACAGTTTTTTGTGTTTTTTTTTTTAAGTATTTATTTATTTGACAGCGAGAGAGAGATCACAGGCAGGCAGAGAGGCAGGCAGAGAGAGAGGGGGAAGCAGGCTCCCTGCTGAGCAGAGAGCCCGATGTGGGGCTTGATCCCAGGACCCTGAGATCATGACTGGAGCCGAAGGCAGAGGCTTTAACCCACTGAGCCATCCAGGCGCCCCACAACAGTTTATTAGAGTGAAAAGTATCATACGTTTACTTCCGTTTTTCCAAGATGGGAAAACTATAAAGTGGTTTGTAATGATGTGTGTATCACAGACTCCTCTCCTAAGCTTAGGAGACCCTGCTTGTTTCTCACAGGGCTTTCATGTCAGCCCAAGATGCTACTCTCTGGGCCAAGGCTCTAAGCATTTCTTCAGTTCCCCTGTCGGGCTGGCAACCCTTCCCATGCACGGGCACTGGCAGCTGACAGCTCACATGCTTTGGTTTGTGACACCAACTTTACATGAAGCTCCACTGGGATTTCTGATTACTCAAAGCATCTCTCTTACTCTTTATCATGGCCATTTCACAGATGAGAACAGTGAGGCTCAAAGAAATAAAAGATCTATCAATGACATAAGGGAAATGATGGAGGCTGAACTTTGAACTAGAATGTCTGACTTTTAGAGGAGTATAAGATTTCTTTCATTTTTTTAAAAAAAATTTTATTTATGTGTTTGAAAGAGAAAGAGAGACCACAAGTGAGAGGAGTGGCAGAGAGAGAGGGAGAAGCAGACTCCTTGCTCAACAGGGAGCCCAACTCGGGGCTCGATCTCAGGACCCTGAGATCATGGCAGACACTAACCAACTGAGCCAAACACAGACGCTTAACTGACTGAGCCACTTGGACACAACAAGATTTTTATTTATTTTTTATTTTTATTAGAGAGAGAGAGAGAGAGAGAGAGAACATGAGCGGAGAGAAGGTCAGAGGGAGAAGCAGACTCCCTGTGGAGCTGGGAGCCCAATGTGGGACTTGATCCTGGGACTGTGGGATCATGACCTGAGCCGAAGGCAGTTGCCTAACCGAGCCACCCAGGCGCCCCAAGATTTCCTTTTTTATTTTTATTTTTTTAAAAGATTTTATTTAATATTTATTTGACAGAGAGAGATCACAAATAGGCAGAGAGGCAGGCAGAGAGAGAGGGGGAAGCAGGCTCCCTGCTGAGCAGAGAGCCCGATGCAGGGCTGGATCCCAGGACCCTGAGATCATGACCTGAGCCGAAGGCAGAGGCTTTAACCCACTGAGCCACCCAGGTGCCCCAAGATTTCCTTTTTTAAACAAGTAATTTTTGAAAGCTAAAAACTAGATAATATTTTTGTTCATTCTGTAGCAAACATGAGAGCCAGTCTGGTATGGTATCCTGCCCCAGCATTCACAGTTGAAACTATTGGCACTTTATTTGAGTGTGCTATTTATGAGGGGGGAAAAAGCTCTTTTCGAAGTTAATCATCTAGGTAAATTTTATTCATCCAAGGATGTGATATGAAGAAGGGGAAATAAGATATATAGAAGGGAAATCAGAAACAAATATATTGTTAATTTGTAATTCTGATAAGAAAAAATAAACCTACTTTGCTATTAATGTGGGCCTTTTAAACCTCTAATTAAATCTAATCCCAAGGAGTTTCAGGAAACCTGCATGATACTGAAATTTTTCTACCTACAGAATTGATTTTTTTTTTTTTTTGAGGTCAGCTCTTTATGGAAAATGACCACAGCATGACAACAATCCTTGGGAAATATGCTGAATGTCTTAAAAAATAGAACTCAGAAAAATAATATAATCAGGTATCCATTTCTCTACTAGTATGATACTACTCAGTATGTAATTCCATTCTAAGTAATCCAGGAAAAAATAAGATTATATCATATAAATAGCAACTAAAGATCACAGAGATACAGTTACAGCAATTGACCCTACTTAAGCAAACATATACTTTGGGAAAAGGTTCTGAAACTATTTTTTTAATGAAAATGCTATCAATTTAAATGGTGATTTTGATTTTAGCACCTGATTAAAACTATTTCGGACAGAAGTATATGCCACTGAACTGTTTTTGCCCTGAAGTAAAAGTAATAGTTCAGATTCAATTTAAATTCTGCGGGCGAACGTGCTATTTAGCATTATTTGAATGTGAAAATACTAGTGAAGTCTGAACAACTCAGGATAAAACATTCTGAAATGGTGCTGAATATTTTTGAGGAGAAGGATAAGACGAAGAGGCCATAACTCATTGACTGCAATCTGGCTAAGAGGTGACAAACACCCTAGAGAAGCAGGCACCGAAATGTGTTTTGCCTCCTCTCCATCCTTTGAACACAGAAAGCAAAGTAAACCTACCACTCCATTTCATAAAAACCAAATGGAAACTTTGTCCACAGAATTACTATTGGTAATACCTGAAAGGAAGGATAAAATACATGTGGGACAGGTAGATATTAGGGGTTAAGCAGTGAGAGTAGAATTACAGAGGCTAGTAGAGCAGTCTTGGGAATGAATTAGGAATCTGAATTGGTACTGAATCTTGGAGTTACACATCTGTTGGTGGTGGTTGGTGTAGGGGTCAGGAAAATGAATGGGATCCATTCAACAAGTTTTCTCCTACACTCTGGTAAGGAACACCACAGATGAAGCCAACATCAGGTGATCCTCTAAGTTGGGAAGATGCGGGGGGAGAGGGGTGTGGGAGGGAGGCTGTGCAGGCATGAAAGGTAGCCTTTGCTTTGCCAGGTGAAATATGTTAATAAAAGTTATCTGAAGTGTTGCTTTTCTAGAGTATTACATTGTTCTTTTCTTCTTAAGACTACATGGGAAGTTGGGCACGGACACTGTCCCAAAAACACCAGTCACAGTAGACATAGTACTTTTAGACATACTGGTCACAGCAGCAGCAACAATGGTAACAGTGCTCACAGATCATTTTTCAAAAATGGCAAAATCATGATTCTCATACAGACAGTAAAAAAACATGGCTTAAAGATTTCTTTTACTCATCATGAAGGAACCTGCTGGATGTTATAACCCGTCAAAGCAAAGTCCAAAAAAGCACCAATTTACATAGATTTCAAGAATGTTGAAATGAACTTGCAAAATGCAGGCAAAATCCCCTTTGCAGGGCTGAGGTGTCAATGGACCTCCCCAGGTCAGGGCAGAACTGGTTTAACTGTCAACAAAAATTATTCTTGCCTGGCTAGCACTTACCTACAATTTTAAAAACTGTAAAACAGCTTTCATAAAATCAGAATCATATAACTACCAGAAGGGTGTGCTACAGACAATGTAAAGTTTTCCACTGATGCACAAATTTTTCACACACACACACACACACACACACACACACACACACACACACAATATGAATTACCTGAGCTAAAACCAGAAATGCAGAATCCTCAGAAATCAGTGTGAATTCCACATTACAGTCACACACATAACTTCTCTTAGCTATTTCCCCATCTACCACCTGCCTTTTTTTGTATCAAGAAATCAGAAACATATTGTTTTCAAAGCTACAATTTTCCCATTTGCAAATGAGGCATCTCAATGACATAATAGCAACCAGGCAATGTGGTTATCATTCTGGATGATTTGACCGGAGCGCGTCACCTACATGATATGATTAGTGCTGGTACTCTGGGGAAATGATAGAGCCCAATTTGTAAAGAAATTAACTCAATATCTCTAACACTCAGAGAAACTTGCCCAGTGCCATGACAGTTATAAAGGAATATCTCTGATGTTTTCTAAAAATGAAAAAATACATATATTTAAAATCACAAGAGAAACATATGGGACTCCATTTCCATTGCTATTTTTTTCTTGGATTTTTTTTTCATTTAGGGAAAAGGAAAGAGTAGGAGGAATGCATAAAATCCTTTTCACATCCTTTTTTCTTTATAAAGCTGCACCAGAATAGCCTGGTGCCTTTAAGGTGCTGAATACAGTGTTGTGGCCACAAAGCTGGTACCACAGAAGTTAATCCTCTGATACTCCCGTCCACAGGAATTTTAACTACCCCGAGGGCAAGAACCATGCATTATTTACCTTTATACTCAACACAGTGCCTGGTACACAGTCGGTGGGTTGTAACGGTTGGTGAACTCAGCCTTCACCTTGTTCTGCCTTCATCCCGAGCTCTCACCGTGTGTGCACCCTCACCTCTGCTCCCCAGTCCTGTCCTGATTGTCACTGCTTCTGAATTTCTGATTCATTTTCCCACGCTTATAGCTTTGCCATATTCTTAGAACTTCCCTGCTGGTACAACTTCTCTGAATCTGACCCAGTGCTTTGCTCTTTGACTATAGATAGACTACACTATCACAGATACGCTGACACAGAGCAATCCCCAGCCCCCAGTAACGTAACTATCCCAATTCATCTCATGCCCAAGCACTTTACACTCATGCAAACAGGGGCATGTTCCAAGTCCTCTGAAAAGAAATTATAACCAACACAGAGAGATTTCCTTTATTCAGGAAAGCTCCCAGAGGGCATCAAAAGTTGGAGAAATGTGTGCTACTCTACTAAGGATTTTTCCTAAATTTCTACATAAAAGCTAAAGAATATGATTTGGCCACGTTTGCAATGAAAAAACCAGAAGCAAATGCGAAAACGTGCTTCCGCTTGGTGAACTACCTGTCTCTCCCACACTAAACAGCACCCTTTCTCATCACCTCTTAGCTGCCCCCTTCCCTGGTTCGTAGCTGCGTGGGTAGGGCAAGGAGAGAGAAAGGACTCTGCATTGGAGACAGTTTATTCAGGTTGCTTCTCAGAGATTCAGCAGATACTTACATTGTCTGCTTTTAATTTAGAAGACTTACCCTGAATGCAACCTATGAACAGCCTCGCAAATAATAGAACAGAAGCCTCACATACCAAACCTCCCTGTGGTGACGATGTCGAACCTCACAACTTCACCAGCACATTCTAACACACGCACTCACGCACGTTCACATCCACAGCCTTCACGTGACTTGTCAGTCTTCTATTCAAATGTGCCTGAGTCAAGGGGCCTAGAACTTCTGGTGCCCAGTGACGGTTATAAGCAGCAGCTCAGGCCGTGAAGAGCCAAGCCTCTGGAGTGTTAGCTTACAGCAGGCTGGCCTGGTTACCTGAAAGACCGGGCTCGTTCATGCTGGCCTTTCTTATCATCAGGATTCCCAACCTCTGGCTTCGTTCATGTCTTTAATGTTCAATTAAGAAACACATTTTGTTTTTGCAAAGAGACCGGGGTGGGGATGGGGTAAGGGGGCAATTGAGCACAATCTCATCTCAGACTCCTTTTATTTTTAAAAGTGCACTTTAATATGACAGCCAGTCTTAAACTACTTTTAAAGGCTGATAACTTGACCTGGAATAAAAATAAGCTGTATTAGATACTTCCAGATACAATGTTAAAGTGAAACGGCCATTATCTTTTTTACATTAAGAGAAGGGCAGGATGCCATCCCCTTTCATTTCTCCAGTAAATCAAATTGAATTATTCATTAGCACTAAATGTTTCCAAATTCCCTCCCTCTACACACATACCATTACCTCATTTTTAAACAAGGAGTGGTTTCATCACTTTTAAAAATAACCTCTCCAATACATTGAGTTCCTAAAGTTTCGGACTCGGCAAAAATTAATTTCTGTGGTTAGTAAAGCTAACCGTCTCCAGAGTAGAATCAGACTGTTAAGACAATAAATAAGTAATTAAAAGTTGCTCCTTGTACTGTTTCTCGGTTCTCCCATTTGTCACTGACTACATACCTTCAATGCTGAATAATTCCTGGGATCTGAGGCTGGCAAGGAATGATTCTAAGTAAAATCTTAAGAAATAACTAGTAATAAAACTTCACTTGGTCAAACGAATGCAAGTCCTCAAATGCCTTCCCAAAAGCATGAGTCAAATGACAGCTTTAGATTATACTCTGAAGGTTTAATAGGAACACACAAGTAATGCCCAGCACCTGCAGACCACGAAATATGTACCTATATGCACACACACACACACCATCGAACACACACACACCCATCATACACACACACACTGCCAAACACACACAGCAATACACACTTCCCACACACATCGCGGCACATATACACCATCACATACACACATCCTGCCAAACATACACGAGCACATCACCACCAAACACACACACTGATGACACACCTCCTCCACACACACCCATCATACACACTGATACACGCACACATACACAAAGAGACAAACATCATTTTTCCTCTCCAACATCAGATCTCCAGGCACAAGGGTCTATATTTCTTTTTTTTTTTTTTTAAAGATTTTATTTATTTGACAGCGAGAAACACAGCGAGAGAGGGGACACAAGCAGAGGGAATGGCAGCGGGAGAAGCAGGCTTCCCGTGGAGCAGGGAGCCCGATGCGGGGCTCGATCCCAGGACGCTGGGATCTGACCTGGGCCGAAGGCAGACGCTCAACGACTGAGCCACCCAGGCGCCCCACAAGGGTCTATATTTCATATGGAATCCCATCTCTGGTCTTCTACTCTGATCATTTTGCATCTACTATGTCCTGTTTCATTAACAGGAGCTCATCAGAGCCACATCAAAACGTGAAGATGCATTGTTTCTATTACCATTTATAGCACCATTTGTTTCATTTAAGAAAATGTGCTTAGTCCCTGGCCTTAAATTACACAGCAGAAACAGGATTCTGGAGTTCAGGGTACATATTTATTCTCCCATCTCTTCACTTTGTCAGAAGCGAAATCGCTTCAACTTGACTTTAAGACAAACTGTTTCCATTTGCACCAGCAGAAGCCCAGCTCTTTCAAACAATAACTTAGCTTCAGGGACTTCTGAGCCATTCTTATTTCCGGATCAGGCAGTAGCCTCCAGAATACACCTCCTTAATTCAGGGCTTACAAATTCAGCCAAGGGCTGAGCTTAAATTTTACTTATGCATGATGAAAATGGGATTTCTCAAGTGTGACAATAGGGGAAATTGTATTATCTTAACTGTTGACACCAGAATTCCTCTTGGATTGGATCCTGGGTTTTTCTGTTTTGTTTTGTTCTCTTTGTTTTGGAAGAAGATCTCGGCAGATGATGGCTGATGAGGACATTTGGAGTTACAGGGAGCAAACTAGAATGGGGTCCATAAGATATGGACATAATGGTCCATAAGATATGGACCAAACTAGGTATGGAGAAGGAAGAAAGAAATCAAACCCAATCCATGGTGGAAACCTGTGCTCCTGGGTCCCTTCTTTCCCTGCTTTCCCTGCCAAATCTTCCGATAAGTCCACAAAACTCACAAGGATTTGAAATTGCTGATTTTTTAAAGGTTCTTACTATAAAAGCCAGGGAAAGATTTTGTTTTACTTTGTGTGGTGCACACCCAGGAAGTGGATGTTCATGTGCTCCTGAGAACACCTACCTTTCTCCCTGAACTCACAAAACCCTCAGGGAGGATATTAACTGGAGGAATCAATTTTATTTTAAAATTTCAATCTCAGGGGGGCACCTGGCACAGTTGGTTAAGGGTCAGACTCCTGCTTGGTTTTGGCTCAGGTTGGGATACCAGGGTTGTGAGATTGAGCCTCATGTCAGGCTCTGCCCTGGGTGTGGAGTCTACTTAAGACTCTGTCTCCCAGGGCCACCTGGGTGACTCAGTGGGTTAAAGCCTCTGCCTTCGGCTCAGGTCATGATCTCAGGGTCCTGGGATCAAGCCCCCCATCGGGCTCTCTGCTCAGCAGGGAGCCTGCTTCCCCTCTCTCTCTGCCTGCCTCTCTGCCTACTTGTGATCTCTGTCAAATAAAAGACTGTCTCCCTCTCCCTCTGCCATTCTCTCCCTCTCTAAATCAATCAATCAATCAAACTTACAAATTTGAATTTCAGTAAGCCTAAAGCTAATACCTATCTTACCCAACATGAGTGTTTAGATTATACATTTAATATTGAACAAATACATACAAATTAATAAACGCTACTTATATTTTAAGACATTATTCTCAGTACTTTGTTTGCTTCAGGGGACTCATGGAATGAATGACACAGTCCCTGTCCTCAAGGGGTTTACAACCTAGCTCGGGGAGTGGGGGGAGGACACGTAAGATATGGACATAATTAATTACACAGATCTTGTTCAACTTACGATGGGATTATGTCTCAATAAATCCATTGTAAATTGAAAATATCCTAAGTCAACACTGTATTTAATAGACCTAACTTTCCAAACATCATAGCTTAGTCTCACCTACCTTAAACGTGCTCAAAATACTGACAGCTTCGGGTTGGACAAAATCATCCAATGCAAACCTATTTTATAACAAACTGTTGAATACCTCATTTAACTTATTGAATACTGCACTGCGAGTGAGGGACAGACAGCTGCACAGACACAGAATGGTGGTAGGTGTCTCGGTTGTTCACCCTGGTGATCACGTGGCTGTCAGAGCTGTGGCTGCCTCATCCAGCATCGCCAGCAAGGGTCCAACCATGCCCTGCCGGCCCTGGGAAAGACCCAAATTCCAAGCACAGTTTCTCCTGAATGTGTATCATTTGCACACATCATAATGTTGAAAAATCATAAATTTGGGATAGTCTGTAATCTGAGGCAGAATAAGAAGTCCAGTCGGAACAGGAATCCAAGAGAAGCATCAATGCGACTTTGGGAAAAGGTAGGAAAGGAAGATGTCAGTGAATAACAAAGGGGATGTTATTTGTATGGACAAAAATAGTGGGAAGTGGGAAGAGGTTATTTGATCAGAGTCTCTTACGTAATTATCTCAGCATCCTTCACATTACCTTTAAAGATAGTAAAAATGTCTTACCTCTCTAAGGTAAGTCACTCAGGACTGACTGGCTCATTGTCTTGAATACAGTAATTCCTTAAAATTAATGGTGGATTGAAGCCCGGGCTGAGGCTGATCATAAATACGAGCAGAGATGCAGTAAGGAGTAAGGTGTAGACAAGAAATTTCACAAGTCTAGATTGTCTGGAATTTAAGATGTGCGAGGGTGGAAAAGTGCAAGAAAGTGTCTAAATGGAATTTCATTGTTTTGTTAGGAAATGAGTGTGGTGGAGGCTTCTGGAAGAGGGAAATACAACACAGAGCACATTTCAGACCATTAGAAGCCATTTCAGTAATCTACATAAAAGCAAAGCCATGCAGGGTCAAGCAGGGGTTGGGGTAATAGGATAGGGATAGAATTTGGCTGTTTATAAGCTGGGGCTGGCTTCAGGTCAGCTTAACAACTATTAATTGAGCATCTATTGTGTGCCCTGGCTGAGAGAGTTAAATTTAGATCCAAAAGATTTCATGTCAAACTGTCATTAGTGGTTATATTTGAGATTTGACTTGAAAGAAAAGACTTCATTAACTTTGTTCCTCATATATTTTATTTTCCTTTGACTTCTTATAGTGGTAATGTGTCACTTTTATAATTTTGAAGGAAAAAATTCCAAGAATATATAAAATTTTTTTTAAAGATTTTATGTATTTATTTGACAGAGAAAGATCACAAGTAGGCAGAGAGGCAGGCAGAGAGAGAGGAAAGCAGGCTCCCTGCTGAGCAGAGAGCCCGATGCGGGGCTCGATCCCAGGACCCTGAGACCACGACCTGTGTCAAAGGCAGAGGCTTTAACCCACTGAGCCACCCAGGTGCCCCAAGAATATATAAAATTTTTAAAAGGAGTTATATAGCAAATGAACATAGCAAAGACTACTGGATTTATATGCCATATCAGGAAAAAGAATGGCCCTGAGCAAATTAAAAATCATCTTTATCTCATCATTAAAGCAGGCCCAGGAGCATCACCACAAAAGGTGTTAGACTACTAGTTTGTGGTTTGAATACAGCCTCAGGTAATAAAGTTATGTTTCAATTTAAAATGTTATATTTTTCATGCTTCTCATTAAGCCAAACTAATATCTCTCTCAATAATTCTGAATTAGTAAAGTCAGACTATATTGGAACTAAAAAATAATTATGGAGCAAGTGAACCTTCCCGATTTCCTTTAATTACCCTGTCAGACCCGGGCCTTGGGAAGCTCCTACCTGAGACTAATTTAGAAAGCCTGGAGAAACAGTCACTTTTGGGGGCTACTGTATGCTCTGCCTTCCTCTCTGGTTCCAACTCCTTCCAGCCCACAGAGCACAGGCTGAAGCAGAAACTGTAGCTAATGAGTCCTCATTTCTATAGCTGCAAAAACCTGGGAGAATTTAAGAAAACACAGTATAACTTTCCTGACTAGGCAAGATCGCATGAATTGTATGTATGCTGGAGGTGCCTACACATGAACTAAGACAATTATGTCTAGCAAATCCAGGCTACATTCTGTACAAAGAAACTCATCTGTATTTATCAGGAGCTCAACAAGTAGATTCCACTACATTCTCTTCATAACTTAATACAGCTAACTTTAAATCCTAGAAGAAATAACATGCCTTCTGTCCCACTATTTGCTGACATGTATCCTTCAGTGTGGCGGCTGTCATGGAGACTCCATTAGGGGACTGGCATTTCAGTGTAGGGTCGTATTGCGTAGCCTACCCATTACTACAGAAAGTTGTTCTAGAAGAGGTACCTATGTGCATAAATACCTTAATCTTCACACTCTTTCAATGGAGTAGCAGTAGAAGAACACACAGGTCTATGTAAAGCTAAAGTGCATATACAAGTAGGTATTACAAGTAAATATTTTTTGATTACCTATTTATTAATAAATTTGTATCCTTAATCTACTATTAATCATTTAAATAAATATCCAAGGGGGATATTAGATCCTATGCTCTCTTGGTGTCTTTTGCATATATTAAATGCTAGCTAATAAAAAATGTGCCATCATACTGCACCGCACTCTTCAGGGTCAAAGACATTATCTGCAGTATCTGCATAATGCTGGATGGAGCTTCTGGCCAGCTAGGAGGATGGCCAGCTGAGAGGGAGACTGTGTAGGATGGAGGCTATGTCATAGAGAAGATCCCAGTTGCAGCTCAGGACCGCTGTGCCTCTCCTTATGTAATTAATATGGCCTGAAAATTTGGGAGGAAGGAAGGTAAAGGAGGGGGAGGAGGGGGGAGTTAGAATTAAGGGGGAGGGTGTTAGGGAGGGAAATACAACTACAGAAACTCACAATTAAAAGGCAACCCATGTAATTGTAGCCAGTAATTCCATATTATATACTGGAAAGTTGCTAAGAGCAGATCTTAAGCATTCTCACCATATATGCACAAAGAATTAACTGTGTGAGGTGATGGCTATGTTAATTATTTTGATCTTGGCAATCATTCCACAATATTTATGCATATCAAATCATCACATTGTACACCTTAATATATACACTTATAGTTGTAAAAAGAAGGAATATGATTCAATTATACCTTCTATTCCCTAATCTATTTTAAATGTATAATTTACCAGTAAGTTTCCATTATAAACACATACACAAACATTTCACCATAATCTCCATAGTGTGTTTTACTGTATAAATAAACCTTAATGTCTTTACCTAGTTAAAAAAAAAAAAAAAGTGTCACTGAATGATTTACCTGGTGATACTTTCAATACCATCAAGTGTATTTTCTAGAACACTGCAAGTTTTGCGCAGTGGCAGTATCGTAGCCAAAGAGGTTTATCCAAGGTGTGATTATTGCTAATTGAAAAAGTAAAAGTTAATAAAGAGAATCCCAAAACCTTCCCCCAAGATAAATAAAAATTAAAATAAAAACAAACCATGCCATATTCCTTTTTAAAGCTAAGAATCCTACAGTTCCTGTGTGCAATAAATCCCCCTATACAAGCTTAGATTTTTAAACAGGCCACAACAGTCATTCTCCAATTTCCTTCTTTGATTAATTCTTAATTATTCTTCATAATCCAGTTCAAATGTCTGCTTTTCTGAGAAGTTCCCCTTAGATTCCTCCTCTACAGGTGTCTATTTCAGGTTACAGGCAGAGCAGGTAAAAAAGTGGAATACATCACCCCCATTGTAGTCGAGGCATTTGTAAGAGAGGAAATCAATAAATCCCCAAAAATATGCTGGCATGAATGTGTGTGTGTGTGTGTGAGAGAGAGAGAGAGAGAGAGAGAGAGAGCAGGAGAGAGATACTTCCACACATATGGAGTGTAGACTGTGTCTACACATACAAAAAAATTCTATAATGTTCATGGATGTTACTAAAAAAGAAATCACAGATTTGGCAAACAATTCTAAGCAAATAACTGAAACTTGGTCAAAGACGGGCATATAAAATTTTGCCACAGCATCATTTACAACAGAAAAAAAAAAAAGGTGAACACTACACAATGTTTGAAAATAGAAGATGATTACATTACAGAAATTTCATATAATAATAACTTATGGCAGAAATTATGATTTTTGAGAGGTATTTCATGGTAACGGCTGAGTAGAGAATGTTAACTGAAATATAAAAAAACTGTATAAATTTTAACTGAAATTTAAAAACTGTATAAGTATTTTCCAATTTCCCAAATTGTATTTTCTCTTGTTTTTTTTTCCTATATGACAATGTATATATACATACATATATATGACTACATATAATGTATACTGACATAGTTATTCCTTGCTGGAATTTTAGGTAATCTTTTGGTATTTTTTTCCCTTTTGTACTTTTCTGTACCCTACCTATTTCCTGATTGCTGTGGAAATCAGAGAAAAATGTTAATGAGGCGAGATCATAAAAATAAAAATGACAAAATAGGCATATGATCCTGAGGTATCTTCTGACACTGAACCTAAAGGAAGCTACAGGTCTCCTTTCTATCTCTCTGTTAATACCTAATGACAATTGCCTGAGTGAAGATTTGAATTAGTTAGAATCAATAAATATTCCAGCTTACATACTACTGTGATTGAAAACTCTATCAATTGTCCATTCTCGATTTTGTGGTAATTTGTTTTTGGCTGGGGTGTGTAAACTCAGGCGGGATCTGGGGCCCCCCTTCATAAGTCCCTAATACATTGCATATCTGTTAGAATACATATCGCATAGAGTTTTAATTATTTAACTTCTGTATCTGCTATTAGGTTTTCACTTCACTGAATACTGTGAACTTTCATTACTGCACTCAACACTCATACTTATGGACAACTTATCTCACAGACCCTGTTCTAGGTCCTGGTGATAGACCGGTGGGTGGGAAAGAGAAAAGTCTACCTTACGTCCTTCTGTTTCTATATCCCAGCTCCATCCTGTCCTTAACACCTAATATCCAGTAGGCATTTGTTAAATGAATGAATAAATGAATTAAAATATATTAAATCAGAGCAACAAAAGAATAGACAGCACTAAAGCAGCAACAGAGAAACTGAGGAAGCCCGGGAGGATAACAAATAGAACTCAGAAGATTATGTTTGCAAAAAGAGAAAATTCGACTTTGGAAGAAGAGTACATGAAAATGTTTCAAATTATGTTTCACAGAATCCCAGATTCTTCTACTAGCCCTAAATTCTTTTTCACCAAGACAGCATGATACTGGCACAAAAAGAGACACATAGACCAGTGGAACAGAGCAGAGAGCCCAGAATGTGGACCCTCAACTCAATGGTCAAGTAATCTTCGACAAAGCAGGAAAAAATATCCAGGGGAAAAAAGACAGTTTCTTCAATAAATGGTGCTGGGAAAATTGGACAGCTACGTATAGAAGAATGAAACTCAGCCATTCTCTTACACCATATACGAAGATAAACTCAAATGGATGAAAGACCTCAATGTGAGACAGGAATCCATCAAAATCCTAGAGAATATAGGCAGTAACCTCTTCAACATCAACCACAGCAAATTCTTTCAAGACACATCTTCAAAAGCAAAGGAAAAAAAGCGAAAATGAACTTTTGGGACTTCATCAAGATAAAAAGCCTCTGCACAGCGAAGGAAACAGTCAACAAAACAAATAGGCAACCCAGAGAATGAGAGAAGATATTCGCAAATGACACTTCAGACAAAGGTCTGATATCTAGATCTATAAAGAACTCCTCAAACTCAACACTCACAAAACAGATAATCACATCAAAAAATGGGCAGAAGACAGGAACAGACACTTCTCCAAAGAAGACATACAAGTGGCTAACAGACACATGAAAAAATGTTCATAATCTTTAGCCATCAGGGAGATTAAAATCAAAACCACATTGAGATACCACCTTACACCAGTTAGAATGGCCAAAATCCACAAGACAGTAAACAACAAATGTTGAACAGGATGTGGAGAAAGGGGAACCCTGTTCCACTGTTGGTGGGATTGCAAGTTGGTGCAGCCACCTTGGAAAACAGTGTGGAGATTCCTTGAAGAAATTAAAAATAGAGTTACACCCTATGACCTGGCTATTGCACTATGGGGTAGTAGTACCCCAAAGATACAGATGTAGTGGAAAGAAGGGCCATATGTACCCCAATGTTCATAGCAGCCATGTCCACAATAACCAAACTGGGAAGAGCCAAGATGCCCTTCACCAGAGAATGGATAAAGAAGATGTGGTCCATGTATACAATGGAATATTACTCAGCCATCAGAAAGGATGAATATCTAACTTTTGCATCAACATGGATGGGACTGGAGGAGATTATGCTGAGTGAAATAAGTCAAGCAGAGAAAGTTGATTATCATATGGTTTCACTTACTTGTGGAGCATAAGGAATAACATGAGGACATTGTGAGAAGGAAAAGAAGGATGAACTGGGGGAAATCGGAGGGGGAGACGAACCATGAGAGACTGTGGACTCCAAGAAACAAACTGAGGTTTTTAGAGGGGAGGAGGGTGAGGGGATGGGTGAGCCTGGTGTGGGTATTAAGCAGGGCAAGTATCGCATGGAGCACAGAGTGTTGTACACAAACAATGAATCTTGGAACACTGCATCAAAAACTAATGATGTATTTTATGGTGACTAACATAACACAATAAAAAAATTTAAAAACTACTTTTTCAATATTCTTACTGGTTATAATTAAGAAACAAACATGCATACTCAAATGTGTTCTACAGCAAATACTAACACTCCAAAGGAAATCAAAGTTGATCATTTTTCTTCCAGGTTAGGCCACTGACCTGTGATAACCTCAGTCTAAAACATCTCCTGTAATCCCTGTGTAATTACTTGGAACTTCTTGTAAAGTTGCATTGACTCTCAAGGTGGTAACTCTGTATGGTGATTAGAGATGGTCACAAATTCCTTGACACTGCTCCCAAGAAGAAAGAGAATGCTTGGCTCATTGCTGTGAATATGGATAGGTCTCTGACAGCTTTAAAGAGAACAGAATGTAGCAGAAGGGATACTGTACCATCTTCCAGACTAGGCCTTAACAAACTGTCAGCTTCCGTTTCCTGTCTCTTGAAATATTCTCTCTGGAAACTCAGCCTGCATGCTAAGAGGAAGCCCAAGAAATCCGAGAGGCCCCAATGAAGGTTGGCCTCTGGCCAAGCTCCCAGGCAACAGCCATCACCGTCGTGTCACGTCACGCATGTGAACCATCCTGAAGAGGGATTCTCCAGGCTCACTTGAGCCTTACCTGCTGGTACTGCATGGCAACGCCACTGCTAGGCCATGCCCAGATGGCAGGTCCATAACCAAAACAAGTAACATCGGGGTTTAGGCCCTAATGTTCTGGAATGGTTAGTCACTCAGAAATAGCTAAGTTGAATATTCTACATGACTCTTGAAAAGCAATTTAAAACATCAGACCTCTGCTGGTCCATTAAACAGGAGGATACGAAAGTGAATGAACTACTCTCTGTGCTGAGTACTATTCAAGGCTCAGGCCCTTGTCATGACTGTTTGACATGTGTGCGATTGCAAGTGAATACACAGTTACCTTTGAACAGCACAGGGTCAGGGGTGCTGATCCTCATGCAGTCAAAAAAAATCTATGTTTAACTTGTGACTCCCCAAAACTTGACCACCAACCGCCAACTATTGACCAGAAGCCTTACCAATAACAAAAATAGTTGATTAACACACATTTCATATGTTATATGCATTATTTTCTTTTTAAAAAAATATTATTTATTTGTTAGAGAGCGAGTGAGCACACATGCACAAGCATTAGCAGAAGAGGCAGAAGGAGAGAGAAAGGGAGAAGCAGACCCTCTGCCGAGCAGGGAGCCCGATGTGGGGCTCAATCCTGGGACTTGAGCTGAAGGCAGATGCTTAACTGACCGAGCCCCCAGGCAGCCCTGTATTCTTACAATAAAGTAAACTAGAGAAAAAATGTCATTAAGAAAATCATAAGAAACAAAAAGTACACGTACAGTACTCTACAGCAAACATTCCACATATAAGTGGACCCATGCAGTTTGAACCCCTGCTACCCAAGGGTCAGCTGTACAACATAACATATTTCTATAGAATTTCAGCACTTACTTAAGGTTTAGGCTTTCCTATGATAGCTATTATAAAATCTGTGTATGTTGTATAAATTTCAAGAGCATTTTATGTAGCTACTTCAGGTTAAATAATTATATTAGAAATGTATCATTACATTCACGGGTTTTTTTTAAATTACAATAGACTGCGATGACACTGATCAGTTTCAAAATGTGATCGCAATTTATGCTAACGTCATATGATTCTTCAACTAGCACCAATGACAACTTCAATAGTACATAAAATAGCAGTGTCCCCAATATTTCATAAAGTCACTCATAAAAAGATAGTACAATAAGCATTTATCATTGGTTTCACTTTTTAAGGTGATCGAATTCCCAACCCTCAATGTAATTTATGCAGTGCAATTTTGTGTGTCAGTGTTTCAGCCAAGTCACAAGGTCATTTTTACACAAAATACAAAAGTACATCCTCGATTCTCTCAGACCCCATTAAGCATGTAAATGTTATTAAAGAGATGAATGCAAAAAAAAAAATGTTGATGAAAACACAGTTGTGGCACCATCCAATATAAATTGCTTCATCACATGTAAAGGAAGTGCGCCCACAACAGACAAAAAGTGTATTAATCCCTGACCATGACATTGCAGTTTGTAGTCTAAGGAAACAGATCATGTTAAAAAAACACAATCAGACATTATTTGATAACAGAGTACAGAGATGGAGCTGAGAAAGTGAGTTCCACATATGGGATGAATCTGCCCGAGATCAGGTTATATGGGATCATGAGAATCCCACTGTAAATGAGACTGGTTATGGTAGACAGACCTCTCTCCATCTTGCATGTTTAGGTAAGTTGTGAGCAGGCAAGTAGATATCTGGGAAGATTTGTTATTTGATTATTCTGTTTATACAACAGAAACTTGAGGGTATAGATCAGTTTTGGTTCTTTTTTTTTTTTTTTTAAGAGAGAGAGCAAGCTTGAGTGGGGGAGCGGAGCAGAGGAAGAAAGAGAACCTTAAGCAGAGGCCACATCCAGCACGGAGCCCAGTGCGGCTCGATCTTATGAACCTGAGATCATGACCTGACTGAAATCAAGAGTCGGACATTTAGCCAAATGAACACTCAGGCGCCCCTGGATCAGATTTTTAAACATGCAATCCAGTATGGCAGAAATGTAATTATATCTGTAGAGATGCTGAGAAAACAATAGGAAAATCTGCAAAACATCATGGCCCTTGTAAAAGCTGTTCCCCTAGTATGTTCATGTAGCCTCTGTATCTTGCATGGGCTAACACCACTTTTTAAAATGCCATCTTCTAGCAAAACTCTGCTGGATAATGCATCGTATACTGTTCACTAAATTACAGACATTTTACAACTATTTAGGCAGTCAGTTCCAACTTTCATTTTTTCATTGGAATTCTTCAGCTCTTCTGATGGATGCAAGCTACAAGTATGTATATTTCAAGTGAGACAAGAAATCTCAAGAAAGACAAGAAACGAATTTTTTGTTTCTCTCGAACATAGAATATGGGTGCAACAAGATTCTTGTGAATCTTGTTGAAGTTTTTAGTTGAGTAGAACATGCCAAGTTTACCAATGCAGAGCATAACATTTTTGAGCTTACAAACTATGGACAAAGGGATTAGAAGGAAATGGAAATGTAAAGTTTGTGGTCAGATAAAAATCAGCAAAGCAAAATAAAATTTCCTGTTTTAAAGTGTTGAGTCACCAAGAAACACACCAAAATATGCATAACTAAAAAACGACTGAAAATATCACCGTCTCACAATATACACAAAAGTATTTTGAAAAAGCAAAAAGCAAAAAGCTTTTAAAATCACTGAGAAACCTATTTTTTACTTCCTTTAAGGTGGATTTTATTTATTGGGAGATGTAAGTAATTATTAAATGGCAACAGATTTAAGACATTCAGTGGATTCAACCAGGAAGAAGACAGGAGGAAAACAGAAGTACATTTTGAGATTGAGGTTGCTCTATTGAAAAATTGTTACAACGTGTAACTAATTAACTGTGTGGGCTAGTGTATTCCACTTCTGGAAAAATGCACCAGCATCAAAAACCACAGCATCTGGGGCGCCTGGGTGGCTCAGTCGTTAAGCGTCTGCCTTCAGCCCAGGTCAGATCCCAGGGGCCTGGGATTGAGCCCCGCATCGGGCTCTCTGCTCTGCAGGAAGCCTGCTTCTCCTGCTACCATTCCCTCTGCTTGTGTCCCCTCTCTCACTGTGTTTCTCTCTGTCAAATAAATAAAAATCTTTAAAAAAAAAAAAACAAAAAAACACAGCATCAAACATATTTCTAAAAGCAGTAATAACCATACATAACATCTGTTTTCAAATTTTTGTTCATCAAAATAGCCTTAATGTTTGAAGTGGCAGATTTTATAAGCACATGTAAATCTGAACTTCTTAGTTAAATGAAATACTATTTAATTTTTTTAATAGGATGGTGTAAGGGAGATTTCACAAAAAGTTTCATTTATTAAATGGGTTCCCAGCTAAAATAAGTTTGAAAACCCACCAAGCCAGAAACATTTCAAACAGCTTCTCTGCAGGACAGAATATAAAAGAAAACTCCCACCACACTTGGTCATGCTCCACTGATCTGAGGCCTAGTTACCTGCTCACAAGGCAGAGCATTTTCCCCCCAGCTTTCTTTGAATGGCTCTTGAAAAGAAAATGCCATTCAGCTACACAAGCTGTGTTGGTGAACATTCATCACTCAGCTCATCTTTCCGGCAGATGTGTTTATCCACAGCTCTGAGATGTCAAGTACTGTGGCGTCAGTTTCTATCAGGCTCTTCCCTTACCACTGAGCACAAAGCTAGAAAAATCAGCCCAGCCGGGAGAGTTTAGTAGGGACAGATGGAATAATTAAGTTAACCTCAGGGCTGCAGTCATTTAGGGAGGGCTCACATCTCTGAGTAAGTCAGACTCCCCTTCCCTTCTGTAAGGCAGAGTTCAAGGCTCTGGCGGCCACAATGGGCCACGGCAGCTTCTATTGGCAAAGTTGTCTTGCATCTTTGTTTTCCTGCTGTTTGGAATGCATCTTTCAGATAATGTTTTAGCTTCTCTCGCATCAGAGCTTTCAAATCAGATATTCCCACCAGAGACAGATAAGACAATGATTTTTCACACTTCCCACCAAAAAATGCATAGGTCAACTGAACCATATGGAACCAAGTCTTGTTATTCTGTGACACACTGTAAGATCTGCCCAGAATGACAAGGTCCAGTCCTGCATGCTGGGCTGGGCAGAGGAAAGTGAGCAGGGGAAGAGGAAAAAAATGATTCTGCTCTAATCACCAGGTAGTCCAGACAGATACCTCACAAAAGCAGCTCTTGTATTCTCCACTCCGCCTTCTTGGTCCAGGACAAAACGAAGTCCCTGTTTTGGGGCTGGTTTTAGTGCTCTGCTCTCTTTCACCGATCTTAGTCCACAGGGGAAAAAACTCTCAATTCTTATTTCTCAAACCCCTTTTCACTCCTTATTCAAATGCCGCCTCCTACAGGAAGAACGTGCTCATTGGAAGTCTGAGAGAATAAGAGATCAAACTCACCAAGAGCAGATAACAAAAAACAAGACCGTCCCCATAAAAGAGGAAAGCACATTCTTGTTTTCTTAATAGAAACCCATGCAAGCCTCAGACAATTGCTCTCTTTCTCTCCTGCAAACCCCATATCCTTGCTTCTGCCCTGCAAGCCACCTGATGATTGCTCCTTTAGATGCGAAGTGGGTTCCCATCCAATCTTTATGGATGCAAGCTTTACCTTGTGCCTAGACACTACCTCCTACAGATTTCCAATCCTATGGAGATCTTGACAAGTCTCCACTCTTAGAAACCTGGTCCTTGGTGGTGTTTAAAGATTTATCAGATAATACAATGGAATACAATAGAGAACACAACAGAATGTTCCACCGTTTCCCCACACAGCGGGAGCAAAAATCATTGCCTGCATGCGGGGTTCTCTCTCCCCAGTCTCCTTCAGTGTATGACACAGAGAACCAGTTAATTTACTACACTTGGGAGTATTTTAGGTCGGAAGACCTGGATTGAAAAGGTGAATCTGTTCAAACACTTATTTCACTATTTTATCTTCATGAAGAATAGTGGGATAAGGAGATGCTCATTTCTCAAAGAGAAAAAAAATCACAATTACGTTTACTGCTTCATCTGCTTTCTCGGCAATAACGAACACAGAGGCTGTCTGAGGACCACACAAGCACCATGTGGATCTGGCCAGGGAACAGAGAGGGCGAGCTGACACTGCAGTGGGTTGGGACTTGATGGATTCCTACATAAACTTGCCTACAATTGAAATGCGGATATTTGCTTGGCTTCAGTTGTGCACCAGCCTTCCATATCCCACACCGTTGTTTAGCTTCAGGGAATAACCTTCAGTATTGTAGGGTTTCATTTCTCACACTCCCTTGCCGACTTTTTGGCTAGACACCTGCAGCATACCAATGGCAGTTTGTGGAACAGCAGTGTAGTATTGCAATTAGAAGCCAACCTCTTGATGCTGGACAGGTTTGGGAAAAGAAATCCAAGCAGGGACACTGACTACTCATAGGATTGTTGGGAGAAATGATGAAGACAATGATGATATTAAACATACTAAATATTTAATAACAATAAATATAATAATTGCTAGTATTTATTTAGCTCTTATTATGCTAAGCACTTTCCATATATTGACTTGTTTTCACAATAACTCTGTGAGAGAGCATCGTTTTCCCCCCAGCTTTATTTTACATGTGAAGACCGAGACATGAAGAAGTTGAGCACTCCGCACAGAGAGATTAAGTCATGTGCCTAGGGTCACAGTTAATTGTGGAAGAATCAAAATTTGAACCTAGACAATCTAGTTCCAAAATCCACATACTCTAACACTATTTTATACATGAAAACTGAATGACCATTAACAGGATGACTGTTAGCTCACTATGATCCTTTCTCCTCCATCCCTGTCTTAATAATTATACTTCTCCAAAGATACTGTGACTTAACATGTTTACGTTTTTATTTAGAACATTTTACGACATCTACTCATGCTCTTCCCCTCTCTCTCCATTTCCCTAACTCCTATAAAACAGTAAGGAAGCAAGTTCCCACCTCCACTAAGGAGATTGCACCCACCCCTTCCAGCTGAGTTGTTTATTCCTCTTCTAGAATCTTTTAACACTTGTTCGTGTCTCTGTCATTATCTGTCAATGTGTCCAATGTCGTCCCTTTATTGGGCTCCTGAAGAGCAGGGAAAAAGCATTCACTTCCACATCCCAGGGGTTTGCAGAGTACCTGGTACAAAGGAGGTAGCTCATTAATGTTGAATTAATGAACAAAAAGAAGTCTAGGTCCCGTCCCCTAGCACTTGGTCAGTAGGCTCCCTTCACAATGTGAAACTGCATCTGCCTCAAGTAGGTTTGGAGGAGGGCAAGGGAGCAAACGTGTAAGAAAAGCTGCATAACTAACATGGCATTTAACCCAGAGTCCAGGCTTTGTTGAAATTTAGTAAGAAGGCTTGCAGAAGGTAAAGTAAATGGTATGAAACTAGCCAGGAACACCACGGAGCACTGAGATGGAACCTGCCCCCAAGAGGAAGGTAATTAGTTCTGAGGTAACTCACAAGTAGCCAGCAGGAGACTAACCCTAACTTTGAAGGGGCTAATAAGAGGCCCTTACCCATACCTCCTTTCATTGCTAGCCTCCCCTTCCCACACCAGCACTGGGACTAACATCAATAATGGACTGTCTGCATCTTTATATGTAGTAATTAAGCTTGGATGGAACCTGAAGAGCTCTTTAGGATTAGTTATTAGAATGCACAACCACCGCAGCGTGTAGGCTCCCTTTGGCTGGTGGCTGGAAGACAGACTTAAATAAAACATGGACTCTGCAATGACACTGTAAATTCCCTCTAGGCCTCCTGCTGCCAACCCACCTGACCTCCTTGTGCTACAAGGATGTAGGTCCAGGACACTGAAGATTTGGTTTCTAACAAGTTTATTAGTACTCCAAGGTCTGAAAAAAATGTGTAACCCATGTAACTCTTGACTCCTGCTCCTGCTAATGCAAAACCTTTTTAGATTCCCACAGAGAAGTCCCTCTTGGTTATTTCCCATAGTCCTTGTTGGTGGGGGCAGGCGACTCACATGGTCTCATTAAAATAAAATAAAAGGGAAAAGAAGGGAAGGGAAGGGGAGGGAAGTGAAGGGGAGGGAAGGAAAAGCATAAAGAGAAAAAAGGAGATTGAGTGAAGGAAAAGGGAAACATTTCCATCAAGTGGCATCCACTCTCGTCCACCTTTCCTCTGGCTTTTCCTTAGTGCTATAGGACATAGGCCCCCTTATGGGTCCCATGGTTCATTTCAGGGGATACTTCACCTCTGTTAAAATGCTTCAAATGTGTCAAAGTTTAGAAAGTTTTTCTGTGGCAAACCGCCAGACTAGAGAATGTCAAAATGCTTCTTTCTGTCCTAGGGTCACATTCAAAGGGGTGCTGAAGTCTAGCACACTTGCTTTCTGATATCTTGTAACACTGGTTCTTAAAGTGTGGGGCCTGGACCAGCAGCACCTTCACAATCTAGAAACTTGTTAGAAATATAAATGATCTGGCCCCAGGCCAATGCCAACAACAACACAACAGTGGGGCTGGGGCCCTGCAGTCTGTGTCTTACAGAATTTCTATAGGGGGAAAAAAAGGCTATTTTCTTTCTAACTTGCATCTTCCCTCTCTCTAGGATGCAGACATGAATTTCTAGGGGAAGAAATAGCCAGTGTGGTCAGAATCGTGGCATTTACTGGATTAAAATGCCATGTTTAAGACTAGGATAGGTTCTTTCCAGGAAGCTCCTCAGATTCTCATGCACACCGACTAATTTTCTAGGGTTGCCACACCCTTTCACAAGACTATCCTAGATATGTCTATATCACACGTAGAGATGGGTTAGGCATAAGAAAGAAAACTTTCATTCATTCAACTCATTCTACAAATACTTATTGAGCATCTACTATGTGCAAGGTACTGTTATTCTTCCCTTGAGATCTATTAAGTCAATAAAGCCAACACCTCTGCTGATGTGGACAGATAATATAAATGACGCTTAATTAGAAATACATTAGATGGTATGTCAGAAAGTGACAAGTGTTACTGTCATCAGACACACACACACACACACACACACACACACACACACACACAAAACAGCACACACCCCAGTAGAACACGGCAAGGGAGTTAGAAGTTATAAGTTTAACTATGATCAGGTTTCACTGAGAAAGTGGTGTTTAAGCAAGATTTGAAAAAGGATGAGGGAGTTAGGCATGCCAGTAATGGGGGAAAAACATTCTCAGCCTAAGGTACAGCCAGTGCAAAGGCTCAGAGGCAGAAGCAGCCAGACTTGAACAAGGACAGTTCTCCTGGAATCAAAATATGGAGAACTGGCATATATATCTGAAAATAATATATATACTTGGAAATAATTCTAAAATAATAATACAGTAACATATAATACATGGCTCCCTGGCCTCTGAAGGAATCATGGTCTTAATCAATGAGAACAGATATTTGACATGGGATCTTCCCTATTATCTCTTTGCAAATGTGCATGAATTAAAGTTTTGTTTCTATCGTTTCTGATTGTAGGTGACAAATTTATAAAGTTCTCAAAGACATAATTTTGGACTAGAAAACATCTAAGTCAAAATGGAACATTAGCAGTTGATTATAAAATAATAGAGAAACACAATTGGCCAAGAAGTCCCAAG
This sequence comes from Procyon lotor, assembly GCA_028646535.1. NCBI lineage: Eukaryota > Metazoa > Chordata > Mammalia > Carnivora > Procyonidae > Procyon > Procyon lotor. The sequence continues at coordinate 52,050,246 of CM053617.1, forward strand.
AATTTTTGAGAGGAAGGGAGGGAAGGGGTATAGAGGGAGAGGGGGAAGGAGAGAGAATCTTAAGCACGGTCCATGCCCAGAACCAAGGTCGATGCAGGGCTCGATCTCACAACCTGGAGATCATGACCTGAGCCAAAATCAAGAGTCAGACACTCAACAGACTGAGCCACGCAAAATTGAGAGGACTTACACTACCAGATATTAGGATTTTCTGTGAGTCTATAAATATTAAATAGTGTGAAAAGCTAAATCAACAGGAAAGAAGAGAATTCAGAAACAGGCTCATAGTGATAGAAGTATGTGATTTATAACAACAGTATACTGTAGAACAGTAGGGAAAGGATAGTCTCTTCAATAAACGATGCTGGGTCAACTGGATACGTTCCTATGAAAAAAAGAATCCTGATCCTTAATGTAAATCATACATAGAAATCAACTCTAGGTGGACTGTATATCTAAATGTGAAAGGCAACACAGTAAAATTTCCAGAAGATAACAGAAGAGAGTATGTGTCTCACCTTGGAGTAGACAAGAGATTTCTTTAACGGGACACATAAAGCACTAACCAGAAAGGCAAAGAATGGTAAACTATTTTAAAATGAGAAACTTCTACTTACCAAAAGAAACCATGAACAGAGTAAAAAGGGAAGCAAGGTGTCTAGTGGGAGAAGACAGTTGCAATATATGTAATTGATAAGGGACTTACATCTAGGACATATAAAGAATCCGTCAGTCAAAGGGAAAGACTGCCTAACAGAAAAAAAGAGGGCATGAACAAGGAGTTCACAAAAGATGAGAGCTATGTGGCTAAGAATCATTTAAAAAACTCTTAACTTCATTATTCTTCAGGGAAATGCAAATAAAAGCTGTCACGATGCAACTGAACATACCCACAGGAACAGTTAAGATCAGAAAGACTTGAAAAATATAGAATGTTGGTGAAATGTGATTCCTGTGACACCGCCAGTAGGAGGATGATTATTGGTTTAACTACTTTGGAAAACTCTTCGGCAGCGTTTATTAAAAGCAAACAGTACGGGCGCCTGGGCGGCTTAGTCGGTTAAGCGTCCGACTCTAAGTTCGGGCCCAGGCCATGATTTTTCATGGGTCATGAGATCAAGTCCCATGCAGGTCTCCTCACTCAGGAGGGTGTCGCCTTGAGATTCTCTCCTTCTGCCTCTTCCCCCACTCACACGCTCTCATGCTCTCTTTCACACTCTCTCTAAAATAAATAAATAAATTTTTTAAAAAATAAAAATAAAAGTGAATAGTGCTTACTCTACAACCTAGAAATCCCACGGTTAGATATATCCAACAAAAATTCACATATTTGGATACTAAAAGATTTGAGAATGTTCATTCCAGCATTATTTATAGCAAACAAAAACTAGGAACAATTCACACGACCATGAGCTGTGAAACTGATAAATCAATGGTGGAGTATCTATATACTGAATACTGCGATCAGTGAAATGAGCAAATCACCACTACATGAAACGAACAGCAATAAATCTTAGAGCCACAATTCTGTTCAAAAGAAACCAGACATGGAATAATACAAAGTGTCTAATTCAGGGGCGCCTGGGTGGCTCAGCCGTTAAGCGGCTGCCTTCGGCCCAGGTCAGATCCCAGGGTCCTGGGATGGAGCCCCGCATCGGGCTCTCTGCTCAGTGGGAAGCCTGCTTCTCCCGCTGCCATTCCCCCTGCTTGTGTTCCCTCTCTGGCTGTGTTTCTCTCTGTCAAATAAATAAAATCTTTAAAAAAAAAAAAGTGTCTAAATCAATTTACAAAAAGAACAAGAACAGACAAAATCTAAATAATCTACCGACTCAAAAGTCAGGGGAGTAGGTCAGCTTTGAAGATTAAGGCAGAGACAGACCTGGGTTCCTGGCATGCTGGGAATGCTCTGTCTGTTCACAAGGGTGATAGTTTTATAGGCACATTCCGTTTGTGATCATTCATTGGGCAGTGAATTCATGATTTGTACATTTTCATGTGTATGTGTTCTATTTTAATAAGAAAATAGATTTTCAAAACTGAAAGAAAAAATAAATACAGGCTTAGGACAAAGCAGTTTGGCAGAGAGAACACCAAACCAAAAAAACCTGGGGTTTTCCAAGTTTTAGCCCCAGCTCTGTTATTTAATAGCTTTATAAATCTGGGTAACTCACTTCAATCTAAACTTTGGGTTTTTTTCAACTGTGAAGGCAATCCCTGCCCATCTCACAGGATAGCTGAAAATACTAAATGAGATAATTGTGAACTGTTTTGTAAACTCTTAAGCAACACATAAATTTGCATACAATGCAGACTAGAGGGTAAATTGTAGATTTAGAATATAGAGCTAGATTATAAACTTTAACTAAACAAACTGTAAAAAACAGGTTTGTCATTATAATTACTAGTTTCAGCTTCTTATTGTTGTTGTTCTTTTAACATTTGAATGTCTTGCAATCCTTGGCTTGATCTTTGATGGCAACAATTGAGTAAAGGTAAGTAAAGTTAAGTAGCTGCTTCTCTGTCAATGGATCATATATTCTCAGGCTCACCACAGCCTCCACACTCACTTTTATTGCAAAACTGGTTATTATAGGAATAGGAGTCTGTGAACCACAAAACACAGTGTTATGAAGATTGCGCTTTAGCTTGTCTAAATCAGAAAGGCAATTGGTTTGCGGAATTCCAGACTGAATTGGGGTTCAGTCAGGGTCTGCTGACAGGGAGCTCGTTCACTCTGCCAATCCCTTTTCCTCGGCTACATATTTCAGTCTCTGCAGGCTCCTTCTAGAATTCATCCCTTTTAAAGCCCTAACAGCCCCCCAAGTGGGGGAAATGTCATTCAATCAAAATGTATCACTAGAATTTCTCGAATGCCAAAGGCAAGTACAGGGGGGCTGTGCTTTCTGTCCCAACAGCAGGTTATCTGTTAGCCGTGCACCGAGTGCAGTGTACTGTGCCAAGCCCACTGGGGTGTGACTCTGCCCTTTTGGAACTTCTGATCTACTTAGGGAGGCAGCTCCAACACAGGAATCTGTTGGCCTGACAAGGAAAGTAAATGCCAGAACAAGAACTACAAACAGAGTGAGTGCTCTAGGGTTCCAAGAAGGAGCAATCACTGGAAACTACAGAAAATCCGGGAAGGCTTTTTAGAAGAATGCATTCTAAAAATTCATTTTAGAATGAATGCAGTCATTGAGGATACGGACCCAAAATCCAGTAAACCACGGCCATTCTGTTCCCTCCTCCTAGGGAGAGTCGCCCCATATCCCCTATGGCGATGACCACTGAGCTCACGTCAATTTGGGATGAGTGCTTTTATCTCAAATTATCCAAGTCACTCTGCCCAGAAAGAATGACTAAAAGGAGCCATGAATAGGACAAATGCCTTTACCTTTTATGCTAATAAACATGTAGCCTCTAATCTCAGAATTTCACTAATGGACTTCAAAAAAAAAAAAAAAAAGCTATTCGGTTAGAATTACATGTAGTAAATGGACTGCAGGATGGAAGAATAACCCCATCCTGCCCCATCCAACCCCAATGACTTGGCCTGTTAGATTTGTTCCCAACCCACAACCGATGTCCTGATGCCCTGCCAGGATTACCTGTCCTCTGCGATGCTGGAGGGGGAGAAAGGAGGATGGAGAGGGATAATGTGTCATATCCATATGTATGAGACCCTTAACTTTCATTCCTATAGATGTTGGCTTATTAAAGACCCAAAACAATTCTTCAATGAGGAAACCTGTTTAGGTTTTGCATTCCTACATCTTTTTTGTGATTAACACCATCAATGCGCACTGATGGAATCAACATGCCTCAAAAGGCACTTTAAGGGAATTCTATTCCAGGGCTCATTTTTGTACCTAAACCGTCAGTGCAGAAAACAAATACACTGAATCTCGAGGTCATAGGTCTCGTCTCTACACATTGAGAGATAAACCTCTCTAATGGATTTTTGGAAGCTATGAAAAATTTCATACTTTTGATTGGGCGGTTGATTTGGAGAAAGCAACTTTAAGAAATTTTGAACAACAGAGGGCAATAATCTAAACTTTCCAGGCAAAAGACTTTTGTTGTTGTTGTTCCCCTGGGGAACTAAATGCTCAACTAAATCTACTTTACCCCTCCCGCCCCCAGCCCCTCTGCATACATACAATACACACACTTAAAAGATACAGAACTTTCATTTGGGTAACTGAGCTTTTTCTCTCTCCATTAAAATTAAAAAAAGGGAAGAACGTCCTGATATTTACTGAGTGCCTACTATGTGCCCAATGTCTTACATACAAAATCTCAATGAAACCTCACAATTAAAGAAAAGTAGATGGGTTAACAGACTCAGAGAGCAACTATAAAGCTACCAGAATACCAGTCTAGTTTAAGCGAGGGCTGGTTTGTGCACATGCATACGCATGAGTGTGTAATTCAACCTGTCAGAACAACAGAGCAGTGAGTCAGACTTCAGGGAGCCCAAACCCACTTGGTTAAAATGGAGACTCCTAAGCCCCACTCTCAACATTTTGATTCAGGATGTGGAGTCAGAGGAGCACAAACACCCCAGGTAGTCCCCCTCAAGTTGAGCAGACCACACTTGAGACCCTTTTCATCAAAGTGAGAGCCTAATAAGGAAGAGCCTGGCCTCCAAAAACCGAGGTCTGAGTTTGAACCCTATATGGTGTAAACTCAGAGAGGTCAGGTGGCCTGTCCAAGTTCACAGTGAAGTATGACTTCAGGAAAAGGAACATAGTAGTAACTACCTACAGAGGTATTGTGAGGGTTTTATCAAGTGATGTCTATAAATCCGGGCACCTGGAACATGGCGCACCTGTAGGTAGCATCTCCCGAGCTCCCGCACTAGCTGCAGGCCATCAGGGCAGCAGTGAGGGCAGTTTGGCCATCACTCTGAGTCACGGCCACATCCAGGGCTCTTGGTGTCCTTACCACACTCTTTCATCCACACACAAAGGTTTCCAAGAAATGTTGGCCTTCCTGCCACCAAGGAAGCTAATCAAAGGCCCTCTTTCTAAGACCAACAAGTTTTCCAGCATTTTCTGCCACTCTCTGTCCCCAAACTATCTTCCTGGGGTTTCAATTGGTTGCATTCATTTTAGCATTTCAGAATCTAGGTAATATCTACCTTTTCCTCCCCGCACCTGAAGCAAATCTAACTCTAGGAACACGTGTCAGAGGGAGTAAGGGCACAAAAGCCACAAACATACTTGGGACACGAGAATTTTTGCAGTCTCAGAAAAACAGGGACATAGAAATTTAAACTAGTAAGTCAGGATACTGTATGAGTCCATTTGTCAGTGCATACTGGAGCCTAGAAGGTCTAGTGAAGCTTAGAACATGGAGAAACCAATCCATTCTAAAACGAGAAGAAAAACCTCAAGCTAATCATATGGAACCGGAGTTAGGCCATGACAGACAGAAGCAGTTTGTTATTGTTCGGAAAATTCCAAGTATTTACAATTGAGAAGAAAATATAATACCTTACTTCTCAAAGCTTTCAAAAGTGTGGTCAGAGCATGAGCACATCAGTGTCCCCTGGAGGTTTGTTAGGCGTGTAGAATTCCACACCAACCCCAGATTTCTCGCATCAGAATCTGCATCTTCACAAGATCTTCAAGGGATTTCTGTGCATTAAGTTGTTTTTTTTCTTTTCTTTCGTGCATTAAGTTTTGAGAGGCTTGAGTATCGTACGCACCCAGGCACCCATTACTCAGGTGCGAGAGTCGCCCACAGGCTGTCCGGTTGTATGTGTACCTCAACCCACGTTCTCACCTTCTTCTTGGATTACTAAAAGGAAACCCAGTATGCCCTCTCATTTCACTGGTAATCATTTCACAGGGTACGTTTTTTAAAAGGCATGGTCTCTTACAAAGAATAATAACTGTAAGACATTTATAACTGTAAGACATTTGCCACAGCTAAAAATATAGTAATTCCTGAATATCATTAAATATTCTGGAAGTATCTGAATAGATTAGGAAGAGAAAGGATCTATTTTGGAAGATTCTGCAGAGATTTACCTGGGCTGCTCAAAGCTGAAGGGTAGTCTTCTCAGTACTGGAGATTTGGGAAGCTGAATAAAACCCACAAAATTACACAAAATTGTCTATTTTGGTATATTGACGCAAAGCACAATATATCACTACTCACATGAGTTATGGCAAATGACTTTTGTCAGGCATTATATAAGGGGTCACAAAGCCAGACTCTAAAAAGCGAGGAGGGGTACATTTTTATAAATGGCTTGCCAAGGGAGTAAAAGGGACTGAAAATGTTAAAAAACAACAACAACAAAACTAAACAAAAAAAACAAAAACTAAAACTAAGTTTATAATAACCTGGCTGAAAATTCTAGATAAAACATAAAGACTTGGAACTATTGTCATGGTAAAGTCTGTCTAAAAGAAGGGACCAAACCCAAGACATGCCAGCTTAGGTATAAATAGTTGAAGGCTCAAACAGACCCCAGATATGTGGCTAACACTTGTAGGAAGACTTGTAAATTCAGGGAGCTCCCAAGGGGCGTGCCCCTCAACTAAACCAGATAACTGAAATTACAAAGGAAGCCTAACCATGAAATGAATGATCATGAACTATTTGGGGGGTTTAGGTGAGAGAGAGAAGTGTGACAGTGTTAAGTTTTATAATGCTCAGAATACCCGAATAGAGAGAAGAGAAGAAAATCAGATACATTGGAAACAAGATCTAAAACAAAACCAACTGACTTTATAACTAAATGGTTAAATTTTTTAAAATATTTACTTATATGAAGGGGGAGGTTACGGACAAACAGAGAGGGAAAGACAGAATCTCAAGTGGACTCCCTGCTGAGCACAGAGCCTGATGCGGGGCTCGATCCCAGAACCCCAAGATCATGACCTAGAACGAAATCAGGAGTTGGCCCTTTAGCCAACAGAGCACTCAGGCAACCCCAAAATGGTTAATTTCTGTGTCCCGAGGGATACTCCGAGGGGAATCTCAAAACTATGGCCCATTTCAGGAACGTAAATTCAGTCAGAGGAAGGTTATTTCCTGGAGTTCGCTAGATGTCAGAGTAAGGAGCTGGAACTTAGTTCCACAGGGAGTAGGAAGCCAGGAGAATCTTTGAGGGGATAAAAAAGAGCCCTTCAGAAAGGTGTGTCTGACAACAGCAGTAAGCAAGAGGGAGATTCTAGAAGTAGGAGGGCCAGGGAGGGATTGCTGAAATAACCCTGGCCTGAAGAGATAAGCCCTGGAAGGGCTGAAGGTCAACTGAATGCCAGCCTTGAGAGTTCCATCAGCTCTCTTCAGACAACTTAACAGCCTTCCTCTCTCCCACCCAGGACCCTGCAGTTGGCAACCTAAAAATCCACCATCTGCTGCAGGAATGTGACCACCCACATTAAAAGGAAATCTCGAGCATCGTGGTAAAGAATAAATGACTCCACATCTCTACAGACTTTCAAATGAGTTTGAGATAAACTTCATTTACACAATGAAATGTTTCTGAGAAGTTTAACAAGATGGAGAAAAATGTTATTCAGTGAAATTTCTTTCACAGTATTTATTTCTTCAGATGACTACAGCAATGGATTTCTTTGGAAGAGCAATGGATTTGTTTGGAGGGAGTGTCCTGAAGCTTTAAAGCTTGAAGCAGAGGGAACCTCTAAAATATTTTTTTGTTCCAGATAGGAAGAGAGACACAGAAAAAGAGAAAGGAAGAGGTAGGAAGGGAAGAACAGGGAAGAACAGGGAAAAGAGAAGTTCAAACATTATGGTGAGAGACAGCGTCCAGCGTGATGGGATACCTTCCCAGGACCCTTCACATTGGCAGTGAAGTTACCAAACACACAAGACAAATGATGTGGGTGGACTTGTACATTTCTGGGTAGAAACCAATTAAAGGGCTGAGTGTCAGCAAGCCGGAAACCTCGCTTACATGTGCAATTAAATTTGTGTAAGTCATATGTGAGAGTATGTCTTAAGGGCATCTCTAATGAGTCCTTTAATAATATGAATAACTCATGCCCCAGTTCATCTGCTTGGCAATTAAGGTGTGTGAGTATCGGGTCCTCTTCTACCAGGGTAGTCCTATAACTCCTCCCTGAAGGCACGGCAAGCAAGAGAAAGTCTGGTTACATGATTTGTAAAACATTTACTGTTTAAAATAGGGCTGGGGGCGGGGGTAGGGAAGCAAGATGTGGAAGCCTCCCAGGACCTAGCTGAGTGATGTACCTGCTCTCACCTGCATAGCGATGTTGTCAGGGGCTGACTGAGGAACGAACAGGGTGATGGCATCTCTCTATCCCTCACTAATGTCCCCACCCGAGCATCCACTTTCTCATTTACGATCTCCTTGACAGTGACTCTATTTACATGGCGTCGGGATTAATCAGCCCGGAGTTGTTTAGCTGCAGGAATCAGGCAACCCGTGTAACTCAGCATGGCAGCGTGACATTATCACCAGCTAAGCAATATTCGTTCTGTATGATCACTGTCGCCAGGGAACTTGCTGTGTGATAGGACTTCAGGTGCTGAAGTCATAAACCATTACGCTCATCCCCGAGCAGCTGTATGACACCTTTCCTCAAGGACAGCCACGAAAGCCACACAGTGGATCGTACCTGATTTATTAGCAGGATCGGCAAGGGCACTGCAGAAGTTTCAATCAGCCAGTGCCGCAGGGAAAGGTTTCCATCCTCCACTCCTCCGGCTGGTCCTTGTATACAGAATTACCTGAGATCCAAACACAGCCCACCGGCTCCATAGCAAATGGATTTCTGTCAAGGTACAGAAACCCCTGCATCACAATTATTTGTGGGCCTATCTGTCACCCCTCAGTGAGAACATGAACACTGATGGAAAGAACAGAGACTTCTTCATCTGTCTCCTTGATTTTCCACCTGGTGTCTCGTACTAAGTAGCTTCTTAAACTATGTTTGGTGAGCAAATAAAAGAATGAATAAATGAGTTCTGGTGAAGGAGAAAAGTTTATTTCACCAAAGAAAACAGAAAGTTAGGGTAGAATTTACTTTTTAAAACAATTTTATCCCTCACAAATTGAACTGATCGGCCAGTTTTGACGGAGAGGAAGATGTTTTCTGGATCAGCTGACTCCTGCCAGGTGGATTGAGGGCTTCTATATCTTTACCTGGAAAAACTATTCAATTCAAAAGGAATTTCAAGGTTTAGGTAACACATATTAGGTGGTAGCATTAGTAGTTTCTCATCTGACAATCCTTAATGTTGAATTTCCCCTTTTCCTCATGTAAAACTGCAGACAGGGAACAGAAAAAAAAAAAAAAAAAGGTCCACATTTCAGGCAGGCTCCCACCTACATCACTTCTTATCTCTGTAATTTTGGTGATGTGTCAATTCCCTTGGAGCCTCAGTTTTCTTACCTGTCTAGACCACATGTGATGGTAGTACCTACTTGACTTTAAGTGAAATACTGTTCTGAGTATAAGGGTTCTAACAGATTGCCTGGTGCGGCAGGTGCTCACTAAGTAGAAGAAAGCACTGTTAATCTATGTTCTTGAGAGAGATTAGCAATAACATGGTTTGTGTGAAGGGTTGACTATGTTGATTAAATCCTCAGGAAACCTTTCACAACTCAACTAAGTATTGTTTTAGAAAACAACTGACCAACCAACCAACTGTGGGAAACAGGACTATGAACTCTCTTAACCACAGGCTACATCCACTGGTGTAGCCTCAAGGTTCTCTGACCAACCAACCAACCAGCTGTGGGAAACAGGACTGTGAACTCTCTTAACCACAGGCTACATCCACTGGTGTAGCCTCAAGGTTCTCTGACCAACCAACCAACCAACTGTGGGAAACAGGACTGTGAACTTTCTTAACCACAGGCTACATCCACTGGTGTAGCCTCAAGGTTCTTGTCTCCAAGCAATTCTTTTTCTGTCTCTCCCCACTTCTCTTCACTGCAAGGACATAACAGATTACACACACTTACTTCTAAATCAAAGAAGCACATGTGTGACCTCTGCCAAGTCACTTAACCTCCCTTGGCTTCTCTTTACTCTGCGTTATAAAATGAATCAGTTGGGCCAGAGAATCTCTAAAGTCATTCCGGCTCAATGGTCTGTGATTCTAGGAAATGAACACTCACAGTTGCTAGATAACAAATCAAGAAGTCAGCCCAGTTAAAGATATTAAGCCAAATGAAGCCCTATAATTTTCTTAACTTTGCTCTAATGGGAAGAAGATTAATATATATTAAGCCCTTAGGATGTACAGACACTGTGCTAGATGTTCTCATAAGGGATTTCAATCAATTGTTATACTTCATTAAAGCAAATTCCCTAAGGCAAGCCTGAAATTTAATTTTGTTTTTATAGAGAATGTTTGGGTCATTCATTGGCAAACTGGCATCTTTACATAATACTAGGAGAGTACCACAAAGGCCTGTGCATTCTGGTCAGTATTCCCTTCCAAAGGGCAGGGGATAGGTTTGTTGGTTTTGGAACACATTAGTCAGGAAAAGTCACACTAAATCTACCTACTCACCTCTTTACCATACACCATTCATGCAAGCATTGTATTGCAAAAATCAGTCTGCATCTCCCTTTCCCTGTAATTTCCCCAAACCATAGTATGTTGTAAATGTGCACAGTGAATGTTAGCTCACTCACACCCAATAAAATCCCACAATGGAAAGGAGAGCCTCTTCATTTTAAGCCTCTTTCCTAAATGCTTAACGGGTCATTCAATTAATCCAATAAATATGTATTGAACTCGTATTTTCTGTCAGACCAGAATTAGGTATTCAGGATATGGGATGAGGTAAAGAAAGTATGTCCTTGATTTGGCAGACATTACAGTCAAGGGTGGGGAACAGACATTAATCAAATATAAGCACGCACAGTTGTATGTACACATACACACACAAACTCATCCTGTCTGTCCCACTCTTACCCTTTCCCACTCTTACCCACTCTTACCAGTTCTAGGCTGGTAGGTAGGCTCTTTATTCTCATATCAGAGATTTATTAGTGTTGAAAACATAAGCTACGTTCCAGGCAGCTTATGGGAACAGCTTGTGTGTCGTCTCTGAGGCAAGAAGGAACATTGTGGCAAAGTAAGAGTTGATAGAAGGAAAGTGTATTCAAAGTGCAGCTAGTGGGAAATAGAGTCACGAGATAAACTTTGGAGAGGCACGCAGGTCCAGAGAGGATTACCGTGGCATACAAGAACATAAAGATTCTAAAATTATGTGAACCATTTTGAAGCTTGAAAAAATGAAGGACATGGAGAGTTCTGTAGTCTATGTTGCTTCTTTCACTCTTAAGATCATCTCTTTTGTCAGTCAAATGCCAGTTCCCATATTTATTACTTAGTATCAGATAAACTCAGACAAGTCTAGTAACAGCATTATTAACAATAATGGCAATCACTTACTGAGAATGCCTAAAGACCTGGGCGAAGTGCTCTACCTACATTGCATGGTACTTTATCCTCCTCATTACATCTGGTAGGCATTATTTTGATCCCAAAAGTCACAGGTAAGAAAACAGGGTTAAAAATCTTGTTTGAAGTTATACAACTGTTACTCAGTAGTTGAACCACATCTAAATCCAAAATTTGTATATTCCAAAGTCCACTGTGTTTTTATCTATCCCCTCTCTGGGTCTTGGTTCTCTATACCCATAGCACTACTGTGCAAAGAGAAATTACAAATATAAAGGTACTGACATATATTAATAAAACTTTTTTTTAAGATTTTATTTATTTAGTTGAGAGAGAGAGAGAGAGTTGAAGCAAGCAGGGGGAGGAGCAAGGGAGAGGGATCAGCAGACTACACTGAGCATGAAGCCCAGTGCAGGGCTTGATGTGAGAGTATGTCTCTCATACCAAAAGCAAGAGTCAGAGGCCTTGCTGACCCAAAGAAAATGACCCAAACGAAAATCAAGAGTCAGAGGCCTTGCTGACTGAGCCACCCATGTAGTCCAATAAAACTCTTTTAAGTCCAAATTCAAGGAAGTGGAACAGCAACTTTAATTACTCAGTATTTTTCTTTGGAGGGATAGTGAAAGATTGCAGGAAAAGCATAGTCATGGCCAAACTCAACTTTGAACAGAAAAAAACTTTGCTTGATTAATATGGTAATCACTTTAAGGGCAAAACTCATTTTTACATTATACTGAAAGGATGTAAAAAGTATAAAAAAAATAGACATAAGGGAGAAAGATAATACAAGAGAAAAGAAAAGGCAAACAATCACAAACACAAAGAGCAGGAGAAATGCTGGTAAAAGGAGAAGGACCACATCATGGAGATACACACGGGGCACTGAGTCTTCTAAGTATCATTTGTACAGCTCACCTGAATCCCAGAATCTTGCCTCTCCATCACTGAAGTCAGAGAAAGAATTAGAGTCCTCAACCTATTCTTTTTTCAGAAACTGGCTTGTTTCCAAATGGGAGAGCTAAGCTCACCTGGGGAGCATTATCACCCAGGCTGAGGTAGATGTCTGAACACACGGCGTCACAGCAGAAGCGAGACGTGTCCCACCTCTGGCTGAAAATGATGATAGAATAAACTCTCCTTTTTCTAACCCTTGAGGTAAGAGATCATGAAAGATCACGAGAACTATTCAGCATGTCAGTAGTTTCTCTTTTCTTTCATTGCTAAGCTACCTCATTTGGTTTCATTAAAAAGTAACTTTCCAGTGATCCTTCCCAACCCCTGCCAATTTTTTTTTTCTCATCTCTATTACATTTTTTTTTTCCTAGCCATGGCCCATAATACTCATCAGATTAGCAATCTGAAAGCAATTGATCACGTCCAGAGTCATTTTAGGAATCAATGCCTACAGCTTGGAGGCACAGAGTAATATAATTTGGCAAACTGCCTCGAATGACTTTATTTCCATTCTTATTGAAAATGATTGACTTTTTTGGAAGGTTTTTGTGATGTTGGTAGGAAAGAAGATCTTTGCATTAACAGCCTCAAAACGTAAGTGACACCCCATCTCCATTCAGCCCTGGCTTTCAGGTAATTACGTTTAACTGCTGAGAGACCATTCTCTGGGATTCTCTCTGACACTTGAAAGCACATTCGTGTTCCACACTAGCCTCAGCATTTCCTCTCCTTTCCTCTGGTTCCCTTGCCCAACTTTTCTGCACTAGGACCCCATGTAGTTCAGTCTTCCAAAGCCAGAAATCTGAACTAACTCTAATATGTCATTTTTCTTCATATGTTATTTGATCACGTTTAGAATCTCAGACCTAGGCATGATCCAGTGAGGCCAATAGAGAGAAAGGAGAGTCCATCAGAATCAGTAGCATCATTTGCAATGTTCTGATAGACCCAAGGGCAGAGTCTCACTGCTTCTCAGTGGGACTGAGACTCTGATGGACTGCATTTTGAATTGGATCTGTTACCCAGAGCTTCATTCCAGACACATAAATACATGCAGACATACATCTATTAGTAAGGACCCTTGTGGTTCCAACAATTAACAGACCCCAGATGGAACTAGACCAAACAAAAAAGAGAAAACAAAGGGAAATTTATTACATGCATAAAAGGGCACAGCATGGATTGAAAGCCTTGGGGCTGAAATCAGGCACGATAACCATGAAGATCCAAGGAGTGCTCCTTGTCCATATCTTTTCTCGATTTCTCTCTTAATTTGAATGTTTCTCCCTCTCTTGCTCCTCAGTCTGCACGATGGGTGGAAAATGGCCTCCCCAGAACAAGCAGACTTTCTGTCAGTTTTACAAATCCGTTGTACAAATGGCTGCTCTCCCTCAGTCCCAATTCCAGTTTCCTAGGGTGGGAAACTGCACTGATTTCAACCAGCTTTAAGTTAGGAGAGGTAAGTCACTTACTATAAACAAGCCTGCTAGGAATCTTTTGTTGCTCCCCCCCAGATATGTGGAGATGTCTCCAGAAAAAAGAGGTCTTATGAGTTGGGTAGTTCTCCACAGTGTCCAATGCCAAGGGAAAATGACAACAGGGCAGTTGTTAACTTGAAATTGTTCTGATGGGGCAATCAACACTTAAGCCTCCTGACCACCCTCCTCCTTAGGACACTTCAGACCACAGCACATCCTCAAACTCACTGCTGCAGCCATTAATCTAGAAACAAAAATTGACTATTGGAGGGATCTGTGTCACAGTCACTACCAAACCTGTCCACCACAAAACCTGCCAACAGAATAAGCTCATCACCTTCTTTTTAAAGGGAGGCATGGGTCCAAGAGCCAATATAATACAATATGCCCTTCTCCAATTCTGTTTCCCACCAAGCATCAGTCTCACAGCTACAAAATGGCAATGGTCTGACTCCTGTCCAGGGCAGAGCATGGGCTGTGCAAAGTGTTTGGCTGCTACAGCCAATAGGTGACGGTGAAGGCCTTGAACAAAAGTGATTTATCTACACTAATGTCTATGCGTCAAAAACCATATTAAGCTCTTACCTCAATTAATTAAACGATCATGCAACTATTCAATATGGTAGGGAAGCCCTCCTTTACAGACCGAAGAACTAAAGGTGAGCAAGATTAAATACTCTATTCATGGTCTAAAGAAAGCCTCTAGGGGTAGCTGGGTGGTTAAGCATCAGTTAAGCGTCTGCCTTTGGCTCAGGTCATGATCCCAGTGTCTTGGGACTGAGTTCCACATCGCATCTCGGGCTCCTTGCTCAGCAGGGAGGCTGCTTCTCCCTCTGCCTGCCTCTCCCCCTGCTTGTGCACTTGCTCTCTCTCTCGCTCTCTCTTGCAAATAAATAAAATCTTTTTAAAAAATTTTTAAAAAACAAAGAAAGAGTCTAGAGTTTAGCAGTTGTTTCTTCCCTCCTTGAGGTATAGGCTGCTTTTCTTAAATCCACACCCCACTTCGTTATTTTCTGAGTTCTGTTGTCAACAGTACAAGTGGGGTTTCTGCTTCCAGGAGAACTTTTCAGCCATGTACAGTGAAGGAGCCTGGGGCTGGTAAGCCTCCCAGATAATGAAATACAGAGTTAGGAAAGCCAGCTGCATGTGGCACATTAATCACTCCTGACGCTCTGGGAGAAGTGAGATACAATTATAAGTCAGTTAATCCCCTAGCTCATTGGTAGTGGGTTGGGGAGACTGTTAATCAGCATCGTAAACACATTTGGAAAGAGAGTTCCATGGGACATCGTGGAGAGAACAGAGATAGGCAGATCAATTCAACAGGAAAATCTCTTATTTGTCACATCTGGAAGCATCCTGGCTAAGTCTTAATTAGACTGTATAGTAAAGAAAGTCTCATATCAGAATTTGTAGGAAGTGGTAAGATGGGAGCTTGAGGTGGTTGAGTCAATGCATCTGGCTGGCCTCACTCCAAGGAACAGAGGAGAGTGGAACGTGAGGAGCCCAGAGGCTGCTTGAGGAATTGTGGCTGAGAGGTATTTAGGAGCGTGCTACCTCTCCTCCCTTTGTATTTCAGTGTATAGCAATGCTAATGATTCTACGGGAGAAAATGGAACCTCTCGCCAGCTCCACTCCAAACTTGAAAAACAGAAGAAATACCCGTCTCTCCGAGGGGGCTCGGTTACCAGCATGTTGATGCCTATCTTTTTTTCCTACTAGACCACTATTCACAGTGTTCTCCCATAAACACCAAGTTTTACCTTTTTTTTTTAAAGGTGAGTTATCTATTTCCTCATTTTTATTAAATATATAAAAATGTTAACCTGACTTCTGAATCGCTTTGATAAACTCAATGTAACCCTCAGCATATTAAAGGAATATCCACCAAAAGCTGATTGATTTAGCAATTCTGTGTAATTAAGAACACAAATATTGGGGCGCCTGGGTGGCTCAGTGGGTTAAAACCTCTGCCTTCAGCTCAGGTCATGATCTCAGGGTCCTCGACCCCACAATGGGCTCTCCGCTCAGTGGGGAGCCTGCTTCCCTCTCTCTCTGCCTGCCTCTCTGCCTACTTGTGATCTCTGTCTCTGTCAAATAAATAAATAAAATCTTTAAAAAAAAAAAAAAAAGAACACAAATATGCATAGACCTTCAATTGGGCATCTATAATTTCTAATAAAAAGCAACTTAGGATATTTAGTATCACCTTTATAATCCCAACCAATCTCCACATTACAGGAAAGACACTGCTGCACATGATCGCCGGGCTCCCTACATCTTTACAGATGTAGCGGCTGAGTCCGCTCCAGCGCTCCTATAAGGAGGCATCTTAGAACACCTTGCTTCAGCAAATTCCTCCAGAAAAAAATAATGTTGATGCATGACATTTTGCAGGGCTACTCTTTGAGGGAAAAGCACAGGGAATCAGGCACTTTGCTTCCCACCAACAATGTCTCTTCCCAGTGATAAAAAACAAACAAAACTCTTCAAAGTGAACCCAGTGACCCAGAGCCCCACCTCTGGGCCAACTCCATAGCAGGAGAACCATGCTTTGTTAGAAGAATGGAGTAAAAACCTCCTATTTATTATTAGTAACAGATTAATCGAGAAAGACACTGATGTATGGTGTTTCCACCATAAGTATGGTGCTCCATCATTGCCAATGAGGCTTATTTTATCTATTTTGTTAAAAGATTTTATTTACTCATTTGACAGAGAAAGATCACAACAGAGAGGCAGGCGGGGAGGTGGGGGTAGCAGGCTCCCTGCTGAGCAGAGAGCCCAATGTGGGGCTTGATCCCAGGACCCTGAGACCATAACCTGAGCTGAAGGCAGAGGCTTTAACCCACTGAGCCACCGGGGTGCCCCAAGGTTTGTTTGTTTTTTTAAAGATTTTATTTATTTATCAGAGAGAGAAATTGAGAGAGCACAAGCAAGGTGAGCAACAGGCAGAGGGAGAAGCAGGCTCCCTGTTGAGCAGGGAACCCAGTAAGGGACTCAATCCCAGGACCCTGGGGTCATGACCTGAGCTGAAGACAGATGCTTAACCAATTGGGCCACCCAGGAGTCCCAGTGAGGTTTTCCACAGATGACACACAAGGGCTGGGTGAGTGACTGCAAACATCACCCATAATTTGGGTTTTTCCTCCTTTGACTTGCTTTTGCCTGTCAATGGTAAATCCTAGATCTCAATTCAAAGTTATTTCACATTTAAGAATCATTAAATCTGTGTTTCCAAAGAGACTGATAGTTGAAGGGATAACACTACTAGAATTCTGGCCCTCTTAGTGCCTTACGTGGATGGCTTGATTTTATCCTCAGAAACTTCCTACAAAACTGGCATTATAATTACTATTCTCATTTTATATTTTATATCTCAAAGTCATATTTATTGTAAATGGCGGAATCAGGATTTGAACCCAGACAATGTGACTGGGTTCAAACACAATGTGTCACATCTACACAATGTGAGTGTACATGTTTATACTGTGACAAAAGGCTGTACCTGCTAGGGATAAAGGGACATTAAAAATCTGCCCAAATGCATATATTTTTGTTTAATTTAGCCAGCATAAAGGGAAAGTATTTAATGCTTTGGTAATAAGAAATGCTGGGTTTTAGGTTCCTTCATTTTAGACAAGATTGGGTGCATTCAGGGCACTATGGCCATAGACAGGTTCCTTCATTTTAGACATTACTTCGAGGGAGTACTTGTGAAGTACAGATGGGGAACCCTGAACCAGCGCCAATGCACTTCATGTTCCCATGTGTGCGCACACACTCAAGTCTGTTGAAGACGGTGGTGATACTTATATAAGTAACATATAAGTGACTTAGATTCCCTAGCCCATCAAGCCTGCAGGTGACCTCACCAAGTTATTTACGTTGTTTGGCCTAGAGATCCATTGTTTCTCTCGGAGCTGGTCCCACATGACTGTTGATAATGGTCACTACAACACAAGTGAGAACCACAGCTGTTAGGGTCAGCCATAGCTTCAGACCTAAGACGTGAGACCTCCTTAGAAAGTGCTTCCTCCTTTTCTGCATCTCCTGAATATCCCCTGCTAAAATATCTAGACTCAAACCTTCCAACTTCACATTTGAGTGAAGGAAATCACTGTTAGGAAAATTTCGAGTTCTAAAATATTTAAGTGGGTGTTATAGTCACCCTCCCCTATTGTTCAGAGTTCCATTTAAAAAGAAGGCTCCACTTTTGCTGGTTCTCTATCTGGTTATTTATGTTTTTAAAATTAGGAACCAAACAAATGAAGCCAGTCTTTTGATAGGTTCAATGATTTTAATATGCTCCCATGGTGACACAAGTTATGTAATTACCTTGAGTGCATGAGGACACGCTAGTACATAAGCTCCCAGAAAGGAGCCAGGAGTCTGTGTGCTCATTTTAGGACCATATACAGCCCAGGTGGTAGCTCAATAAGAACTAAATGACCAAAACATATTAGCTTTTTTTATCTGGCTTCCAGACCCAAAGAAACTTGGATAAATATTGGCACATTTTATAAATGAGTTGTAGGAGCAGGGAAATCCAGTGTCTTTCTCAGATTAAAATCATTTCTGGGCCAAACCATGGGGAAACTTGGTGCAATTCTCAAAATATTGAATGTTATATTGTTATTCCAGCAAACAACTCATCTAATTCTTATAACATCCCTTTGAGGTAAACACCAGAAAAGGATCATTAGTTCCAATTGCTTCAGCTGGGGAGGCTTATTAGCTAATAGCTATAGCTAATAGCTAATAGCTAATAAGCTTGCTCATCAGGTCCCATATAAAATTTTAAAAGAAGGAACTTCTTCTGCACTTAGTTTTGAGGACACTTTATTCATGTGTTCATTCTTCCTCAGCTATTTATGGCCAGGTGTCACCAAACACCATTATAGAGGGAAAAGGAGACGAGTTAAAGAGTACCAAGCTTCTCTAAATGGAAAAAACAAACAAACAAATTTATCCTAAAGCTGTAGAAGATGCATAGAGAGAAAAAGGCAGGGAAAGGAAAGCAAGCATTTAGCAAGGTAGTGTAATGAAACCTGGAATCAGACAGGAGTGAGTTCCACCTCTGCGTCAGCGGCTCAATAGCTATGGTCCCACAGGGGCTGCTGAAATTCTCTTTGCTTCTAACTGGTAAAATGGGGGTGAGGGTGTAGGTATAATCTCCCTCGGAGGTGTGGGTACGTGGTGTGGATTAAAGGACATAATGCAATGTTTAGCATTCCCAGGTGCGTGACACACATTTTAAGGGCAATAAAGGCCATAATTGTTAGTAATTTTGTTAGAAATGGGACCTAGCCTCTGCCTTCGGGTCAGGTCATGATCTCAGGGTCCTGGGATCGAGCCCCACATTGGGCTCTCTGCTCAGCAGGGAGCCTGCTTCCCCCTCTCTCTCTCTGCCTGCCTCTCTGCCTACTTGTGATCTCTCTCTGTCAAATAAATAAAATCTTTAAAAAAAAAAAAAAAAGAAAAAGAAATGGGACCTAAACTTGTATAAAAGACAACAATGCTCCAAATAAATATTCACCATCTATGGGAGGAGAGTCAGCCTCCCATTGGCTGAGTCAGCTATTTATAGTATCTGATAAGATGCTCTCTACCTTCTAATCCCTGCCAAGAGGTCAACAGTAATTGGTTCTTCTTTTGAGGACCTTGAGGATGACAGAAAAAAAGGCCGATATTAAAACACGATACATCCAGAAGGTTAAAAAAAAAAAAAAAGTGCTAAAGAAAAGCCACAAGAGTTTATGCCAAAACAAGGAGGAGTCATTTACAAGATCAAATCAGAGATAAGCTACCAAACATAATTAAGCTAAACAGTACGAAGATAATCCAAAAAGTATAAAATAAAAAGTATCTCAGACCTCTTCATAAATTGACTGAAAATTCTGGCCCTACATATGCTGCTTTCTCATTTGTTCTATAGAAACTTCTAAAATTTCGATGTACCAAGAATATTTTAATATTCTCTAGCATGGGCCAAAGTATCTTAAATTTATTTGGTCTGATTTTTTCCTGGTTCTCAGAATAACTGAGCTCAGCTCATTCTTGCTGGAGTAGTTGGCATCAGCCATCCTTCCTCTCTGGATCGCCTCTGGGTTCAGCTGGGAGGCATGGGGTGCTTTCTCAACTCAGCAGCTACCAATTAACCACCTCCTAAGAGCTCAGCAGCTGATCTACTTTTTAAAGAGACCAGACAATCTTCCACCACTCCAATCTACATTAAATAAGCTAAACATATGACCACAATAACGGAGGGTCAAATAAACACATTTTTTCACAAGACTAAGGAAAATCAGGATACTTAATAAACTGATTCCAGGAAGCCAGCAACAAAGTGACAACATTTACATCTTTCACAGATTCCTAGGTCACTATTTAGCATGCCACACAAGAGCCAATGACTGCACTGTTCTCCACATGCCCTACTCTATGGAATGTATGTGTTGCATTAACCAAAGGCCCTTTTTTTTTTCCAGTTTTCTTCTTGCCATGTTAATTTTCTCTGGGTTGCTCTCAGATCAGTAAGAACCTCAGTAGCAATTTTCTTTTACTGACTTTGAGTTTCACTTCACGTTTCATTATGCCAGATAATAAGTGCAGAAATACTGTATGGAATCCAGATCCCATATAAGGAACATTGGGATAGAACACATGGGGATGTGCTCCTTAGCATGTCTGGCCCAAGACTCAAGGTCAAATTTCTTCCCTGACCAGCTGGGATGGCCTAATATACCCTCTACCTTTAGAACATAAAGTTCATATTTGGTTTATCAAGATATACAAACATCTTTCTAAATTTAGCCAAGTGACTAGAACTCCCTGAGCCTCAACAGACTGTTCTGTAAAGGAATTCTGCTAGTATTAGCATGTATCTCAGACACATGGCTAACCCTATCTGGCCTGTTGTAAGGATTAAGTGAGAACACTTGAAGGAGTACCTGACAAAGAGTAAGTACTCAGTATGAATTCGCCATGAGCAGCAGCAACATTACTATAACTTGAGAAACTAATGAGACTGGTGAAAATTTTACAGGTCAAGTGCCACTCATCAAAAGTGGGAAGCCCATAGCTTTTAACCCAGCAGATCTACCTCCCGACATCCATTCTAGAGAAATGATCTCTTTTGTAGCCCAATGCTGTTCATATGATGTATTACTTGCTAAGACAAAAACAACTCACATAACTGAAATGTCAACTACTGCTAAATTTTGAAATAATCAATATTCTACTTGTACAATGTAATACCATGCAACAGTTGAAAAGAATAAGATAGAGCTACATGTATTCACACACAAACATCTATAAATGTATTGCTAAGTGGGAGGGAAAATGCAAGTTCAGAACAAATGTGTAGTATGACATGACTTGGATTTAGGGGGAAAACACCCACTAAAATGCAGCATATTTTACTACATATATTCCTGTCTGATGATTCACCCAGGAGCACATGGCCGTGTCTAATGCAATGAGAGGCAGCCACAGACCCCTGGTTAACACCACTGGGAGAGAGGGTCTCTCCCTCTGCTATGGCTTAAGCATTTCCTGACTGTTGGCTATGTTGACCACCTTCTGGAAGATCTTGGCCAAGAATGAAACACAGAGAGCTGTACAGATGAAAGTGGGGAAGGGAGATTTCTGATGACTAAAGCACCAGGCTCCAAGGGGGCCACCCCCCCCCTCAAGGTAGGGCTGTCACTTGATATCCTAGTTATAGGAGTGATAACCCCCTCTGTGCTGGAGTCAGTGGAGCTCCATTTGTGTTATTCACTTGCAAATGAAATACACTCAAACTTCAGCTCATTTCTCCTTCCTTTACACCAATGGTTTTTAAACATTTTTAGCCCTACATTCAAATAGAATTTTACATAAAAGCCCAGTAAATCCAGCTATGCAGTGAAAAGTGAGGAGGAATGAGATCACAGACCTCAGAACCCTTAGCCAGCAGGGCTGGGGCATGGCGTTTCAAACAGTGCTTTCAGAGTATATATCTATGTTTCCCTAGAAAAGCCAATTAACCTTCCAGTGCCTCGATTTCTTTATCACAAATGGGAATAATAATATGTTCCCTATGTACTTTCAGGTTTTGATAAAAAAGAAAAGAACAGTTCTTAAGGCATTTTGGAAAACTGTTAAGCTTTTTAAAATTAAAATCCTTGTTCAGGTTTCAAATCTGAGTCCATAACAAAGATTCATTAACCTTAAAATGCACCATCTCAAGCAAAGAGATGATAGCTTCCAAAACTTCACAATACTGTCAACCCTTAAGTACAGCGAACTCTTAAGCACACCCTCTGTAATTACACGTGGGACAACCACACTAAATAAAGGGAGCTGACATACCAGATGGCCACAGATCTCCCGTTGTGGTTTAGAACTTGTACCTATAGATTTCACCCTGTCTTTGTGATCATTTCAGAGATTGTACTAGGAAAAATTACCCACTAACTCAACAAAAACAGAAACTATGAACCAGAAAAATAATAATGAGGAGCTCTCCCCTGGCAGGAAGGGGCCCATACTGAATTCTTTTTTTTTTTTTCCCATACTGAATTCTAAGACAAACACCCCAAGGACATGAACATGATATAGAAAGACTACAAAGAACCTTGGAAATCATCGAGAACCAGGTTGGCAAGTTTCTGGGCAGTGGGGAAACCTCTGAATCAGCTAAGATCTCCAGTGCAGCAGTGGGGAGGTGACCGTGGTGGGCAAGAGCTCCTTGTTGCAGCTGCTGAGGCTATTCCCACATAAATGTGTATAATGTTTGAGCCACATTTCCCAAGTACTTTCCCAAAGACCCCTAGCTTCTAATTCATTCCTCTTCATCCCCTGTCACCCACAAAATCAAGAGTCAAATTAAGAGAAAAACAAAAACAAGAACAATCTACAAGACAATCCAATTTGATAAGAAAATCTTTTTCCAGGGTAATACTGGGACCTGTGAATTCTCAATTATTAAAATCTGGTCTAGGCAAAGATCTGGAGAGCATGTAAGGAGAAGGAAAAAACCCTTTTCGCACATACCCCAGAGAGGATGATGTATTCTGGATAGTGTTATAGATCCTTTCTGTCACAAGTTTTTATTCAACCTGCAGGTTTCATATTGGAAAATGTCTTACAACGTTGACTTTACATTTGAAAGGTTCATGTTTTCCCTTGCCAGATGAAACTGAAATAGGGAAGATAAAGGGAAGTTTAGGGTAAAGTAAAGGTAAAGTAAAGGGAAGTTAAAGTTTTCCTGCTTCTGTTCTCGCTAGGACCCACACCTCCGCCTTATACAGGCCTTGGAGAACAGAGAATGCAGGTCCTCCTCGTCAATGGCAAGGAGTTAATGATTCTTTGGAGTCTTCCAGCACAGGAGGTAACATCTAAGGAGTGACTGGGTAGACACGTCATGAATGTTTTCTAAGACCACTGACTCACCAAGACCCCTGGCTCCAGGGTGTAAGTGACTCATGGAGGAACCTAAACACTCATTCTTGTTCCTGGCTGCCTGAGAAGACATGCACTAGACAGCCATCCTCAATAAAAACTACAGTCCCCGGGGCTAAGACAGAGGCTCACTCTTCTTTCCTTTCTGAGTCTCCCAGACACTCTTGTTTTTATCTGTACTCTCTGTCTGCAACACACTGTCCTCACTTCCTCTCAGCTTATGTTTGATTTCTATCCTGCTTGAAGCCAAGGAGCCCCCTGGCTAGTCCTCTGGGACTTCAGACTCACCCTTTCTGGGTCTTCAGACGCACCCAGTATGTATCAAAATGGCGCTCCTTCTATGGAGAAATAAGGGAAATAGGAAATCGCTATATTGAGGTTTTACAGGAAGAACATCTCTCCAAACACACAAAGCAATCTAATCTTTCTTTCTCTCAAATCGTTAACAAGGCAAGGAGTATTTCTTAGCACTTCTTGTGGTGGTCTTCTTTCCTTATTTCCATGGCCCCAAAACTCTCTAAGTATATATTTTCTCTATTTCCTTAATGCTCTAAGTTATCACTGCCTTCAGGCCACACTACTCACTGCCAAGATCTGGCCCTATCTTATCCCTCCAGCCTCATGTTTCACACCGAGCCCCCTGTTGCCCCTGCCCTTCCACAAGAAACTACCTGTGATACTTACTTACAAGAACTGAAAATTATGTTTTTCATTGTAGGATTTGATGTTTAATATCTTTCCACCTCCTAGAGTAAGAAGCTCCATGATCTGTGTCTTTGGGTTAGTAAACAATCAATGAATTGAACTTAACTATCTCTCTAAAAACCCTGCTAGTTTCTGTGCCTGGGCTTTAATAATGCTGTTTGCATTCAATTTTAAGTTGCACAAAAGTAGAGAGTGCATAGCTCGTCCCTTTTTATGTTCTCCAATTAGGCACTCACATTTTGGCACATTAGCTTGCCCACCTTTGCTCACTCCAACAACAGATCACATGGTATTGGTTCCTTGCTAGTTTTTCTCTTCTCCCTCCTGCTGGAAAAAAAGAAGAAAACAAAAACAAAAACCTATGGCAGAGAACTGTTCATAATGAAG
The DNA here is from genome assembly GCA_028646535.1 of Procyon lotor. NCBI lineage: Eukaryota > Metazoa > Chordata > Mammalia > Carnivora > Procyonidae > Procyon > Procyon lotor. Next base: position 52,074,641 of record CM053617.1, read on the forward strand.
TCTTGTAATGAAGTCAGATGATCCTTTATTTTTAACTATTTGCTTTCAATAATTTTCTGGTGAGGGGCAACTGGGTGGCTCAGTGGTTGGGCCTCTGCCTTCGGCTCAGGTCGTGGTCTCAGGGTCTTGGGATCGAGCCCCACATTGGGCTCTCTGCTCGGCGGGGAGCCTGCTTCCCCCTCTCTCTCTGCCTGCCTCTCTGCCTACTTGTGATCTCTCTCTCTGTCAAATAAATAAATAAAATCTTTAAAAAAAAAAAAATAATAATAATAATTTTCTGGTGATTTTCACCTTGTTTCCTAATCTCAATCTTACCTAACCCAATGCATGCTTGGCTATTTCCTCATTTAAAGAAGAAGAAGAAGAAGAAAGAAACCAAGATATCCTGTCCTCCCTGCCGAACATTAGCTAGATTCTATGTTCAGTCTTAAGGATTTAAATAAATAAATCACACACACACACACCCGCAAACAAACATAAATAAATAAGAAATGTACTCTACTTTTAAGAAACAAGCATTGGAATTTGTAAAACAATAAGAAATAGGCCCTTCTCTAAAGGAACAAACATTCTCCTTGTATGGATAAAGTCACAACTAAACAAATGCAATAATGTGTCATAGGTGGTATAGCAGATATGTGGATAGGGCACAAAGAAAGGAAAGGCTTTTTTACACAAAAGGGTCAACACAAGCTCAGGAGAAAGGATGGCATGTGGTAGGAGCCTTTAAAAAGGAAAGGAAACTCGCAGGTCTCTGAAAGAAGGGGATTTTAGCTTAAAGAGAAGGCTGAGCATTTGAGTAACTTCAAGTACTTCAGCATGCTAGAGAATGAGATGCCAGGTGTTGAGAGCTGTTGGACCATAGTGTGAAGGACAGAGTTAGTGCCTTCACTGACAGTCAGGGTCAGAGTTAGGCTGGAGAGAAGGAACCCAAATAGATTTTAATTAGGACAGTTGCTACAAGCTCATGTGTGCATGAGATTTCTATGTCTCACACACTGTGACGCTGATCCAAAATATCTGATTCCATTAAACAGGGTCTAAGAAGCTGAAAGTCCATTAAAAGAGGCCTACCTAGTTAACTGCCCCTGGTAGTTGTCATGTAAGTATTCCAAAGCTGGTCATTCTCATCCAAGTGTTTTATTTTTCCCAAATTCACTGCAAATAAGAGATTACACCTGCCACTACTGACCAGAGTGAAAAGGTCAGTAAAATGCATCTGACCTTTCCCCATGCTCCTACTGGAGAACTGGAAGGTATTTTCAAAGTATGCAATATCTGACTTGAAGCCCATATTTGTAGTCTTATTGGGTATGAACAACCTTGGGCCCAGCCGTGCATACTGGTTTTCAATTCGGCTTATCATCAATTCTCCACAGAAAGGAAGAAGTACCAACAAATCCTAAAGGCACAGTACACAGAGTTCCTAAGGCTCATATTAGTTTTAGATCGCCAGGACAAGGTTTTATTTTATTTTGAAATCAGAAGAAAAAAATAAATTTTAGCTCAAATAAAATGTTTCAATAACATATGTTTGTCTTCATATCAATCCAGTCATAAAATATAATTTCAATATATTTTTAGAGAGAAACGGGTTCCACAGGCAAAGTAACTAACACCCATAAAAGTCCATATGCAGCCCAGCAAAAGAAGGTGAGAAAATGCAACAGGATGATAAAGTCTTTACATTAGGCAGCGACAGGCATCTTACATATGCCAGGCGGTGTGAAAAGAGACACAGTTATTATTCCAACAGGAAACAAAGAATCCGAAAAGTGGGAGGACTTTGATTCCAGGGAAGATATCATTTGCCTTTCTCAATTCTTGTATTAATCATTGGGAATTATAATCCTTCCAGAAAAATGCAATCTTTAATCAAAATCAGTCTCTCTTGAGACCTCACGACACTTTTGGATGACCATTTAGAGCAGAAAATACAAGAAAAAACATTCAGCAAAGGTGGCTTGGTACCTGTCAAACAGTTTGGAAACCAGGATGGTGACTGCATACTTGAATTTCATAAGGTTTCTGGAAAAGGCCCATTTGGCATTCAATTTTATTTTAGAGAGAATCCAGATGTCAGCAGAACAAATAATTAAAAACCAAAAATCAAAACTATCGTAGGTGACGTAAATAAACTTACATGAGATTTTGCAACTCTTCTACTCCAAGCTTGTCTATATACTACTGTCAGGCTATTATTGAAACTTCATTATTAAGAACTGCCTGCATTTTATACTATGAACATGTGTTATTTTGATAATCAGAAAAAATGTTTAAATATGTATACTTTAAGTTTGCTCTTATATTCAGATTTCTCATTTCGGCATACAAAGCCCTTCAAAATTTGGCCACAAGGAAACTTGACACTTCCCTTACAATAGTACCCAACTCTTTTGCTGCGCACTAGCCAAATGGGCCATTCATTACTTGAGTGCATTGCCAACACTTTCCCAATGTCATGCCCTTGCTCATGTTGTTCCCTGTGAATGGAGCCCTACCTCCTACACCCACGTTCTGGGTCTTTTCTCTTTTTCAAAGCCCTCTGCCACTGTAGGTACCTCTCTTATTGGCTTGCTTATTTTCAATATTGTTTTAACTACTTTTGTGCTTCCTCATCTCCATCATTACACTGGAAGTGCATTAGGAGGAATGGTATTGGTACAAAGCACTGCATCTAACTGGGGATCAGTCATGCCCAAGACGCTCTTGCATTACAACACAAATAACCTTAGCCTACCCTCTGTCTTGCCACTTTTTCTGCCTTTTTTTCATAGCACTTTATACCATTTAAAATATTCTGCTTTGCATTTATCTGTTATCTTTCAATGAAGTATAAGCTGCATGAAAGCAGGAGCCTGTTGTTTTACTCACTGTTCTATCCTGAGGGCCTAGAACCTTGCCTGGGGTATACTATTTGCAAAGCAAATGGTTTTTGAATGAACTGATAACTGATAAGCACTCAAAAATAAGTATTGTAGGAGGTATGTGAAGATGCAAAAATGTCTCATGACCTTCAGAATGGAGCTATATGCTCTAGGTAAGTTTAGTTAAGTGCAACTTTCCACATCCATTCAGAATGTAGGTGACAGGATGTTTTGGATAGGGTAGAAAAGTCATCTGTGTTAGGTCTAAATGAAAACTCATGGAAGGGACATAATGAGAAAACAGAAGGACAGGTTTTATGGAGGAGGTATTTGGACAAAGCCACACAAGGTCACATTTAATAACAGTAATAGAGACTCTGTGTTTGAACATCTTATATGAAGGGCTCTTA